>MU105933.1:2045116-2244950 GCA_012274485.2 Sinapis alba | reverse complement strand
GGAGAGAGAGAGAGAGAGAGAGAGAGAGAGAGAGAGATGTGAATGTATTAATAGGAGGTGTGGTGGGGTTTTGTGTGTTGATGTCTTCATATTCTGGCAATGGAGTCACATGCATAGAGGGAACTTAAGCCACCTCTTCTTTTCAAAAAAAAAACTTAAGCCACCTCTCTTTTAGGGTAGGTATGATGCATCCAAATTTAGAGCTCTTCCATGTGACTCCATGTGTGTGTTTTTCTTCCTGCGCCCATTATTAACTTTCTTCTTTTTTTCCCAATCTAAATTCTAATTGACTCATCTCTGAGTTAATTTCTAAGATTCTATACCGATTATTGTTGGTGTTAGTTTAACCTAATTACATTCTTACTAGTTAATGCAATTGTAATCTTATGATTAATTTTGATTACCATTCTTGAACTACTTGAGAGATTGTTTTAAAGTTAAACTAAAAAAATTGGTCACAAAAAGTTACTAAAATATCTTTACATATTGTGTCCAAACCTGGTTATTAACCTAAATATTGTTTTCTTATGAAAGTTCTACAATAGTGTCTAAAGAACAAAGGCGTCTAATTCATAACATATTTAACTCATAGTTTCACAAATCTTATGAGAATAGCACTCGTAACTATAGTACTTGCCGACATAAAATTAAATCTTATTGAAATTTTCTTTTATATATTTATTTTACATAGTAGTATAATTCTTAAACATATTAAGTCTTTTCTATCCAAAGAATTTAAGAATTTACTACATAAAGTGTGATTGTGTTGAACATCACATGAGCTTTACCTATATATATATAGGCATTACTGCACAACATCAAACCATATCATTATACACAGTCGTAGGATCTCTCCCTCTCTCCTGCTCTCTCCATATTCTGAGATTTGCTATATATATAAGTATTTATTTTGTAGACTTCCTACGAAAGAAACAAATGCTCATATGGATAGGCAAATTATAAACAAGAGAAAACGAGTTTTTTCTCTCCAAGAAAAGAAGAACCCGAAGGCAGTCTTTGCGAGAAGATACGTTAGTCACTTGGTTCCAGCTCTCAGCAAGATCAACATGAACAAACCCTCTTCGCAAATCAACAGCAAAAGTTTCGAGCAAGCCGTGAAACATGAAGTAGACATGGCTTTGGCTTTGTCTGCTCAAGAATTCACGTGGAGCCGTTTCTTGCAAAACAAGCTATTATCTTCCCCTCAAGAAGATCCTAGTTACTCTTCCAAGATTCTAGAAACATCTAGCTGTAAACAAGACGGCAAAGAAGGAGCAGAGATAAAGAAGAAGCTGAAGGAATTGCAAAAACTTGTGCCAGGAGGAGAAGAGATGAATATGGAGGAGATATTGAGTGAGATCGGAAGCTACATTGTATGTCTTGAGTTGCAGATGATTGTTCTAAAATCACTTGTTCAAGATAACATTTCTTGATTATTATATAATTAAATGTTTCATATGCGTTGTCCTTTACATTAAACAAAGAAAGTTAGCTATTTTATCTCAACTCCAAAGAAAATGAACATATGATTATAATGGTGTTTCCTCTTATCTAACTTAGTGATTACGGATAACATTATACATATGTTTCTTTAAAGCTAAACTTTTTTTTTCCTTAAATTGTTTCTCAAGAAATATACATATAACTTAATGTGAATTGATTACATGTAAGGGAAGGGCACTTATTTTAAGTTATATGTTTCTCAAGAAAAGAACGTATAACTTTTTTTTTACTTTTTTTATAATGCTAGTGTGGGGTTTTATGATTCTTTTTTGACATACTGAAATTTTAATTTGGATAAATATGAAATTTAGAAGCTCACTTGGGATAAATTATGCTTGACTATATGATGTAACTAAGTTGAATATGTGAATAATGTGTAAAAGTGAGATTTAAAAGGTGGTTTCATCTTTTTGTCAAGAACTCAAGTATTGAAAGAAATAGTTTCATTTTTTTATCAAGAACTCAAGTATTGTAAATATTTTTTTTTGAACATGGATCGAATCCGAATAACGGAAGGATACTAGTACATTGTTGATGTGAAATTTGTTGTTGGTTGTGATATATCCAAAAAAGCATGTGTAACCCAAATCCTTTGTTTTGTCTTCTTTTCATTTCCTCAAGAAAGTTTAAATATTGTAGTTGATATATCAGATACAAAATAAACCAGAATTAAAATTGATTATGTAACACCGACTGACTTTTCGATATTTCTGAATACATTGGGATTTTAACTTCCTTATCATTTCTGAACTATATATTAGTTTTTGTTTTATTATATACATCATCTACATCATCATAATGGACAGTGTATGAATTTGTCTGGAATACTTCTACATATTGATGAATATATTTTATTATTTATTTTAATTAATAAAAGAAGTTGGAAAGAAAGAATACCCTAATTAGTGCACCACAAACGAGTAAATAAGGGCTACTCATGACTTCTGAGTGAATACAAACGACATGAACATCTCCAACAATGATACTAAATTTGATATTTTAATATTTTGTCATTTCTAACAATAACTCTAAATTTTATACTAAAAGTAATATTATATATTATTTTGACGTTTTCAGTTTTAAATTTTTAAATTTATATTATTTATAAATAATAAGTAATTATTTTATCATATTTAAATAATTATTTATATTTTTATTATTTCTAAATGATAAATAATAGTCTGATTTATTTGAAAATAAAAAATAAAAGTTTTTTCTAATTATGTGAAAATAAAATAAAAATGCAAACAATATAATATATTTATGTTTAATTATAATTTGATAATAATTGAATTATATTATTAAATTAAATAGAATATAATAAATATATATATTAAAGATTTGGTGTGATGAATAATGTAACATTATTTATATTACAACAAATTTGGTAAAATAGTATCAATTTTCTTTTTTTGTTAGAGATAAAGTTACATTAAATTTGATGTTTGGGTGTCTCGTTGGAGATTACCTAGAGAAAGTGAAATAAATTCGAGCAAAAATGACACAATGGAGGCTCCTATCAGACTACAAAGATCAAGTGGTTTGATTTGAAGTCATCATCAATATCTTTGCACGTGTCTTGAAGTCACTCTTGACTTTTCCTAAACCCCACTACAATCTCAATGTATCTCACATGATAGACATTTCTTTTTTAAAAACATCATGATAGAGATCTTTTATTTTTGTACATAAGCAAATATATATACATATCATTGTTTTAATTAGGATTACATAAAATAAATTGTTCATATAGTAGATGTCAAGATGAATTTATAAAACAAATTTAAAACGGAAACGAGACAGTAATAATAATTAACTAGGTGTTTTGCCCGTACATGCGGACATAAATATTTTATAATTATTTATTGATAATTTCATTATGTACTAATTAAAATACTATAATAATAAATTATTGTTTATATTTTTATTTGAATTTTTATGTATTATGATTTTTTTTTAAATCGTATGCAAATATATTCACTATTAATAAATAAATTTTAGAAATCACTCGATATTATTTTTTCAATTATCTAAAATTAATGATTTTACTTTTATTTAGTTATGTGTTTTTTGTTTTTTAAATTTTTATTCTTTTATTAAAAGATATTTTTGGATAACAACACAATATCTATAAAAATTATCTTTTTGTTTAAAATATATTTTTTAGATTTTGGATAATTCTTAATATTATTAATTATTAATTTAAATTAGTTATCTAATAAAAATTATTTAAATTCGTTTTTATTTTGGAGATAATTTATATATTTTATTTCTTAAAGGTATAAACGATATTAACCGCTCTAACTTTTAACGTGAAAGCTTTGTTGCGAAAAATCACTTATAGATAATTTTGAGTATTATTAATTATTAATTTTAATTAATTATTTAATAAAAATTATTTAAATTCTTTTTATTTTGGAAATAATTTTTGTATTTTATTTTTTAAAAGTATAAATGATATTAACCGTTCTACTTTTTAACGTGAGAATTTTGTTGCGAATAATAGTATAGATAAGCCAAAGTGCCAAAACACCAAGGCAAGAGCCTTGTTTCTTCAAAGGCAAATTTTGCAAAGCTAGAAGTAGAAGTTTAACAATGACTAACAATGAAAAGAGTTATTTGGAAGAGTTATAATACACAAAGAGTTCTCTTCCCTCTACTACGATCTTAAAAAGAGAGACTTGTGAAGAAGAAAAAAAAAAGAAAAGAGGAGTCATGATGGGTTGGTTTTGGTACAGTTTGTGTTGTTCAACAGCAACTACACGGTGTAGTGATGTCCTGCTGTATCAATGTCCAAGCCCTTTAGCTTTGCGACTGATTCCACATGTCCCTTCAGTGTGTGAAGCTCCCTAAGCCTGTCACAACAAAGCATTCACTAATCAGAATCAAGCAAACTCCAGTTTCATCCGTTGAGAGTGTAATTAATCAAGTAGTTACCTAGCTATCTCGGCCCTTCTCTTGGCTTGCTCGGCGATCTCAGACAGCTCTCTGTAACCTCCTTTTTCTGGGAAGATGTTAACCTCTTCTTTAGGCTGCAGACCGTGCAGTGTCCTCTGAGCTTGTGCCCATTGAGCTTCTCTTTCTCCAATACCGTAATCTTTCTTGGTCGTGAAAGCAGTCTGTTTAATGTAAACAGCAGAAGCAATTAGCATAAGATTTACCATCAGGACGTAAAACGCGATCAGAGAAAGTTATTTGTGTGTACCCTGTTGTCAAACATGCTGGTCCAAGCCTTTCCACTCAAAATGTACCGAATGGCAAACTTCAAAAGATCTTGTGGGAAGTATGTTACAATGCTGTAAATCCAAATCACACCAGCCCATCCCCAACCGATACCCTTCACTTTTGCAAATGTCCAGTCCGCATACACTGCAATCAAAGTCGCAACCTGCGTTTGGGAAGAAGAGTCAGATGAATTTATTCAATGGATTTCTTTTCTTCAAAATGTACCAGATATAATTCTTGAAAAGATGAGTGTTTGATGTTCTTACAAGTTGTGCAATGACGAATGCAATCATCAGAAGCGCCCCAGGACGTTCAACAAAAGACCAGCTCCTTGACCTCGTGACGAAGATAAGCGCTTGACTGATGATACTAACTTGTAGGTAAACAGCACCCATTAGCTCATCGTTGTTGTGCCTGATTGACCTCACACCAAACTTGTCCTGCAAAATCAAAGGTGAATTTTAGTTTCCTAGGCAATATTTATCTATACAGTCCCTGAAGAGCCTTTACCAATAAAGAAACAAAAGAGAGATGATAGTGATTACCGAGAAAAAGTCAGTCTTGTGAATCGCCCAGAAGAAAATCACACTCATAACAGCTTGGTAGCCTCCCAACACAATTCCGGTGGCAAAAATTTCTCTGAGCTTCCAGCTATCAGGCGTGGGAGATGGCTTAACTCTGTCCTTTGAGATTGTCATGATAGTGCCTAAAAGATAGAAACATATACATAAGATCCTGCATATTAAATATTAAGAGGCTATATAGTAAAAGTAAAGCCATTTGCTTACCGTCATTAAGGATCGCAATAATCAGAACCATGAAAGCTGAGAAGTCAAATTCCCATATCAGAGCAATAAGCATGAAACCAAACTGCAAATTGTAACGCAGTATGATAAGTACACAAAAGAAAACAGAAAAATCATATGTTACACAAGAGATACATATATGGGGTGTCTACTTACCACAATACGGATTGTGATTGAGACTGCATAAATCTGTAATAATCACGAAAAGAAAAGAGTTATTAGTTTCTGCCAAGGAAGACAAGTCGTGGGAATATAATAAGAATAAAATTAAGAGAATGCGCACGGTATAATTCTTCATTCTCTGGAAGATAGCTCTGCTAGTGAGCACTGCACTGATGATAACACTCAATCCAGGTTCGGTAAGAACAATATCTGAAGCACCACGAGCAGCATCTGTTGCATCGGCCACAGCAATACCAATGTCAGCTTTCTTCAACGCAGGAGCATCGTTGACACCATCACCAGTCATTCCAACAATGTGTTTCCTCTCTTGCAGCTTTTTCACAATCTCATATTTGTGTTCTGCAATAAGAAGCTTGGATCAATATAACAAGACTTTTTTAACCAACATATGATGAAGTTAAAATCGAAAGCAAGTTATAACCTGGAAAGACGCCAGCAAACCCATCAGCCTTCTCGATCAACTCCTCAACAGGAATGGATGCAATGTTTGAGTCCTTGTCAGTACCGAGAAGAGCGGCAGACGGATACATGTTGGTTCCCATTCCAAGCCTGCGACCGGTTTCCTTACCAATAGCAAGTTGGTCACCTGGCAATAGCGCAAGTTAAGGGAAAACATCTAAATAGCCATGGATTTCAATAAATAGAAGAAAATGATGAATAAGTAGAGTTACCGGTGATCATCTTAACGTTAACACCAAGATTCAAAGCCCTACGAATGGTTTCAGCACTGTCGTGTCTTGGAGGGTCAAAAAGAGGCAACAATCCAACAAATTCCCATGGTCCACCTGGACTTTCTTTTGTTTTCTCTGGGACCACCTAAAAATGGAATAAGAACAAACAGCTGAATATTTGTTTCCATGCAAAACAAAGGCAAAAGAAGTCTGAAAACATAAGATCACTGGTAAGTAAGTACCTGACGAGCAACTGCCAGTGACCTAAGACCGCGCTCAGCATACTTGTCCATACAACCGAATACCTTCTTCCTAAGGTCAGGCCTGGCATTGGCAAGGTCGAGGATCTGTGGGAAAATCCAATTAGTAGACCGAATGAAGGAAGATACTAACATTTGCAGAGGAAAGTTGAAGATTCATTACCTGCTCAGGAGCACCTTTGCTGACTCTGTGCCAGTTACCATCCGAATCGATGTAAGTCAAAGCCGTTCTCTTGTCCACAGGGTTGAATGGAAGGAAGTGAACCTCCCTGATTCCAGCTCGTGCCTACGAAAATCCAAGTGAAACATAAGAACTTGTTTTCTCAAATGCTCACTAAACTACAGAAGTAATTCAAACCGAGAAGAGTTACATACCTCCTTTGGATCCGCTAGCATTCCAACCATGGCTGCATCAATAGCATCCTGGTTCTCAATCCTAGAAGCCATAGCTGCAAATAATAGGACTTGGTCTTTCTCTACGCCCTTGCAGAAAACTTCAACCAAGTTCTTATCCACACTCAGTTTATTGAGGGTAAGTGTCCCCGTTTTGTCACTACAGAGGACATCCATTCCTGCCATTTCTTCTATAGCAGTCATACGTTTGGTGATGGCACCTTGTTGAGACAACCTGTGAGACCCGATAGCCATAGTCACGGACAAGACCGTGGGCATAGCAATGGGGATACCACCGATCAAGAGGACCAACAGGTTGTCAATACCATCTCTGTACTTCCTTCTTTGAATAGGGTACATGACGATAATTTCAATCACGATACCAATAGCAATTGAACAGATACAGAAGTTTCCAATGGATGTAAGAACTTTCTGGAAGTGCCCAACTTGGTTAGTGCTGTCCACAAGGTGAGCAGCTTTACCAAAGAAGGTGTGAACTCCTGTAGCTATAACAACAGCTTCGATTTCTCCTTGTTTACAAGTTGAACCAGAGAAAACTTCTTGACCCGGGTGCTTGGTCACAGGAAGGGACTCTCCAGTTAGAGCAGACTGATCAACCTTTAAAGGATCACCTTCAAGAAGACGGGCATCGGCTGGGATAATATCTCCAAGTTTAATGCTAACAATATCACCTGGGACAAGAATAGCAGCTTCTTGTTCGCTCCATTTTCCATCCCTAAGAACCTGAGAAACATCACAACAAAAGAAAACAAACAGGTTAAGCTCGAGAGAAGCTTCAAGACTTCATGTACAATAATAACGTCACAGCAGCATTCTGCAACACAGTACCTTGGTTTTGGGAGCAAGACCAGCCATGAGAGCAGCTGCAGCATTTCCGGCATTGTTTTCTTCAATGAAACTGATTGTGGAGTTGATAACAAGCAGACAGATGATACCAACAAAATCTTGCCAATCCGGAGGTCTGCCGTCACCATTGGCCAAAGCAATGGCCATGATAGCCGCAGCTTCCATAACCCATGAAAGCGGATTCCACATGAACCCCAGAAACTTGAGAATTTTGCTTTCCTGTTTATTTACAATGAAAAGATTTAACCAAAAGCGTTCTGATATCAGAATACAACAAACAATGGTCAAGTCAAACTCAAACCTTCTTCTCTTCGAGCTTGTTGGGGCCAAATATCTGAATCCTGTCCTCCCCTTCCTGTGTCGTCAAACCTTCTCTTGTACATTTTAGCTGCTGGAAAACTTCCTCTATCGGAATTTTCTCCTGAGAATCAAACCAAGTATCGATCAGTAATTCGGATTAGTGTTCAAACAAAACAAGAGGGTAAAAATGTCAAAACTTTTTATTGTTTCATACAAATCTCAAGACGGTCTTAACTCGGTTGACTCAAGTTACCGACAATGGAAGGTAAAAAGAATCTGGCAGTGGAGGAAGCAGGGGACCACCACCACGCCGACTATTAATACTAACAATGCACGTGTTTAGAGAAGTGTAACACACGCACTCCATGATTCTCTCCATGAAAGGCGGCTACTTTCCGGCGTGAAAGCCAAGGTCCGGTTAAGGGTATTTCAGTCATCAAATCATCGACAACAAAACTCGATAAAAAAAACTGATTTTTACAGTCTACGAGGCAATTCAAAGTAGCGTTTGTTGAATAAGGTCTTCCTAAAGGTCAAACTAAAACAACCGTACTACGGATAGGGTACATCAATTCCTTAAAAAAATTAAATAACCAAAATTAAATTAAAAAGAAAAATTAGAAGTTTTTGCATTTTTATGGGTGGAAGATAGAATATTAATACGAGCTGGTTTTCAGAAAAAAAAGTATAAATAGAAAAATAAATAAAGAGTCTAAACTATGAAAAAGACTTTATTTCGACGTAGCTTAGCTGCACCACTAAAACACGCTCTGTTTTTCTTATCTTTTTTTTTTGTGTATTGCGTGGATCATTTTTTTTTCTTGATGAACAGTACTCAGAACTGTGTTTTATTTTAGGGTCTAATTAAATCGCGAATAAAGTTTAGTTTTTTTTTTTTTACTTTATATCGCGAATAAAGTTACGTCTTTTGTGATTTGTTTCCCTAAAAATCCTCACAGTTTTTATCTCTAATTACAAACATTAAAATATTGAAAATCAGGATCCTTGAAAATAGCAACTAAAATCAAGGGAAAATCGATTCGAAAAATACCAATTTTTATTCGAAAAAATACTCAGAACTGTGTTTTATTTAGGGTAATAATCGCGAATAAAGTTTAGTTTATATCGCGAATAAAGTTACGTCTTCTATGATTTGTTTCCCTAAAAATCCTCGTTTTTTTTTTTTTTTTGCTAAGTTTTGGAAAAATACTCTAATTACAAACATAAAATATTGAAAATCAGGAATCATGAAAATAGCAACTAAAATCATCTGAAAATTAAGGGAAAATTGATTCGAAAAAATACCAATTTTTTTTTTTAAAAGAATCATCAGAGAACGAAATCATCGAAAGAGAGATCTTAGCAGCAATCATGCAAAAGGGAAACGAAACAGATCTATTCTCTCACTCAGGAACTGTGTGGGTGTGCATGATAAATCACAAAACAATCGATTACGCGAGGAAGAAAACGGAATCATACCAAATCAACAGTCTCGTTCTTGATATCCTCGAGACCTGACATCTCTCTCCTTCCTTCACAGACAAGTCCAAAACGGCGTCTCCCTCTGTCGTTTCACCACTCGATCACACACACCAGAGAGAGAGAGAGAGAGAGAGAGAGAGAGAGAGAGAGAGAGAGAGAGAGAGAGAGAGAGAGAGAGAGAAATATGTAGGTGAAGCGAGCTTCTGTTTCAAAGCTGAACGTCTCCTCCTTTTAAAAACGACTTAAACGACAAGCTCCTTCACCGTTTTGGGCTCATGTGGGTCCCGTACCTGACTTTCTAATTTACCCTCTTTTATTTTATTCCTTTTGAGCTCTTTACACCGTTGATTATGGTTTGGTGTTCATCAATGGTTCTTGATTTATTATTGAATCCCTTCTCACGTGGAAAACGTATTTGACTTTTTTTTTTATATATATATATATCTGGTTTGAATAATTAGAATCAGATACTATTATCTTGTGTTTCTTGTGGTAGAGAGTCAAAATTTCCCATCGCTGATTACTTGTTCTGATTTCAAAATCTAACGAGGATGTAATGTACACTATTTTCTAAAACGAAACTTTAAAATTTAATAGAACCTAGACATATAATCTACATTATTAAAACTGAAGTTACCTAGGAATATAATAGGATAATTTTCTAAAATAGTCAATTTTAAAGTTTTTATCATAAAAATAGTTCTTAAAGAGGAAAATAATTAAAATAATTTTTTTATTTTAAATTTTTTTATATTTATTTTTTATTTTATGAAATTTGAAATTTTAAACCATAAGTCTAGATTACTTAATCCGGAAAAATATATATTTACATATTTAATAAAACATTTTGGTCATTTTCTTATTTGAATGTTATTTTGTGACAAAAACTTTTTAGGGTTATTCTAGGGTATTTTCAAAATTAATATCTATATTATGAAAAGTTAAGTATATTTAAGAAAAATATAAAACAAAAAGTATAATGTTGTTTGGAGACATAAATATCATATAAAAAATATAGTAATTGACTTACGTTATTAAGGAAAATCAGAAGTCCATTATATTATGATAAACTATTTATTTGGACCAGCTTTAAAATATACAAAAATGGTCTAATTAATTATTTAAAACATTTTGTATAAAATAATTATAAAACAAAACTTAAACTTTATATACATATTTTAAATCAAAATAATAATTTAATACTGTTTTGTATCAAAATTTAATTCAAAAATATACATATATTCAAAAATATTTTTTTCTAAAATATTTTTCTGATTCAAAAAATTAATTCAAAAATAATAATTATTTCTTTCGGGTATCGTTTTTGGGTTTTGAAATTAAGTTCCGCTTGGATATTATCAATTTATGTGTGAGTTTCGAGTTTGGTCCTCCTGAATTTAGATGAGTTATGTTCTGATGTATATGAACCTAAAAATATTCAAATAATCAATGTATCAAAAACGGATTTGGATATTTATACTAAAAACAACCATATTACCTTATTCGATCTAGGTTGTTTTAATATAATTATTTATATGGCGATACATCTAAAATATATAACATTAATCATGAAACAAATATCAATAAATAAAAATATAAAATTAATGTATGTGAGGGCTCGCGGATCAAGCTCTAGTATACTATTAAAACTGATGCACTTTTGAAAATAATTATTTTCATCTTAATAATTACATGTGTGTCACTGACTTAAAAATCTTACTATATATTAATTGAGAAGACACTTAAATGATTTTTGTTTAAATGTCACTCATATAGAGAGTTTGGAAAAAAATATTATAATTTAATTTGTTGATGATTTTTAATTTTTATTTATTTTAGTTTTGTTCAAAAAAATGAAATTATAAAACTAATTAATGTTAGTTGTCAAATAATCTAATGATATTATACATAATGATTTATAATAATTAATTAAAAGGTTGAGAGATCATGATAATTAATTAGTTGTTTTAGAAAACTCTTTATAATTTGATTGGTTGATTATAAACCAAATAATATAAGAAATCAAAGTTATATTAATCTAAAATTTATTATCAAACACATCTAATAATATAAATAAGATTTGGTAATAAAAAAAGATAAATGTAAAAAATATGTTTTAAAAAAAAAGTAATTTTTTTTAGAGAAGTAAAAGATCTCATTCAAACATTTGACATCTTTGAACATTAAACAATGAATCATCTTATCACATTCTTGAAACAAAGTACAAATTCTCTATAATACAAATATAAATATATTTGAAGAATTTATACTTAAAAAAATTCATATCATAGATACAATATTATTTATACAATTTTACATTGTAAATATCACTAAGAATATATTAAAATTAGGTGGTAGAATTTATGCCAAATATATAGATGTTTTCTGTTAAAATCTATTGATTTTGAAAATAATTTTATAATCAAAATGTTTTAAAATTATTTCATATTATAAAATTAAATGTTACTCAAAAGCGTCATAATATTTCTACTTACAACGATGATACTTAAAAAGTTACGCTTTTTTTTCAAAAACAACTTAAAATTTCAATTTAACCCCAAAATTAATCTCTTTTTTTGTCACTACTATTCACCCTTGAAAGTTTCAACTTATCCTTATATTTTTGAGTTATTACAAAATTGTAATTATTAATTAATTAAATAATTATTTTGAAAATTGTACAAACCTATTACACCCTAAACATTTCTTCTTATTTACAACAATACCATTATTATCAATTTTTCAACCACCGTGAACCACAATTTTTGAACATTTAAAGGTTCAAGAACTCCAATTGAAACCACTTTTTCCTCTTTCTCAACCAAAAATCTCAATTTTCTCTCATTTTCTCTTCATTTTCATCTTAAAAACTCGGGCTGACGATCTATTTCCCCCCAAGAAGTATCATATATCATCACATACACACAGACTTTTGACCTCGTTCTCGTTCTCCCTAAATTGGAAGTTCGAATCTTATAAACCCCCAAATCCCAAAGTTCGTACTCTGTTTCCACATGTCGTCAAAGTTATAAACCGCAACACACATAGACTTGGATTAAAATCGGTTTACTGTTTATCATTAAACCAAAACCCATTGTTATCCAACCAAAAACCTGATTAAACCACAATGATCCATTTAAGATCCTATTCAAACCCGATTTACATTCAATTATAACTCATAACTTAATGGTTTAACCCGAACCAAAAAACCCCCAAATCCCCAGTTTTGTTCATCGAAACACAAACCCTAGAAAGAGAGAGTTAGAGGCAATTTGATTTCTCTCGAAATCGAAGGCCTTAAAGGAGGATTTTGGTTGATTACGAACCTAAACAATGGATATGGTTGGTGAAAACACGATTCCTTCACTTAGAGATGAATCAGACGACGAAGAAGAGATAGAGAGACACACTTTCAGAGTTGAAGAAGATGTAGATGCATTCATCGACGAACCTCCAATCCGACATAACATATATCCTGATAGTGAGGCTGACAGTGAAGATGATGAGGAAAACGATGATGAATAGCAGCAAATCAAGCGGCAGAGGACAAGAGAACGTTATCGAATCAGAAGAGGTGATGGGAATTTGTTTGAGGGACAAGTATTCTTCAATGGAGTTGCATTCAAAGAGGCGGTATTGGACTACGCTCTGAAGACAGGTCACAACATCAAGCAATATAGGTATGACAAAACCAAAATTGGCTTTAGTTGTGTTGGTCGGAATGTAGATTCACAGTGTCAATGGCGTGTTTACTGCTCGAGTAAAGGAGAACCATCGAGATGGTATGTTAAAGTGTACAAGAATGAACATAGCTGCGTTCCAAATGGAGAATGCGAGATGCTTAAGGTCCCTGTGATAGCTAGGTTGTTTGTTGATAAGATAAGAGAAGAACCAGAGTATTTCATGCCGATGAAGATAGAAGAATTGATCAAGGAGAGGTGGAAGATCACGGTTTCTAGATCACAATGTCAGGCTGCCCGAAATAAAGCAAGGAGGTGGGTTGAAAAGGAGTATGATACTCAGTTTGGTCGACTCCGAGACTATGCTGCTGAGATTCTTGAGTCAAATATCAATTCCTCGGTGGAAGTCGAAACCATAAGAAATGATGAAGGAAACGATGTGTTTGACTGCTTCTATGTGTGTTTCGATGTTCTTAGGAGATCATGGAAAGAGACGTGTAGACCTCTTATTGGAATGGATGGTTGTTTCTTACGTGGAAAAACAAAAGGACAGTTATTAGTGGCTCTTGGCTGAGATGCAGATAATGCAATCTACCCCATTGCTTGGGCAGTTGTTCAAGTGGAAAACAAGCCAAATTGGGTGTGGTTTGTGAAGAATATCAAGATGGACTTGGGTTTAGGAGATAGTGATGGGTACATTATGATCTCTGATCGTCAGAAGGTGAGTTTAATGGTTGTTGTGTAATTTTTTTTTTAAAATCTTACTTATGTTTGTTCGTGCACCTTCTTCAGGGACTCATCAAAGCAGTTGAGTTGGAGCTTCCAAAGATAGAGCATAGAATGTGTGTTAGACACATTTATGCAAATGTGAAAGCGAAACATGGAAAGAAGAGTGACATGAAGCCATATATTTGGCGACTTGCTTGGAGCTACAATGAAGCTGAGTATAAGGAGAATCTAGATAGACTGCTAAACTATGATTCAGAGGTGTATCAAGATGTGATGAAGACTAATCCGACGACTTGGGTTAGAGCTTTCTTCAAAATAGGTAACTATTGTGAGGATGTTGAGAACAATTCAACTGAATCCTTCAACGCCTCTATTGTTAGTGCTCGCGAGAAGCCTCTTGTACCAATGCTGGATACCATTGCACGTCTTGCAATGGTGCGCATTGCTTCTAGAGATTTGAAGGCTCAAGACCGCAAAAGCATATGCACACCTTACGTGGTTGACATACTCGCTATGGAGCACCAAAAGGCATCAGAGTGTACGGTGTATAGAAGCACAAATGGTATGTGGTTAGTGAATCTTAATGGATGTTCTTACCGTGTCAATTTAGAGAAGCAAACATGCACATGTATGAAGTGGGATATCACTGGGATCCCTTGTGAACATGGATATGGTGTCATCATGCATAGGAAACTAGAGGCTGAAGATTTTGTATGTCACTGGTTTCGGACAAACATATGGAGGAGGACATATGAAGAAGGCTTAACACCAATCAGAGGAGCACGATTTTGGCCAACTTCTTCAGCTCCTGAAGTGCATCCAGCTCCGGATCCAGACCAGCCTGGTCGCAAAAAGAAGGGAAAGAAAGACAAAAGAAAAAAAGGCAAAAATGAGTCTCCTGTGAAGAAGAAACCGAAGGCATTGAAGCGCATTATGCATTGTGGACGTTATGGTGCGCCTAACCACAACTCTCGTTTTCATAAGAAGGTATGTTTCATGCTCCATTTCCTCTATTGTGATTCTGATTCTCCTTTCACAATTTAAAAAAAAAACTTGTTTCTTTATGGTTATAGGCTCCACAAGCTTAACCATCTCAAAGCTTTGTCAGTCAAGATGAATCTTCACAAGCTTGATATTTTCTCTCATTTTCGGAGTATTGGTAGGAGAGGAAGAGCACGAGGTCTTTTTGGGTTGTCTCTTCTCTCATTTTCAGGTTATTTGGTCTTGTCATTACCATGTATGAACAAAAAATATTAGGATATTTGGTATTGTCATCGAATCTTTTTGCTTATTTTATTTTGGTGTTGTCTTCTTTATGTATGAACATGAATCGATCATGTAGGTCATAACAAGGAATTTTTCGGATTTATTTCGGTTGTGATCCTGTTTTGGTATCATTCTCATGTATGAAAATACCAACAATTTCATTAAACAACATGGCCAACATAAAAAGTCAAGTACAAGAACATGCTACTTCATGGCATAAAACAACAAATTATCGAAATGAGATTCATCACACAAGCTTAATGATGACAAACCCAACAATACAACCTATTACAACACCAACACACATCTTCTTCATGCTCCATTTCGCTTCCACCAACACCTCCTCCATTCTGTCAAAAAGCTCTTTCTCTAGCTTCATTTCCATCTTCTCAAACACCTTTTGCTCACCATCTGCTCGTGCCACTGTAATTTCTTTCACCACTTCTTCAAGATTATTCATTTTGTTCTTCAAAACATATATCTCTTCTAACAAAGCCTCATCCACCCACTTGAAGCAATGATTATCATTCTCAAGCTAAAATTGCTCAAGTTAGAATCTGAGTTATTGCAAATTCAAATAAATAAGAGTAATCATTACCTTTTTTGAAGCAGCATAAGAACACCTATGGTAACGACGATACGGATTTCTCTCAGATTTTGACATCAATATCGCTACTTCAACTCCGCACCAACACTGTGTTGGGACACCCACGACCTTTCTCCTTGAACGCACCATTGACGACCCACTTGAAACTCCAGAAGCATCACTCATCTTTCAGTTTCTTTTATCTCTTTCACAAATCGATTTCCCTAATTTGATTTTTTGGTTAGGGTTCGTTGATTTACAAGTTTTTGGAATTGGGGTTTTTAAAGACTAGGGCCGGTGTAGATGATGTTTTCGGGTCATAAATCGGGTTTTCAACTAGGTTTGGTTATGTTGTGTATTGGTTTATTTCGGGTTCATACTGGTTCACCCATGTAAACCATTAAAATTGACAAGATGTGGAAACAGAGTACGAACTTTGGGATTTGGGGGTTTATAAGATTCGAACTTCCAATTTAGGGGGAACGAGAACGAGGTCAAAAGTCTGTGTGTATGTGGTGATATATGATACTTCTTGGGGGGAAATAGATCGTCAGCCCTAAAAACTCTTATAACTTTCATTTTTATAAGTTAAGCTTTCATATTTTCGAGTTTATTCACTTGTGAGTAGACAAAGGTGGTTCTTTTTACTCATATTTGGAGCTTGAACGGTGGTAAAAGGTGGAACGAGCATTACACTAGAAAAAGATAACTATTTACATCGTTTTCAACATTTTTTAGATCTGTGTCGCGATAGTAGACTGATTAGTATGTCTACATACAAGTGTAGACTTACCTGTTAATCTACTTTTCAACGCACAGGTTACATTTGCAATTGACCAAAAAAAAAAATTTCGTAAAGAAGATTTCCATAGAAGTCTGCGTCTTAACCTTTGAAAACAAAAATAAAAAGTATGTAGACTTACTAAGAAGTTTACATAAAAAAGGTTAGTTTTTGCATTTGACCGAACTTTAGGCAATTTTTAACTTTTCATAGTATACTTCATCGAAAGTCTACATTTTGTAGACTGCTCAGAAATTCTACAAAATGTATGTGTTGTATTTGACCAAAACTTTGACTGCATTGAAACGATTAGTTTTGTGTTTGACAAAAAAAAATTAAAGTTGACAAAAAAAAAATTAGTAGACTTCATATTCACTCTACTAATCTCAGGAAAAAATAGACTACATATGAAGTCTACTATTTTATTTTGGTCAAATGCAAACTAACCTATCGGATTTGGGAGTAGACTTCAGATGAAGTCTACACATGTGTAGACGTTCATGTCAGTTTCTTTATAGAAAGTCAAACTTGGTCAATTGCAAAACGTAACATGTTGTAAGAAATTAAAAAAATGCAGACGTTCATGTCAGTCTACTTTTGAAAGTCAAATCCTGGTTGAGTTCTGGTCAATTGAAAAAACTAATATTTTCGTAAAGCAGACTTAAAAGTAAGTCTACACATATAAAATCACAACTTTTTTAAAAATACAGATAATAACTCGTGAATTTTTCAACTGCAAAAACTAACCCAGATTGTAGACCTACTTGAAAGTCTACAAGTATAGACTGAAAAGGAAGTCTACTACATTTATGTAGACTGAATCTGCAGTCTACGGAGAAAAATCTATAAAAAGTGGATTTATTTATTATTCATAATGTATTTTTATGATTTTTTAGCTTGACAGTGTGTGTCAATTAATCCTTATGGCCTTGAACTATTTTGGCAAGAAAATCTTTTATAATTATGAAACTATCAACTTTTTGTTTGACAATGTAGTTAGCTAATAAGTGTAGACGTCTCTGTAAGTCTACTTTTATAATATTTTGAAATTTTTATTCTCTAATTTGGTAAAATGTATTCTTTTTTTTTTTTGCAGGTAGTGGTTCAATTACTTGTGTATAGAGAATGAGTGTTGAAAGGCTCTTTGTGGGAGTTTGTAGTTGATAATCAAAAAATGGAGAATGTTTCTTGTGCATGATGGTTGTACCCATGGTAAATTTCTAGAAATGACATAAGAAGATTATGAGCTGGACAAAAAAATCAAGATGGTGGAGCTAACATATTTCTTATCAGACGTAATTCCTCATCATGATTCTAGTTCAAAAGAACAAGAAAATAATAGCTTAATAATGAAGATGAAAATCTTAAAGAACAAAACCAATATGTAGATATGACTCCTAATATTTTCCTTTTCGTTCAAAGAGAAATAACTTCTCGAAAATATAACAATAGAGTTACCATCGTTTTTCTGAATATTACAAAATTGATACAATTGCTTTATTTGATACTGGTGCAGATTTTAATTGCATCAAGTATGGGTTTGTTCCAAAATGTTTTCATCTAGAAACTCGAGAAAAATTATCTGCTGCAAATAACTCTAAACTTCGTATAACATCTAAAGCATAAGCTTCAATATTAAAAGAAAATATTCTTATTAAAACTGCATTTGTTCTCACAGATGATATATATCAAAATGTTATTTTAGGAACACCATTTATCAATTTGATAACACCAAATAAAGTTATGGATGATGCAATTTCATTTAAAATCAAAACATAAAACTATCTTTCCAATTTCTAGAAACACCAAAGAAGCGAAGCCTAAATCTAATAAAAGCTTGTTCGATACAAAAAAAACTTTCTAAACTTTTTAATCCATAGTAAAAACTTCCACTTGAAAAATTTTAAAATCAGAAGTTTACTTCAGAAAACCTTAGAAACCTTAAATTTAAAAGAAATAAAAGAAAAAAATTCAAATTTAAATAAATTATTTGAGAAAGAAATTTGTTCAGATTTGCCAACTGCTTTTTGGAATCGAAAACAACATATTGTAGACTTACCTTATGATGAAAATTTTCTTGAAAAAAGATTCCCATAAAAGCTTGTCCAATTCAAATGAACTCAGAATTAGAAGAACATTGTAGAAAAGAAACATCTGATCTTTTTGATAAAAGACTAATTTCGAAATCAAGATCTCCTTGATTTTATGCTGCTTTTTATGTCAATAAAAATTCTAAAATTGAAAGAGGAATCCAAAGATTAGTTATTAATTACAAATCTTTAAACTCAGTCCTGAAATGGATTAGATATCCAATACCAAATAAAAAAAATTTACTTCAAAGACTTTACTCTGCTCATATATTTTCAAAGTTTGATCTCAAATCCAGATTTTGGCAAATTCGGATATTTGAAAATGATCGTTATAAAACTACATTTACTGTCCCTTTTGACCAATACCAATGGAATGTAATGCCATTTGGTTTAAAAAATGCACCTTATAAATTTCAAAGGATATGAATGATATATTCTCTGACTATTCAAAATTTTGCATTGTGTATATTGATGATATATTAATATTTTCAAATTCTATTGATGAACATTTCAAAAATCTCAAGACATTTTATTATGTTGTAAGAAAAAATGGTTTTGTTGTTTCCAAAACAAAAATGCCTTTATTTCAAACTAAAATCAGATTTCTAAGTTACTACATATCACAAGGTATAATAACCCCTATTGAGAGATCTTTAGAATTTGCAAATAAGTTGCCGGATAAAATTATTGAAAAAACTCAGTTACAAAGGTTCCTTGGAAGTTGTAATTATGTTTTAGATTTCTGTCCTAATATTCATAGGATAGTTAAACCTTTGCATAGTCGTCTAAAGAAAAATCAAGTCCCTTGGAAAAAAGAATATACTGAAATAGTCCAAAGGATTAAAAAATAAGTTTTAGAGGTCCCATGTCTACATATAGCAGATCCGGATTTAGAGAAAATTGTAGAAACTGACGCTTCGGATATAGAATATGGGGGTATTCTTAAACAAAAGAACTTAGATGGTCGCGAAAGTATTGTACAGTTTACGTCATCACATTGTAACGATACCCAAAAGAACTATTCTACTATCAAGAAGGAAATTTTAAGTATAATTTTGTGTATTCAAAAATTTCAAAGCGATCTTTTAAATAAAAAAAAATCTTTTAAGAATTGATTGCAAAAGTGCTAAAAGATGTTTTACAAAAAGATGTAAAAAACCTTGTATCAAAATTTTTTTTTGCCCGGTGGCAAGCGATTTTAAGTATTTTCAATTTTGAAATTGAATTTATAAAAGGAGATTCAAATTTTGTCCCAGATTTTTTGACAAGAGAATTTATCCAAAACAGGTACAATGCCTCCGAAGAAAATGATTGACAAAAGCAAGGCGATCTCCTTGGAACCAATCTCAGAAAAACTGAACCTACAAACACTAACCCCAAAACAGAATCCTGGATCTCAGTTACAAAAAACGAGTGCTAAAAAGGAAGAAATACCAAATACCTCAAAATCTTTTCAAATACCCAAATCTATCATGAATCAAATGTTACAATTACAAAAGGCTTTCGAGCTTAGTTTTTCAAAGCAAGAGTCGGGAGAAACTTCCAAAAAATTTCTTTCTCAAGCTATTTCAAAATTTTAACGAGGTCTCTTCAAAAGTGATTTCAAGAGAAAACAGACGTCTAAAATTGTTTCAAAACCTTCTAATAATTCACAAATTATTCTGAAGGAAATTTCCCAAAACAATCCGTCAAAATATTTTCAAAAACACACACTACCAAAATATTATAAATATAGAAAAAGGATTTTTTTGTAAACATTGATCCATTTTTAACAATCAAAAAATACTTTGGGATAAACAATTTCTTCAAACCCCATAATACATATAAAACTGTGTTATTTTTCAAACTATTTTGGAAGTTACAGATTCAGTGTCCTTTAAACACTTTTATTTAAATAACAACCACACTGATGCTGCTTATTCCACCTTCAAAATCCATAAAATCATTGCACCAAGTGATTGGGAATACGATCTTAATGCCAACCTTAATTTTCCAGAAGATCTTCATAATCACCCTTATTACAATGTCCCCTTTAATTATTGGGATTATTGTTAGGCATGGTACAATTCTTTTTTTGATTCAATCTCCTAAACACAAACACACGTGGTTGATCTTCTTTGACACCACATGTAACCTATCTAAATCTCCTTATTGGTTCATACCATGGTGGAACTACTTTGGTTATGTCACAGAAATTTTTAAACCCAATATTCAAAAATCATTTCAAATCTTCAAGACAAATTTCATTCCATCTGAAGAAGAAAAGAAATTTCCCCCACTAGCCATTTTCCACTCAAAATTTTATTTTTATTGGGTTTTTTCATGGATCCTTGAATTTACATCAGATCCAATTCGTGTTATCCAAAAAAAAAATTCAGAGTCAAGTGGTGAGATAAATACAAAATTCACTCAAACCTTTTTTCATCAAATATCCTCACCTGGATAAAAGAACAAAAATCAAAAATTCAAACACTCAAAGAAGAAATTAAGGCAATTTCCTTACAATTTCTACCGTCAATATCATATCAAATCTCTCGATCTACAGGGAGTGAATCAGGATCTCAAGTACCAAATATCGATGAAGAAGTTTTAGGAAACAGTGGAGTTTGATCTCTCTCCACAAAAATGCAAATCTCCTCAAAATCCAAGAATTATCTCTGTTACAAATTTGTCGGATAACGGTTACATTGTTATGAATATTTTTGAAGATCTCTTGTCGCAATACCCGATAAAAAATCCAAACCATCAATAAGTGCTCTCTCCTGTATCCATGAAAACCAAGGTCCACTTCCAGCATATAACAAACAATTATGGAGCTTAATGGAGCTAGCTTTTGCTAGTGGTATTATTCATATGTGTCATTCTCTCACTCTTTCATTCATATCCTTCATTTCATCCTCTTCCATCACATTGCTACAATCTTCTTTTAAGTAAGTTTTAATAAATAAAGTTTCAATCTTATTTGCTCTTGTTTTATTATGTTTTGTGTTTAAGTGGCTGGTCTAACCGTACATATTATTTATGTTTTATTGTTTCAAGTTTTGATCCCTTATGGTATCAGTGCATGATGGAACTACCATCTAAATCTCTTGTAACCTATCTAAATCTCCTATTTTAAATATATATGTATATAAATATATATACATGTATATATATATTTAAAATATATTTATAATATTTTATTTATTTTTTTATCCATCTTAAATTTTAGTGACCAATAAAATGGATGATCAAACTTCATATGATGATGGTTAGTGCGAGAATGATTAGATAACTAAAATTTTCAGACCAGTACTACCTATCAAATTAGATCATATTTAATTCAGTGGTTAAAATTAAAAAAAAAAATACAAAATAAATGCTCTTTTAACTATTTCTCGCTTTGATATCCTATTTTCTTAGTTTTCCAAATCTCAAATACTTTAATCAACAAAAAAGATTATGACTCTGAAAATTTACAAAAATGTTCTATACAACATTTATAGTAATAAAAATCTCTACATACATATATATATATATATATGTTTTGTTACTATTAGAACTGCACCGCAATTGTTCTGAATGTTGCCATTTGGACGCTATAACTTGACCAAATTTTTATTGTTTGTTGACACCTTGATGTTTTGTTTGCTATTTGTAATAGAAAAAGAGAATGTTTTTCTTTACCAAAAAATTAATTTTTCTCAAATATTTTTGTCTACCTACAAAGTTGTGATTTTTAAATTTATAGTGGATTTGATGATGACAAATTCAATTTGAAGACATTAATTAGATAGAAACATAAAGACACATCTATTTAGAGATAGATAAAGATGGGAGATTGCATGTGACGCTTCATATTTTTTTAAATCATTTTAGTGTTATGAGGTATATTTAAGAATCATTTGTGTGTATTAGGGGTTAAGATCACGATTAGAAATTTTGAGACTAATCCAAAAAGAAAAATTCACAATTAAAAATGTTAGGCCAAATTGGAGTATTATAAAAGAAAAATAACTTAAAATGTAAAAAGAAAAAGATATGAAGACACGTGTCAGAAAACCCTTTACAACATGTCATAAGAAAAAAATAAATAAATATACTTCATATATATTGATAGTTTATTAAGAGAGGTTTATAAGAAGGGAAAAATGGTGAAAGATCATGTTAACTTAAGAAAATTGAGGTGTTGATCTTATTAGGGTATGGGTCAACTCGTGGTTGTAAGCTCATCATCGCACACTCTATCTTGTTGATTATATTAACTTTTCATATATTATTGAATATTAATTTTGATACTGTGCATGATCAAATGGTTTAGTATATACAAAGGAAAAAGGCTAATCATGTCGCATTGACCAGTATGTATATAACTATTTCACACTTAAAGTAAAAAAACAACAACTCTATCCAGTGCTGGTCCGAAAAAACTTGATGCCTAAAGTAAATTAATAAAAATGTTGCCCTTTGGTCAATCAAACTTAACACCTTTAGGTTGATAAGAAAGCACTCTAACTATTATACCAAAGAAATATTTTGTCAGTTTTACTCAAAATTTAATATAAGATTTGGCGCCTAAAGCCCTTGATATATGGGCTTTAGCTCAGGGCTGGCCATATTCTATGTATAAGTTTTATTTTAAATGAACTGTAGTCGTTGTTTCGAGTTTTATTTCTACTATTGTCAAAAAGAGTATAAGATCATTTCAAATTTTGACAAACAAAGTAATTTTCCTTTGGCATCCGAGTTCAGTTAGTTAGGTTTATCCAGTTGTTTATTTCAATTTTCGGTTAGTTTAGTTCAATTTTCAGTTAGATCATCTTTCATGTATGTAATTTGTTATTTTCTCTATAGCAGAATTTATTTAGTATATATGGCATTTGTTTCAATATATTTTTGTAAGATACTAATCTCTAAATATATAATAAAATATAGAAAACTGTTATTTTTTCTCTATAAATAAAGGAAAAAGTAATATTTTATTTTAAAAGAAAATATAGATAAGTGGAAGTGGTTTTACCTGTAAATGTTATTATATAGACAAATATAGAAGTTTGTTAGAGATTATCTTTGTCCAATTTAGTCTAAATTTTATCAAATTAGTTCAAAATAAAATTCTGTTCAATATTCAATTAGTTTGATTCTTGAAAATCCTATTGAATATAGTCAATCACCAAAAAAACAGAACTCAAGCTTAAGACCAGAAACAACCTTCCAAACCCACATAGCATACACGGAGGAAAATACTATTCAAACATGAAGTGAGAAACATGGCAAAAGGGATAACCACCAGAAATGCGAGCATCAATGAAAGCTGCAATGAGATGAGAGAACATAGAGGGAATGAGAGACAAAACAAAATCAGAAAACAATGGAACCGTCCTCGAACTATGAAACAGAGCACAAAAGTCAGATCGGCAAAACCATATCTTAAAAATCAAGACGAGCATGGACTATCAACAACAAGCCAACAACGAGGAATACAACATCAAAAACAACTGAACTCTGATCTAACCAAAGAGATGCAGTCCCTAACATCAACCAAAATCTAAGAAAGAAAATGAGCAACCAATATTGACTGGAAAACCTACAATACTGTGAGAAAAAAACTACACAACTTGGAACTCATAAATCTTATCTACAATACATACGAGATAATCTCACATGAGAAGAAGGCGAGGAAGAACTTTATTCCAAAACATAATAACCATTACTAGGAGGAACACCGCATACCGAAAAAGTAAACAAAATACATAGATGGCCTAAGGTCAAATTATGGAAGAGAGGATAAAAAGCATCTTAAAAGAATAATGTTTAAATTTTTTTTAAATTTAAAATACAATGTTAACACTGAAACCGTTAATCTTAGAATTAGCAAATACATAATTGCGAAATTATTAAAATTCAATATGTTTTACATCAGAGGATTTTTTCACCACTAACAAATACTACTATATATACAACACCACATTATTAAAAAAATCAAATATAAAATATATTAATCTATCACCTACTACTGCATAACACAATAAGAACATCAAATAATGTTTTTAACAAATAAAGATGACACATAATTACATCATCTAAAAAATCATAGTTAACAATAATAAAATAATATTTTTTACGAAGTGCGACTTCGGACACACCTCTGTAAATAATATATTAATGATTCTGTTTCTGTGGTTCAAAAGAGTGACCGAATTATATTTCTGAATAATTTAGATTTTTATATAATTATAAAATTATGAAAGCTAGTATATACCCCAATTTTGGCAATTTCCTCTGTATTGTACCCAGAGATTTCTGCAAACATGTACGGCCTCTTACGCCTCCGTTAAACTCGTACGCAAGAGTTAGTTGTTTGTTCCCTTGCTGTTTGTTTTGTTTTTATTTTTGTTGCTACTTCTCAAAAATGTTTAGTTATGAATTCTTCAAATAGTCATCTGGATCAAGAAGTTTCAAATTTGTATTTTTAAAAACTATGCTGTTTATTTTACATTGTTTATGTTTATTATTGGACTCGCTTTTGTCAGTGCTCAATGGTGTGCTTATAATATTAACTGAAAATAACATTTATTAAATGAAGTTCGAAGCAATTGAATTTAAATACATTTTACTCTGTTGTCCTTGTGTAATCAAATACTTCAGACACATAACTATAAATATTGCATTAAAATATTTGTATTTTGTAATAAATTTTCAATTCAAATTTTATGTAATTTATAGAAAAATTTAGAATTTATCCTTATTAAAATTAATAGAATGCACTAAAATAGGTTAATAATTAAAATATCAATTTTTTGTATATATGTATTTTTCTTAATTTTTTATAAATGTCGAACCCGCACATAAACTTTCAATAATATATGCAAAACTATAGAAGTACCAAACAACAGTAATACCTATACATAGTGAAAAGAGTATTAAAATATCTGAAAACATCTTATATATTAAAACAAAAGTCACAACCTTGATTCATGTGTGATTTTTCTAAAAATAGACTCTCACTAGAAATCAATTATATTTTATTTAATACAAATAATATGGCTTAATAATATCATTTCTAATATCTTTTGATATCTTTTGATCACAATATCTTTTGTTATCTTTTTTTTTAAAATATAAATATATATTTTTAATATTTTAACAAATCTGCTTAAAAGACTATAACAAGATCTTAATTTTTAAACTTATATGTAAATATTTTCACTAATTTCGAAATTACTTATGAAATATTATTATACATTTATATATTTTAAAAAATAAAAAATATAAATTTTATCTTATTTATCTATTATATAATCACAATCAATCGTATTAAAAAATTATTATATTGATCTATCATATAATAAAATTAGATTTAATTTTTATATTTTATTTCATAGGTATTTATGTTCAAAATATAATACGTTGTTAACAAAAATTAACCTTAGCAAACTATATAATACATGTATAGAAACTTAACATGGATTTTATTAAATCTAATAATATAAAATCTTTTAATCATGATATCTTTTCATTTTCAACATAACTATATATATATATATATTAAAAATTCTAACAAATCTTTTGAAAATATTTTAACAATATCTTAATTTTCAAAACGTTTATGTAAATATTTAAACTAATTTCGTAATTAGAAATCAACAATTATTATGCATATATATATATATATATTCAGTTATCATTTATAAAATTAAAATTAAAAATTCTATTTTATTTTAATATATTTTATAATAATAACAATTCATGTTAAAATAAAATTATTATAGTGAACTAAATATGATAAAGTTATATTAAATTGATAAATTTATAAATTATTTTCATAAATATAAAATATTTATGCTAAAATATAATACGATGACAAAACGACTTAACATTCACAAACTATATAATATATTTACAGAAATTGACATATGTTAGACTTTTGTATATATAAAATAATATATTATTTAAAATGAATAAACGTAAAAAATATTGCTAAAAAAAATTTGGCTTGAAGATTGGTGGGTCAGAAGTGAGCATAAATTTAATACAAAATAATTTTAATAACTAAATGCAAATACAATAAGATAAATAGAAATCTTTTGGAACTAGTCCGATATGCAAAGAGTAAATGTCAAGCATGGTTCAATGCAAACGAGATAGTAACACCATTCCACAAGACCGTAGTATTGAAGAGTCTCAAGTCCTAAGCTTGGGAAATGTCTATATGATTGATGGGTAATTGACTTTCACGGCCATATTCAGCGGTTGTAGTTGGATTTAGATAGACAACTTGAGGAAGATTCAAATTTTGGAGACACAAAACTATAAACGGTGAAAGTTTGTCTTACATTCAGAAGTAAAAGCACTACGATGGACAATGGAGATTATGCTTTAGCATTCGACATGTTAGAATTTTGGGACGGATTGCAAGGATATCATCGCAATGATAAAGGAGCTTCAAGCTTGGCCGAGTTTTGCAACATAATTAGAGACAATAAAAACTATGTTGATATGCTTCTCAGACTTCAAGATCTCTCACATCAAAATAGCGCAAAATAGGATTGAGACTCTCTAACTAGACTGCAATGTCTTTTCATAAATTTGAATAATAGAACAATCGTTCATTGTCTACCAAAAATGTCTTTTGGTAGACATTTTAAAAAACTATATATGGATGTTTCTGTAAATGCATATAACAAAAATACATATATTATTCATAGGGGTTTACAAATAAGCAATATTAGAGAATATTGTTTCTTCAAAATAAAAATTATAAGAGACATATTTTTATTCGATTAATTATGTATATAAAAGAATATTGTTGTTGTAAGAAAAAATATTAACCGTTTATCACTCTATTATATCTCATGACTACTGGTAGCGGTAGATATCAATCAGTATTAATTATGGGTTAAGCTTATCTCATCTTCCTAAAAAAGTATTATTTCATTTATTTTTAAACAATTAATTTTTATTGTTGGCTTAAAGCATCATCAATGGTAAAATGTTTTATATGGTGTTCTCAGAAAAAAAAATTAATGTTGAAAAATAGAGATTTTCAGTAATGATATATATAATACAATATTGATAGAACCATTTATCATGTAACATATTTAGAAAGTGCTCTTAGTGGTATTCTTCCACAAGACCATGTTATTATTCTCTTTTCTCCTTTTTATTATTTTCTACTCCTTCCGTTTCATAAAGATACATATTCTAGGAAAAAAATTGTTTTAAAAAAATAAATTTTTTATGTTTTCAATATATATTTTACCAACTAATAATGATTAATTGTAAACTTCAAAAAATTAATTATATTTACTAAATTCTTATTGGTTTAGAATCATGGAAATAGTTAATCACATAAAACTATGCATTTAATACTTAAATTTAATATATTTTATTAATCTGTATGAAAAAATAAAATATATAATATTTTGAAACGGAGGAAGTATTATTTTATTTTGAGAGTTCTTATTTGTGTTAAGAGTTTATCATTACTGGGACTCGTAACATTTACACTAAAAAAATTACCGTTGGAGAATCTAAGATGGTTACGGTTAATTCGAAACAAGCGTCAACTGTCATTGATTGTGGTGCCTAGGGTTTAGTGTGGGGACTTCACCTCTGAATAAGGATCTGTCATTTACGAAGGTGACAGACAGATGCATCCAATAAAATCTTGCCATCTGTTCGGTTTACGATTAATAATCTCACAGACATTAAGAAAAAAGAAGAAGAAAAGGCTATGTGGATCCGTGGTACTAACTACAGGTTCTGTGATTTTAAAGACATCAAATCTAAATCCATTGAATCTCGTGATGTGCGAATCCACTTGACCCAACTGGTACAAAATAAAATTGGTAAAAGTAAAAATCAGTTAAAATAAAATAGTTAAAACATAGTAATCCTTTGGGATATTCGGGTTTAGAACTTATAAGTATATGATGTTTTCATGTATGTTATATCTTGGACCGAGTTTGGTCTAGATCTTCTAGAGTTTAGATTGGATTCGCATACTCATTCGGATTTGAGTTTCGAATATTTTGGACACATATATTCAGGTTCGGATCAGATTTTTATATATAATACTCCCTTCGTTCCATTAAGATAAATGTTTTGGTGTTTTCACACATTAAAAAAACACACTAATCATACATCATTTTTAGAAATTATCAAATTCCAATGCATTTTAACCAATAGTCTTTCAATAAATTCAATTAATTTTATTAAAATTTGCAGTTTTTGTATAGAAAATATAAAAATACATCTTTGTGAAACAATTTTTTTGTAAAACATTTATCTTAGTGGAACGGAGGGAGTAGATGATAACTGAACTACTGCAAGACCAATCCCTTCAAATATTTTGTAGAATTGGATCGGGTTTAAATTCTGGTTCAAATTTTCAGATCCTACTTTTTTCAGCCTTAAATGGTTGTGCCTAGGTATTTAGTTAAACTGTTAAGCACCCTTTATAATTAACCTAAGGTCATGTTCTAATACAACCCAAAACATCTCACTTATGAAACTGATTACATGTTGTTTACGATATTTTTTGAGGAAAAATGTGGATACAAACTTTCGTTGACTTTATTTGATTTCAACTTTTGCATTCTTTATTGTCATATCATTTTTAAGCGATCGAGTCTTCTCTTTTTTCTTTTTTTTATTCAAACCGAGTCTTCTCTGATTCTGAAGATAACATATAATTATAATACAGATGATGAGATATACATACGTGTATGTGTGTGTGTAAAGGTTGGCCAAAGAAAGAAAGATGGGGCAGAATAGAACTAAGTCTAAAATGAAGATGGGGCATTGAGATGAGAGACATCATTTAAACACAAAATATTAGAAAAATCTAAGCTTTTTTGTCCCATCTTTCGGTTTCATGAAAGAGACCACTTTACATATGATATGTTGATCCTTCAGTTTTTCTTTTTGGTTCTGCACATGTATATGTAACCCACACACGCACATACACAAGGTCTGTATAGAACAATAAGAGTTCAATAATAGGATGACATGTGAACCAATTATATCATGTGTACGTATTTATGTAGTTCACCATATTATAGCAAAGTATCTCGTGAGTAATTATTATTTTACAGGTCAAAACTATAACAAGATATTATTAAGTCCAAGTTCAATGGGTTGAAAATAACAAATTCCATACTCTAAGAAACACATAACAATCATAAACTTTTGTGAATTCCATTGTTCACCATTTTTGTGAATTTATCCTAAATAACATCATTTGTTGCCATAATTTATAATCTTCTCAAACCCAAACTATAGCATATAACATTAGACTTCTTCAATCTTACAACCTTTAAACTATAATTATAATAATTTTCTAGTTAACCTGAAAACACTAAACAATACTTTGTTTTGTTCATCTTTTATTATTACTATTATGTACAACTTCAAAAAATCTCTATGAATAGCATGCACATTAACGAGTTTAAACTCATGTTTCTCATATGACAAATGCATATTACAAAACCTGATCAATATTAGACTATCTATACTATTATTTGTGAAGTAGTTTTTGCCTCTTAAATCTCACGTTAAAAATCAGAGTGGTTAATATCGTTTATACCTTTAATGAATAATAAATAATTAATTTTAATTAGATAATTGTTTATCGATTATGTCTATATTGGCCAAAAATAAAAAAATCTTATATATTAAAACAAAAGTCACAACCTTGATTTATGTGTGATTTTTTAAGAAATGGACCCTTACTAGAAATTAATTATTTTTCATTTATTACTAATAATATGGTTTAATAATATCATTCATAATATCTTTTGATCATAATATCTTTTGATATCTTTTCATTTTAAATATAAATATATATTTTTAAAAATTCTAACAAACCTGTTTAAAAAAATATAATAAGATCTTAATTTTCAAACTTATATGTAAATATTTTTCATTAATTTCGAAATTAGTTATGAAATAATATTATACATTTATATATTTTAAAAAATTAAAAATATAAATTCGATCCTATTTTATTTATTATATAATCACAATCAATTCATATTAAAAAATATTTTAACAATATATATATATATATAGATTAAAAATTCTAACAAATGTTTCGAAAAATATTTTAACAATATCTTAATTTTCAAAAAGTTTATGTAAATGTTTAAACTAATTTTGTAATTAGAAATCAATTAATATTATGCATAAACATATATTCACTTATTGTTTATAAAATGAAAAATAAAAATTCTTTTTTTTTTTTAATATACTTTATAATAATAACAATTTATGTTAAAATAAATTATTATATTGAACTAAATATTATAAAGTTATATTAAATTGATAAATTTATAAATTTTATTTTCATAAATATAAAATATTTATTCTAAAATATAATACGATGACAGAACGGCTTAACAATCACAAACTATATAATACATGTATAGAAACTGACATATCCTAGACTTTTGTATATATAATAATATATTATCTAAAATGAATAAACATAAAAAATATTGCTAAAGGAAATTTGGCTTGAAGATTGACGAGTCAGAATTAAAAATAAATTTAATACAAACTAATTTCAAATATATTATTTCATGCATATATTAATTTGTTCAATAACTAAATGCAAATACAATAAGATAAATCTATAATAAAAATGATAAATAAAAATAAAATATATATATATGTTATTTGTTAAATACTTAGATAGTTCATTTTTGAAACAAAAAAACAAAAACAAATATTAATATTTAATTAGTACTTTATATTTATAATATAAGATATATAAATTTAATTTTTTGTTAATTTAGATTTTTTGAAATGTTACAATATCTTTAGAAGTGATAATATTTTTATATTTTACCAAATTAGATTTAAAAAGTTCATGAGTTCAATAATCAATACTATTTCAACAAACAAAAATATATAAAAGAAGATACAAATATATGTTACATTTTGAAATTATTAATTTGATGAAAACCAATAAAATTGAATCACATACTAATGTTTGAAAAATCGATATACATATTTGAATATATCCTATTTTTGAAAAAAAATGTCTATTTAAATAAAAATAAAAATTAACACCCGCGCGGTTGCGCGGATCCAAATCTAGTATTTTTTAAAACAAGATAATTCATATATATATTATGTTGTTATCCGAAACGATAACTTTTAATCAAAAAGTTAAAAATAGAAAGATTGATAAACACTAATTAAGTTAAAATTAAATTTTGTAATTTTTAATAATAAATTAATAATAAATATATTGATAAATAATTTTAAAATGATTACAAAACATTTAGTATACAAGAATTGTCCCTTGTTTTTGGATTCCTAAATTTTATTTATTGATCTTCTTGTAATATCTATGTTTTATTTGGTTTAAATACTAATATAATATTTTGTGATATTAAACATTCTGATTGTAGAAATAACCAACTCATTTTAAAAAAAACATTAAAGATCATTAGTTTGGCTCTAAACAGTTGATATTTGGATGTTATTTAATTTTAACTAGACGAACTCTATGTAAGTCTTCCATGAGACGACTTACACGTAAGTTGTCAAAAAATTTATTCTGAGATTCCGGTCAAACTTTGGTTATTACAGAAGACTTCTGTGTAAGTCGTCTTATGTAAGACTTACCTCAAAGTCGTCTAGCTAAAATTAAATATTTAAGTTTTATTTTTTAATTGCAAAAGTAACTTGGGACGACTTTCAATGACAATGAGAAGATTTTGACCGAGAGTTTGGAAGACTTACATGAAAGTCTTCTGCCAGAAGACTTCCCTGTAAGTCACCTAAGGAAAATCAAATTTGTGATACAATACGGTCAATTTCAAAACTAACATGTTTATCATAGACGACTTGCATGGAAATCTTTTCTGGTATTTTCGAGAATTTTTTGTTATCAAAAGTAAGCCAATATTTATAAAGGAAGACTTTCAAAGAAGTTTGCTGAAGAGTAGACTTCTCTAGAAGTTTTCCTTTGTAAATTTTCAATTACAAAAGTAACCTAAATAGACGACTTCCTAGAAGTCGTCTAGGTCAATGTTTAATAAATTTTCATTTTCTCTAAAACTATAAAGATTTTTTAACATTTTCTTGTTAATTCATGTATATTAGTCGATATTGGTGCTATTGAAAAAATTTATAAGTTAATTGGTGATATTTATGAGGTTACCATCATTCATGTTTATTAAAGTTTCTAGCTAATAAGAGAAGATTTACTTGGAAGTCTTCTCTGTTGAAGTTTTTGAAGTTGATGTTCTTTGCTAATGTGTTTTAGTTTGACTTTTTGCAGATGATGCGTCAGTTACCTGTAGTGTACGGAGAATGGTTGTTAAAAAAGGACTCTTGGAATTTTGTGGTTGATAATTTCAAAGGAACAAGAATTTTCTTTTTGAGAAGGTTTTACACATGCCGAACTTGTTGAAATGACTCAAGAAAATTATAACATGGACATGAACACATAGGTTGTGGAGTTAACCTACTCATTACCTGAAGCAATGATGCAAAAGATGGCTTCAGACACCCCTCCTATTCATGTTACAAGTGATAAACAAGTTCAAAACTTACTCGAAATAACTAAAACGCATGAAGTATGTCTTTGTGTATCAAGCCTGATGAGAACGGTTAATGATGAAAACAAAGAAGCCGAAGATGCTAATGATGTTTCATATGAAGGGGAAGAAGAAGAAGATGAAGGAGATGAAGATGATGATAATTTGGCTGAAGATGAAAATGATGAGGAAAGAATGATGATGGGGAGGAGGATGCTGATATCCCTGATGTTGCCTAAGAGGATGATGATGATGGTGAGGATCACAATATGGAAAAGTTAAAGATGAGGAAGAAGAATATGATATGTGTTTTAAAGATTTCAAAGCGACATATAGTAGTGAAAGAGGAAACTCGAATGCTAACAATATCTATGTCAACTAGAGTTTTATTAGTAGGGATGCACTGGTTTCAGAGTTGCGGTTGACATTGATGAAGTGTAGGTTCTCTTTCAGAATATACAAGGAAACAGAAACTCTACTTGTGGAAAAATGTCATGTTAATGGGTGTGGATAGAAATTTATAGCAAGTATGAAACATGGTACAAACATGTTTTGAGTAATCAAGTATGTGGAAACTCATACATGTTCTGTGTCAGACTGACTGGCTCAGCGGAAACACTGTACTCCAAAGTATATTGCTAGACTTTTCATAAATCATGTTGGAATCACTGATAGATTGAATCCGCAACATATCAAATATGTAATGAAGAAAATGTTTGGCATGAATCTTGATTACACCACTTCATACAGAGCATTGGTATATGCATAAAAATTGGTGAGCGGATCAGCATAAAATGGGTATGAACGACTGCCTTCATATTTGGAGCAAATCGCGTTAACAAATCCGGGTTCTATCACTAGTATAGAACTTGATTCTCTGAATAGATTTAAGTATCTATTTCTAGTTTTTGGAGCTTCTATTGAAAGTTTTAAGTATCAAAGAAGGGCCATCGTAGTGAGTATGACTCACCTAAGTGAGAAGTATGAAGGTGTTATGTTAGTTGCAGAAGCACAAAATGGTAATTTTCAAATATTTCCATTGGTTTTGGAATTGTAGATGCTGGAAATGATGATCCTTGGTAATAGTTTTCACAAATTGGCGAGTTGCATATCTAACGAGTATGCTATGGTAATAATCTCCGACCGGCACGCGACGATTAAAAAAGGCGTGTGCTAAAGTGTTTCTTTTGGCAACCCAGAAATATGTTACTATCACCTACAACAGAACATTGTCCAAAACTATAAAGGAAAACATCTCTTGTACTTTGTCAAAAGGGCTGTGTTTACTCATAGACTTTATGATTTTAACTGGTACATGTATTAGATAAGCAATGCAAACCCAGAGCTTGCAACATATTTTGAGGAAGCCGACATGACCCTATGGTCAAGGGTTCATTTCCAGGGAGAAAAGTACAACATAAAAACGAGCAACATCGCCGAATCTATTAATTCCGCACTGAAGCGAGCAAAAGGATTTCCCATTCAATTCTTTTGGGAGTTTATAAGGGAGAAGCTAGGAATGTGGTATTGGAAAAGAAGAAAATATGCTTTCAGTCTCACAATTCAACATAGTCGGGGAGTTGAATACTTACTTGCAGTACGTACATAGATAGCATATACAATGTGTGTCCAACCAATTGATGAATGAAGATTCTTTGTAAATTGTGGTAAAGTAGATAGTATTGTTGATTTGGAACATGAAAAATATGATTATGGTGTCTTTGCAATCGAAAAAATACCTTACTCACATGCTATAGTAGCTGGAACATACATTGGTTTGTATGTCTCCACACTTGTGTGTCCGTTCTACTCGAATGATTATTTGTTTGCAGGATACTCACATAATATATATCCTTGTGTTGGAAAATAAGTTGAATCATACACATCCCTTGGTTAGAGCTATCCAGGATGAGATGACACAAACCCGAGAAGCAACACAAAGTTTATAGATGCTCAAACTGCAAAGATAGTGACCATACGCGTCCACATTGTACAAACTAAAGTAGAAGACCTTTAGGACAGTTTTCTGGAAGACCTCATAGACAATCTTCTAGAAGACCTCTGGTTAGTTATCCAGAAGACTTACACGAAGTCTTTTGTTGTCTTCTTATCTATCTATCTGCTTTCTATTAGGAACTTGTGTTATGACTTATTTGTTTTATGAACTTATATGTGTTATAAATTTATCTATATTAAGACTTTCTATGTTATGAACTTATATGTATTATGATGTTTTTATCTTTATTATGAAATTGCAATTTAAATATTTTCACACCACAAAAATAACAATTTGAATTTCCAACATTATCCGAAAAGTGTTAGTGCATTACCAAACTAGCTTTCTATGAAAGACTAGTTTGATAGGAGGATAGGTTACAAAAAAATTTATCTTATCATAACCTAAAACAGAAGATAAAAGCATCAAATACAAGTATAAATTACATATCATACATAATCACTGTTCATACGTTGTCAGATTTTCATCATTGTCTTTGTTTTTTTTTTTCATGGGAGCTAGAAGCCTCTTAAAATATATCCAACACCATCTTTTCCCTGATAGTCCTCACGTTCTTATCATAAAAGAATGGAGGAAATGACATACCAAGAGCATGATATTCAATGTATTTCAGAGTGTACAAGCTACAATCACCAGATCAACATTGATGTACTCCAGCTGTCACTCTCTCATATGTGAAAGGCTCCAGTGTGTATTTAACACGTTCTTCGTTAGAGCAAGCACACTTAATAAGAAAATAAAGGATCATTGTGACAAAAGGCTCTAACATCTCAGCGAGTTCTGCAGGTTTAATATGTTTGACAATGTTGTCCCATATGATTATGTGCTTCTCAGGTATCATACCCAAATATCAATCCAATGATTGTTCTTGTAGTTCACTGGCGCATATATATCATCCACATTCAACCCCCAAATCTTCTTAGATTGACAATATTTTAGTACCATGCATGCATAAAAATCACACATCCCGCCATGGAGCCTTTTTCCTAAATCGTTGTGATCGGTTCGGAGCTCATAATTTTTCCATACTTGTCCGTCCATATCTGAGAAAACACATGATCAAGAAAGCATATTCTCTCACTCTTAAAATATTATGGATTCTTGGAGTACTAAAGCCTCAGTAAATTTATAAAAGCATCAATATGCTGCATATAAAACAATACAAGTCAGACATATTTAACAACTATAGAAGTCTTCTAGGATGTATTCTCTAGAAGATATCACAAAGTACTTTCAAATAAGTTTTTTGTTAAGTTATCTAGAGAAGACTTCTAGAAGACTTACATGTATGATGTGATACCACAAACTTGGACAAGAAGATGGTTTTTTTTTTATGACTAGGTGTTTTATTATAACTGAAAATACAAAAAGTAGATTATCAATCATTTTTTGTAGATTAATACATGAAACTATCACTTATAAATCAAGTTTCAATCACTCAATGAGCATTTTCGCCATCTTTTTGTCAATGGGTGCAAAAGGATCATAGCCTGGGCAAACTTTTGTGTTTGGAATGATCACGTTAGCTGTGCTATTTTTCTGAAAAGAAAATTGTTGTGAGGCAACAAGTTTTTTTGCTTGATCACTATTTTCCTGGACAAATACCATAGCAACATCCTTTGTCTGCCTTCTAACTTTCCCTTGCTGTACATCTGAACTGGTTGATTCTCATTTTTCTGTAAGAATAACGCTCAGGTCAACACTCGGTTCATAATCTTTCTTCTCTGATACATTTGCTACCACAAGACTCAGTTCTTTCGAGGAACTTGGTTTTGTGGACCCACTCGGTTTTTGGGTGTCATTTTGTCTGCTTTCATCTCATTCACACTTTCACTATGCATTTTTGATGTACAAGATGATGTCAAAAATCTTTCATAATATTGTATAATATTAAACAAATATCCAAGCAACACATGAAACTAAAACATACATAAGCAAAGATCAAAACACACATGTTCTGACAAACAAATGATACATCCAAGCACATACAAGAAACGAAACACATCCAAATTTCAGTTCTATTTCCTAACATTTTCCTAGTGACTCTCTTCTCTATGATTTTGGAAGAGGTTTTGATACTAACCCCGGGTTCGTGCCCATATTTTGGCGGAGATATAGTAGTGAGTTGAAGATCATTAGATGCATTCATTTTTTTTGGTGATTCCCACCTTTTTTCACAACTTCCAACCTATCTCTGAGAAGCTTCATCTCTTTAAGGCACATCTCAAACCCATCCTTAATGGAATCAGCTAGGTCCTAGAAGCCTTGTTCAATATGTTCTTTGGTCATCCGACCAACAGCTGTAGAAGACTTTGAACGAGCCTTTGTAGGAGCCTCTTTACAAGCCTCTGCAGGAGCCTCTTTACAAGCCTTTGTAAGAGCCTCTTTACAAACCTCTGCAGGAGCCTCTTTACGAGTTTTTTTCCAAGGTCTTCCACTATCTTCCTTGACAACAGTTTCTGTCTTTGCTGGACTTTCTTCCTTCTTTACATAAACAAACTGAGTCTTTGGATTGACCCACATGTTAGTATCATCGACTTTCTAACAATTCATGGTCCACTTCCAATTAAATTTCACATGAAACATAACTTTAATTATGTTCTCCGCGGCCTTATCCTCTACATCTAAGTTCCATTGTGGAATCATTTCACCAAAGTCTTTTAGAACAAAGTTATTCACACGAGTCTACAATAAATAAAAGATATCAATTTAGATATTTGACAGATTAAAAAACATAGAAGTCTTCCAGAAAAGACGAAGATGACTTAATTATAAGTCATCTGTGAAGTCTTCCAAAAAATGATTTCTCAGACGACTTATAGTTAAGTCTTTTATGGAAGACTTCTCAGAAGACTTATAGTTAAGTCTTATGCGAAGTCTTCTATCATTCTATTAGGAGTGGTGTTTAAATACTTGTCTACTGATAGCCTCTTTATACGATATGCGTCCTTTGCCCCACTTGTTAGCTATCAATCATGGAGACGGTCTGTTTGGTATGGGATTCCCATAATTAGCATCTAATTCTCGTAGAGCATAGTAGACCCACACTTGGATAACTTGTATAAACTCATCAACAATGTAGGACTTTGTCAAATGTTTTCTCCTCAGAGAGTCCATCAGCACCTTAAACGCCACTCTCCCCATGAATAATTTTTAAATTCTTCTAAATACATCACTAGCCTTGCAAGACTAGCCCGTATAGAGGGTGAGTACTTTCTCCCTTCAACGAATCTAGTGAAGATTACTAAGTATCCGAGCCACATACAATCATCCATAGACCACTCCTTGCATCTCTCACATGTTGTTATTATCTGTTCAGAAGTAGGACCATCATCAACATCAACACCCATCAGCTTCCAGAAAGAAACCATCTCCGTCGTAACCTCACACTCGGGACTTTCCAGGTCCTTGATGTAATCGCAGTTTAGACCAGTAAGGTGTTTAAACTCTATCAGTGAAACCTTCACCAGTTGTGGACCAACGAGAATCCAAAGCTCATACTTCTTCTTAATGGACAACTGGAAACTGAGGATATAATGAACCAATCTTGATACCCAACCAAAATTCATCTGCTTGAAGTTGATGAACACTCCCAACTTTTAGTCCTTCATCTCCTCATTTTCGTCATCATGTAAAGCTCGCCTTACAGCATGAAGCAGCTTCGAGTCATCAATATAATACAAAATGCCTTTGAATGGAAAGGCTCTTCCCCTAAGGTAAATATCCTTTATGGGAGTTTTGATAAATCAATTTTCAGGTCTGCAAAACAATAAAAAACCAACATCTCAAACACAAACCAAACATGCTATTCTAAATTTCTATTCTGAAAACTTGCTTGTAAGTTTTAGTGAGAAGACTTCTCAGAAGACTTTGAAGAATTCTTCTACGAAGTCTTCTAAGAAGTCTTCCACTAGTCTACTGGAAGACTTCAAGGAAGTCTTCTAAAAAGTCTTTCAGTAGAACACAACAAACATCGTTACATCTGTATGCTCAACATGATTTTAAGATTACACAACAATCAATTTTAGTATTTTCCTACTGGAAGACTTTCCCATAAGTTTTCTAGGAAGTCTTCTAGTAGAACATTACTAGAATCGACTTCTTAAAGATCTGAAAATCGTGTTAAACCTACAAACGTGAAGAAAATACCTGAATAAATAGAAAAATCTAAATAAATAGAAAAATGAATGACTTATAGTCGGAGAAGTTATGGTTTTATGGTCGCCAACGACACTAGCGGTTTCAGATCTGCAAAAATTGACGGAAAAAAATCAAGACTACAAGTTTTAGGGTTTAACGGCGGCCAAACGCCTTAAGTCATAAAACTGAACTCAACAGCAAAGAGGAAGAACTTACCAGAAGCGAAGTTCAACGAAACGCGGTTTTACATATGAAAAAAGGAAACAAATGGTTAATTTAATCTACTAAAATACTTTTCGCCATGAAAAAGAAAGGAGATTTGTCGTAAAAAGAGAGATTACTAGCGGTGAGAATGACGGAAAAAGAGATTCTGCGGAAAAGAGAGATCTGCCTTACAAATCGCCTTCGAGAGAAACGACGCTAGGGTTTTGTGCATTTCAACAAAAGTAAAAAATACTATTTACATGTCCGGTAAATTATCTGGTTATTTTTAATGTACTTTGGTAAATTAAAGATTCAGTATGGTTTGGATGATTTCCAAGAAGTCGTCTCATGTAAAAAAGCTGATACGACTTCCTGGAAGTCGTCTATCCCGTAACTAACTAAACATTTGATTAAAATCAAATTCAACTTAAAAAGTGTTTAAATTTTTTTAAAAATGCTAAGCTTTCGAAAACTAACCCTAAAAATACAAACAATACTACAACATATGTTACCAAACCCTAAATCAAAGAATACAATGATACATTACATTTACTCATCTATGTTGAAAACAATTCAATTTTACTATATCTTAATATATATCATTTAGAAATGTTTATAATTACATGATTTTAATTTTTTTCCCAGCAAAATATTTTATATAAAATTTATAAAATTTAAGATCGACAACATTAGAAAGTCTTCCAGAATACTTATAAAACTTTGGAAGAATTTACATGGTTATTTTCGTAAAAATGTTTTATGGGTTTTTGTTTAGTCATAAGAAGATGATTGTAATTTCACTAGTCTTTTATGTTCATTTTGCATTTGATTCAAGTTTGAGTATACTTTTCTATTTAAATTCAAATTTTAGGTCAAATTCGCAAATTCTCTTTGTTTTAAAGTACATTTTGTATGATTTCATAATGTTGTCTGTAAAACAAATTAATAAACGTTCACAAACCAAATTATAAAAATGTTCATAAAAACTTTATCGCCTTATCATTTTACAAGAAATATCATCAAATATATAAAGGCCCTGTATGGAATTTTATGATATATCACAAAATATCAAGTTTGATAACCTGTCTATAAGATAGTTACGAAAAGATTATAAACGTTCTAAATCAGTTTATATAATGGTATTAAAAGATCTTAATAATGTTTCTAAAAAAATATCAAATAAAGGGTATTGCACAAAACATTTATAGAATATGGATATTTGAATCTCTAAAGAATATTTGTTTGGGTTTTAGTCAGAAATGTCAGAATTATAAATGCCATAAATATATTGAATATAATAAAAAGACTAATATTCCATGACCAGATCTAGGATTTGATAGGATTATGGAGTTTGGTCCATCTTTTGGTAATTTGAAAAATCATTCAGACTTTTATCTGGCTGGTAGTAAATTATTTGGTAAATAGTAAACCATTTACTTAGGCAGGTAACATGTCATTGTTGGCCAAATGGAAAAATAATACGTTTCAAAATGTAATCAAACACGTGATAGAATGCGCTTACCTTTTTTATATCTTTCGTGTTCTTTATTTCCAAGTCAACCAGAGAGACTAAGGTGTCCAATTTCAGAGCAAATGGAGATAATAAAAACCAATTTCGGAGCAAATGGTATATTGAAATAGATAAGATAAACATCCGTAGACTTTCTGCTAAATTCCAACGAATCTTTCTACTTGATTATAATTAAGTATAAGAGTTGATTAGTGCACCGAATAAATAAATAGAAAACCTCGGAGAAGTGATTCAAATAAACAATTGTTTTATTATTAACTAGGTTTTCTTTATCATAAAAAAAAACAGATTTATATTAACTCTGTGTGCCACAGTGGTAGCTCTGTATCCATGTGAACGACTGCTTCCTGACACTGCGTGCTAGATTATTCGCTTTTATATTCTTCATTCATGGTACATGAATGATCTCCGAGCTGAGGAAATTTTGTTGCAGGGTCTTGATATCTTCCAAGTAACTTGCAAAACCAGGTAATTTTTCTGATTCCGAAACCATCTTCACCAATTGAGAATAATCCGTCGTAAAAATAACCCGAAATTGGCGTAGATTCCTCATACACTCCATTGCCCAAAGTAGCTCTTCCACCTTCGAATGAAAGGGGGAGATACTAGCCCTGACATTTCTTGCTCCCATCAAACCGTCATAACCTTCTAGGATATTGTACTAACCTTGTCTGGAGAACAGCTCATCCTCCTTCCAAGAACCATCTATAAATCACCAACATCCGGGGATCGCTGGGAGGGTTGAGACCTCTGCATGTTGTTCTGTTTTTTCATTTTTCAAAGCCTGTGCTTCAACCCAAAGCGTTGATTCCGTTTCTGCAATTTTAAGTGTGTCCCGATGATCTACGTCAAAGTTACTGAAAACCATATTATTCTTCCATTTCTAGATGTACCATAAAATCCATGCAAATTGGTGGTCTTCCATTTCCGGAGTAACTCTCTAGAATAAATGATCCATATTTGTGAAGAGGGAGCCAGTGGGAAAAGTCACCGGGTTCAAAGGAATCTTTGAGAGGGTCCAAACCTGACGAGCTGGAGGGCATTCAAAAAATACATGATTTATCGATTCTTCTGAAACACCACATTTGTCACAGCATATATCCCCTTGTAATCCTTGCGCTTTCAGATTTTTCCTAACTGCTATGCACTCCGATATCAATTGCCATAAGAAATGTTTCATTTTTGGTGGACACCTAGCTTTCCAGCAATAAGCTTTCAGGATATCCACTGTGGGACCTAGCATTGTTGATTGTTTTTCCCTACCAGGATAAACCCGTTCAATTTGATATCCTGATTTGACAGTGTATTTCTCATTCTTGGTGAAATGCCATTCATCCCTATCGCTCATATGAATCTTGCTCAGAGGTATACTCTCGATAATCTTTGCATCTTGAGGATCTACTAACATCCGAATAATTTTAATTTTAGAAGTTTTTTAATTTAAAACTAATTTTTTCATGAATAGTAAGAAATTATGTTAATTGGTCTTAAATATTACGACTAATTTATATCGATAGTAGATGTAATATTTACGATTTATTTACAACATAATTTCTTACTCTTCATGAAAAATTTAGTTTTAAATTAAAAATTTCTAAAATTAAAATTTTTACAAAATTATTTAATTTTGAAAATTTGAAATAAAAATCTAATATATAAAAATATTCTAATATCCATAATACAAGCCAAAAAAAGAAAACTTGAAGGTTAAGGTCGTCCTGGAGCTAGGAACTACAGTGCTCAGCTTGTCGCTCTAGCTCTGCATGTTCATCCAAAGTGCAGTCGCGGTTTACGGTCAGATGTACCTCCCGCCACATCTGCCCAAGCACCGGGTCTGACTACGCTATGGCCATAATCTGGGTCTTTTTCTCCGCTATGACGGTGTTGGCAGCCGTCAAATCTTTCCAAAGATGAGCATTTTCCTCCTGTGCAGCACCGTAAGCTGCTCTCGCCCTTGGAACATCGTTCACTGAACTGATCCCGACCATCTCCCCTTTTCTTCGGGCTAATCTGTATCTAATTAATGAATTTTATTATTAGTAAATATATATTATAAAATTAAAACATATTAAAATGCATATAAAAATATATTATATGTTCAAAATTTTTGTCTTGTTCGACGGTTGACAACTGAATTGGTGCGCCATCCGGATTTTCTTGCGACAACTGGGTCTGGACCTCTTCGATCTGAGCCTCCACATTATTGTGGATCCTTTCTTCCCAAGCATTCACAAAGATTCCATCCGCATGTTAGTGTGTCTTCTTGTAAAGTCGGGAAAGAGATAGTGCTCTTTCTTCCTCAACGGCCTACAAACTTTTCCAAACATCGTCAGTGATGTAGATGGGTTTTGCAGCATCTCCATAAAACCTCCAGTTCTCTTTCCAGTCGCCAACAATGTTCTTAAGACGTTCCATCACCTTATGGTTGAACGCCGTCTTAACTTGCTTGTTGACAACAATAGACCAATTCCATTTTTGCTAGAAAAAATCCATTAATAACTGTAATAAATAATTTGGGGAACAAAATAGATAAAATAAAATTTTAAATTAAAACTTACCGCAAAACACTTTAGTGAATTATGATTTGATGGTTTCTGGAAAGAATCGTCCAAGGCAATTGTCCGTCAGAAACCTGCAAAATTTGACGGAAACTTAAATTAAATATATAATTATGATAAATGAATGTAAATCTGAAAATAATAAAAATATATAAAAAATTAGCAAAAAGTGTTTTCTGGTCGATCGGGGTCGATGATGGATAAACCTTCACGACCGAGCATTTGGATCAGGTCCTCGACCGTAAACCTAGCATACAGAGCATCCAGTGGCACCATCAAATCTGGATGGATACCTCCCGAAACAACAACATGTGTTGGAGCAGCATCAGGAGTTGGGGCGGCAGCTGGAGGAGATGACTGAGGCTGCGGAGGATCTGAGGGATGATTGATCTTGCCTTCATTCCGAGTATTTTTTGCATGTCATCACATCGCTGCTGCAGTCTTTTCAGATTGATATAATATCTTCAGTTTACCTGTAATAGGTAAGTACCACATCCGCTGGTACATTATCCTATTCTGTCCACACCCTTGCGGTTTATATTGTGGTTTCTTGCAAAATTTACACTCCAACAACTCTACATTTTTCCTCCAATATTTAAATATAAGGCAAAAACCATACCTTCCACGTCGTTCGGCTTACACGTCCACCTGTCTCTGGCGCAAGGCATCTGCCACTAGGTTAGCTTTGCATGGGTGAGAGGCATGTTGAAATCGTAGTCTGCTACAAACTCCATCCATCTCCTTTGCCTAAAGTTCAACTCAGGCTGAGTGAAGATATACTTAAGACTCTTATGGTCTGTAAGTATCTGCACCGTAGCAACGTAGAAGTACGATCGCCATATCTTTAAAGCGAATACTACCGCAGCCATCTCCAAATCATGGGTGAGGTAGTTTCCTTCATGCTTCTTCATCTACCTAGACATGTAGGCAAAGACCTTCCTATGTTGTGTGAGCACACAATCTAATCCGGTTATGGATGTGTCCGTCTAAACCACATATGGTTGATCGGCCTCAAGTAAAATTAGGACTTGTGCACTTGTCAACATGTTTTTAAGTGCTGAGAAACATCTCTCACACTCTTTAGTCCATGTGAATTTCACATCCTTCCCAGTCAACCATGTCATAGGCTGAGTAAAGCTTGCAAATTCTTCACAAACTTTCTACAGTAACCCGCCAGTCCTAGGAAGCTCCTTTCTTATGTGGCACTCTTGGGTCGAGGCCAATCTTGTATAGCCTTGATCTGCTCTGGATCAACAAAGACGCCCTGTTTGGACAAGATGTGGCCGAGAAACTCTATGTTCCTTTGCCAAAAACTGCACTTACCAATATATCATCTATAAAGATGATTACGGAATCGTCCAGGAAATCTCTGAAAACGATGTTCATCATCTTCATGAATGCATAAGGCGCATTGGTTAGACCGAATGGCATAACCACAAACTCGTAGTGGCCGTACCTCGTCCTAAATGATGTCTTCCTCACGTTATTAGGCTCAATCGGTATCTGATGATATCCTGATGCCATATCGATCTTGGAAAACCATTTTGCTCCTCGGAGCTGGTCTAGCAATTCATCTATTCGAGGTAAAGGGTACTTGTTCTTCATAGTCACCTTGTTCAACCGTCGATAGTCAATGCATAGACGAAAACTACCATCCTTCTTTTTCACAAAGTGGACTTATGCTCCCCACGGCGAACTACTTGGTCATATAAATCCCTTATCAAGCAATCCTTCTAGTTGCTTTTTTAGCTCGGCCATCTCGGTAGGAGCCATACAGTACAAAATTTTGGACAGAGGGGCTGTCCTTAGTTCTAGTTCTATCATGAAGGGGTCCGGCCTATCAGGGGAATGCCCTGTAGCGTTCGAAACACATCTTCAAACTCAGACACAAGGGGAATCCCAGCCAAGTAACAACCCATACCGATCTTTGTAGTGGTAACTGTGACCAAATAAGTCTCACAACCCCGATCTAGCATCCTTCCCGCAAGGACTGCTGATACAACTACTTTCCCCAGAGCCGGTTTAATTCCCTGGAATTCGATTGGGAGTCGACACCCACCTTCAAACCGTACACGCCCTCGGTGACAGTCTAAGGTGGCCCGATTCTGTCCTAACCAGTCCATGTCTAGTATCAACTTGTGACTCTATAGGCGGAAAACAATCAGATCCACATGCATACTCCTGTTTTGGATAATCACTGGGATGTGTTTCACAAGCCCTGGTGAAATCATCACTTGCCCACAACCCGCATTCATTATGCCACATCTATCCCATGTTCCCATTTGGAACATTCCCTTTCCGATCATCTATGGACTCATAAAACTATGTGTAGCTCCAGTATCGAAAAGGACGTCTATTTCCACACCACCAATATTCAGGGTCCCTACAAGCGATCCCTAACTAAGTATCTAACCATTCTAGGTTCCATACCATGCATTACGACTGAATTTAAAAGATAAGTTCTGAATTCTACCAGTGATTGATTCGTAAGAACCAGACGCCCCTGTCTCTCTAGACAGCTCATACACTCGAGGTGTGGTAGTCGGACCCTCGCCTTGGGTCGATCTACCAGCTTCTACATGACCCTTTCCTTGCCCTGTCTGCGCTTGGGACACTCCCTCTGGTAATGTCCGGCTTTTCCGCAGTGGAAACAAGTCTTAGAGTTGTTTCCAGTTGACCTGTCCTGACCCTGAGTCGGTTCAGGACACTCTCGGGCCGCATGTTCCTTGCTACCACAACGGGTGCAAGCTCCCATGGCATTCCAGCATTCACCTCCATGGCGTCTACCACACTTAGGTCACTCAAGCCTACCACTTGAGGCTTTACCCTCCTTAATCTGATCCCATTTCCTTTTGTGATAATTAGTCTTTCCCGACTAAACAGACTGGTTACGAGACTTAAGCCGAGCTTCTTTGGCCAGGTTAATTTCCAGCATCGCCATCCTCTCAACCAGCTCAGACTGTATGGAAGGTATGGACTGAGCACGACCCTCAGGCCGCAGATGAACCTACGAACCTGGACTGCCTCGTCCTCGAGTTCCTTTCCTACAAACCGCCTAAGTTTGTTGAATTCCTCCTCGTACTGGCGTACTGTCTTGCGACCTTGGACGAGCTCCAAAAACTTAGGTTCCAATCGATCCCATGCCTCCGCAGGAAAATACTTGCGGTTGAACTCGACCTTGAAATCTGCAAAGCGCTCAATGGCACCATTGGTACGCTTGTCTAGAGCCAACCACCAGTTATGTGCGCCCCCTTCCGGGAAGTGAACCACATGGTCCTTCTTGTAGTCTTCCGGGAAACGAGTTGAACTAAAGTTCTGAACTAAACGGCTCCTCCACTTGTTTGCCTCAATAGGATCAACACTACCTGCAAAGGATCTGGTGCCCAAACGGTATATGCGTTCCAGAACACTCAGGTAATTGACCCTCCTTATAGTTCTAACCGGTGGGTATATCTCGACCACCTAAGCTGCAGGACAATTTTTTACCGGAGAAGCTGTCTGAATCAGAGTTGCTTGACCCACTGCCGATTTTGCCAAAAGCGTGAACACATGAGTCAAAGGAATCATCTGGTTTCCCATGACCTTCATCGCCTCTAACACATCCTTCATAAGAGTATCATTGGTTGGATTCCTTGGCCGGCGGTCCCGCCGACTGCCCATGTGTTCCGGTCGGCTTGGCGACCATCATTAGAGGACTCTCCCTCTCCTTCACGCTCTTCCTGCTGCTAATTCTCTGGATCATCAGCTCGAGCTCCAGTAGGGTTAGATGGGTCCACCGGTAAACCTCCATCCATGTTGCCCAAAACTAGCTCGGTTGGCAAGATGGTCGGATCTACTTCATTTGCGGCTACCTTGCTAGACTGTCCAGCCGCCTCCCTATTCGTACGGGCTCTTCCCAATTTTCTTTTTCCACCCTAAGAATTCCAAGTCATGTGAGTACACACAAACATAACAATTCAAACACACAATCCCTAGGCTAAGCAATCAAGATATAACCTTACTGTAAGACCTTTCAGAGTGTGTGATGCCTAATTCCATAACCCAAAGTATCCTAGAATCAAGCATGCTCTGATACCAACTTATAAGACCCATTTCCGGCTCTTAAGCCCAACTGTACACGCGGCCTTACATTTATGCATTTTGATCCTTAGATTCATTTTAGGTCCATTGTTTTTCTAAGTATTTTTCCATGTAAATGAGGCATCAAACAATCCTAATAACATGTATAGACAATGGGGAAAATCGATTGTATTAATATAAAAAAATTCAATACATAGATCCAGTTTGCGCTATAGGCTATCATAAGTTAATTCCTAATCCGATCTACCCAAACACCACACAACTTCTCGCTGATTGAGTCTTCACGGATCCTTGGTCTTATTACGATCAACCTCAGATTCTGAAACCACATATCACAATATATCAATATACAAACCGATATCCTAGTGATCAAGTCTAACAATGCATGTTTGGTTCCCTTATCCTAATTCCATAAACCTCTATCAAACATACTAAGTATCAATTGGCCATAGTCTTAGGTCTCAGCCTAGGACCATCCGGCCCAACACTTAGTCCAGCCCAACACATAGTCCAGCCCATTGGGCTTTGGGCTTACTTACCGAAACCGACCCAAGCCTAGGACGAAGCCTTAGTCCATGAAACCAGCCTGAGACAAACGCAACCGTGTTGCCTTTAACATCGCCCGGTCCAATATCTACACCACGCGGATGATCGGACCTTGGCGCACATCCAGCCTATTGGCCTTAGAGCACGAATGGACACAACCTTTGGCCCAAACTGCCAGGCCCTTCAGATTAGTTTCATGATGGTATGAACCGGCTATGGCCTTGGTTCATCCCCAATCCCACTTGACATATCTCATAAATAACCAGAAAGGAGTAGAATAAGATATGGAAAGAGATGGACATAACCAGTCCCACGTGGCCTTAGAACCAATCAAACCTTCCGATCATTCCAGCCAATGGTTCGGTGGTTACTCCACTGACCTTGGACGTGTGCTCAGGGGTCTTGGAGCCCTTCTCCGAGTCTTTCTCTTTGCCTCTAGTCGCCATATCAAATCGCCAACTCTCTTCCTCAATGATCTCTTCTCGCCAGTAAGAATAAACTACCACAAATGGCCTTGTATTGGCCAATCTCTCTCTTTCTCTCTCTCTCTTTAACCTTCTATCTCTCTCTGTCGGACTTTGCCTCTTATTTTCCCTTAGGAAATGCTGGCCAAAATTGACCAGAGAGCCTTATATTTATAGAGGAAGGAATCACTAACTTCCTTGAGCGAATGGGTATGACTTGTTGGGTGAACATGCACAACTTGTTCCATTCTCATCCATTTGCCAATAATTGTCCCTAGCAGGCCTGGTTCGGGCCTAATCCCATTGTCCATGTCTGTGGGTTTTCCTATTGGACCCTAAGATCCATGAGTCACTTGGGTCGACCACATGGCCTGACCATCGGCCCGGACCCGGACCAACTGCCTGAGACTTGAACACTCGGTCCAGCTGAGTTGAGCTGTTTGCCAGTTGCCCGAGACCCAAACACTCGGTCCAACTGAGTTGAGCTATTTTCCAGCTGACCCAGATGAGTGAGCTAGTTCATCCAGCTAGCTAAGCTGAACCACTTAACTCAGCTCCATCCGAGCTACGTCTAGCTGAACGAGCTTCCGTTTTGCATCGCCCATCTAGCGTATCACTCACCTAGCTTCCTCAAATCCTTCTACATCTTCCTTAAGTTAGGTATCAGCATCCTAACGTCCTTAACCTTCTTTTTAGACCAGAGAACACTTGTGTGCAGATCATAAGAGCATGTTGGTACGCTCCCTCGAACCATGGCCCGTCCCATCGATCCTATCTAAGGTCGGGGATGAGACATACTATCTATATTCACTCCGTGAAAATTCAATTTTACTAAATTTACATGAATTATAATTGTTTATATTTTTGTCATTTCAATTAATTTTCCATCAAAATATTTTTAAAACTTTTCATAAATTAATTTTAAATTAAATAAATTAGTAAACTTCTCGCAAAATCTTCTTGTAGAATACTTCATTGTTTCAAGAAGACTTCTCAAGGTTATAACACCCAAAGAGTCTACAATTTTTTTAAGTCATAAAATAATAGTTGTAATGTTCATTACTCTTTTAGTTTACTTTTGTATATGATTGAAATTGAGGTGTATATTTAAATTTGAATTAAAAGTTTTGATTTTTTTTTTTTTTTTGTAAATTTCCCTAATCTAAATGTTCAAATTTAGTAATATCAAACGGTGAACCAAGATTAGTTCTAAATTGTGCTTTTAATTTAATAATATAGGAATTTGATTGTTTGTGGTTTTTTGATATATTTTTTGGTTTTCCAATTTTTTTTAAAATCCGATCATGATTTTTTAAAAAACACTTTTTCAAATATAGAAAACTAGTTTTTCAAATAACTGTATTTATATAAAAACTAAAATCAAAGTTTTTATGGTTTTTATGGTTTTTTTTTTCAAAACTTGTTTCTACTATATATATGTATTAATATAGAAAATAAATAAAAATGATAATTACTATAAGCAAATAAGGTTTAGTAAGAATCATTTTCTTACAATATATAATATGAAAACTATTTATATAAAGAATATTTTAAAATTTTGTCAATAAAATAAAATTAATTATTTACAGTATACTTTTAAAGTTTACATGTTTCGTGGTCGCTTTCCCTTAGATCTCTTCCGGTTATCTCTGTTCATGTGGCGGAGATCGGCTTGCTTTTTCTTTGTGTTTGGCGGTGGTGCTCTACCAATGGGTTTGTGGGTTTCAAACGGCTCGAGAGGGAGGCTTCTGGTTCTCTGAGGTGTCGTTAAGCGCTGGCTCCTCCATGTCTTTAGCCAAAGTTTATTCCGGTGGATTCTTTTACCACGGCGGCGAGTCCGCAGCCCTAGTATCCATGCGGTGATGGTACTTAGGCTCGGTCAAGGCTCATGGTTGTGTCTTGAGAGGTTTCAAGAGGCAGTAGTCTATGGCTCCTTGTTTGGCCTATTGTGGCACCATTTCACTTCCGATCTCTCCTATGCCTCTCTCTGTTTTTTGACCGCTTAGAAGGCAACAGTCTTTCCATAGGAGCGCTCCTTGGTTTGCTTGGTCCGTTCGTTTTCGTCGACACCAAAGGCGGAAACTTTCAGCGCAGTCTTTAGTCCCTCAGTTATCGATGGCTTCTGGTGTAATGGCGGTTTTGCAGCCGTTGACATTCATTGTGTCCCATCTAGTCTTGGCCCACATCCCAAGAACACTTGGGCTCACTTGATCTCCCGTAGTGGTGAGCATGACATTTCTGTGCAGGTTATGGGGCTTGGCTTCAAGACAGGATTTTCGGAGATTACAACCCGTTTTTTGCAAGGTTCGGAGCAGCAATGGTGGGTGTACAGGTTGGGTCCGCACCTTTCTTCTTGCAAGGGATTTACGGTCCGCTCGCTCATTGTTCTGCTCGTGCTTCATATATGGATTAGATTAGATCAAGATTTAGACAAGATCGAACTACATCTACGTCAGGAACGACACGGAGAGACCCCGACATCTGAGAAAAAGAGGTGAATCTCTCCTCTCTGTTGGTTCTCGTTAATGGTGAGAACGACTTTAGATTTCTAAGGATTACAAATTCAAACTAGCGGAACACGCCGGGGATATGAGTCAAGCAAGTTAGAATTAGTTTGAATTATATAATTTTGTTCGAGTTAAAGTCTGTAATCGAAATCTTTGTTCCCGTTTCGGGTCGATGATATAAAGTTTTCAAATAAAAAAAAAAAACTATTTTATTCTATGTCTCTTTGAAGCTATACAAAACAAACATAGTTTTCATATTTCACGCTGAATTCTATTTCTAGCCCTGCACCTATCATCCGAATCCAATGGAATCAAATCGGTCAAACTGATTTTTTGTTTTTGTTTTTGTTCTTCATTCGGTCTAGGCCAATTAGATCAAATATTTTTGAAAATTATTTGTTTTATTTAGTTTTAGCACTTTTGAATCCAAACAAAAGCTTTCTATTAAACATATATGGTTTTAATATTTTTGTTAACATATAATCCCTCTATTTTAGAATATAAACATTATAAAAAAATCTTTGAAAATGATATTTTTATTTTTATTTTTAATTTTATTAGCTAATAATAAGGTATTATCTAGTGATGATATAATGTAAATCGCAAAAAAATATTTATTGAAGTTTTATTAATTTAAAATGATATAAAATAGATAGTAATCGGAAGATGTTTTATAATCAAAATTCAATATATATTATTAATATATGTGATAATTTCAAAATATAACATTTGAAACAAAATGAGTACACAGTTATACTAAACAAAAGAAAATATATTTCAATTTCATATCAAACTTACATGAATTTAATTAAATTTTAATAAAATAACAACAATTTCAGCTTTATTTTGTAAAAATAAATTACTTAATAACTGAACAAAACTATTGTATAATTCAGTTAATTTTGGTGAAATTCTTCTAAACTAAACTAACCTAGATCCTTTTCAATAATAAAAAAGTGGATTGCATTAAAAATGTTTTGCTTGAAGATGATAGCATATTTTTTTTTAAAAGGCCACAAAACTTTCACGTGTTTTCCTTGTTTTCAACTATTGGCCGGAGGGCTTCTTTCTTTTCCTCTACCTTTTTCTTTCTCTCTCTCTTGTATCATTTTTTTTTCTTGTGCTATCCCTTGTTTATTCTTGTGCTTCAGCCACGAGTCCTGATTTTCAGATCTAGTCTATAGAAACTCTTTCCTAGTGGCATGTGGCTGATGTTGGAGAAATGGTGAAGTTCATAATGAGGTTGGGTGATGCAAGGTCAGTGTTTGAGGGATTGTAGAGGTAGATCACTTTTCCATTCTCTAGATCTACTTGCCATTAACTTTTGGCATGCGTGGCATTGGAATTTTAACCGTCTTCTTAATAACCAAACAGCTATCACTTGATAGTTATGATATCACTTGTTAAGTTTACACATACACCTAACTCCCAATTTTTTCGAGTGTTAATGTTTGGATCTTTGTATTGAAAAAAAAAATTAAAAACATAAGAACTTTGTTTACCCAATTTCATTTACCAATACATATGGAAAAAGGACAACACTCTCAACAATTCAGTAGAATCAAGTGGTTACAAGAGGTTTTTCAACACAAGTAGTTCTTTGTTTCTCTCTTCACCTACAGAAAATCTCTACAATAAGCTATGAGATTTAAACTTATTGAATTTGTGTATGTAGAAGATGAAACCTACTACCGTAAGAGCAAGAAGCAGCCTTGGACTCTGGACATAATCTTCTTTCTTCTTCATGTCAACTTCGTATAGATTTTTCTTTTGTCTCCTCTATTCTCTTGTGTTCTTTCCTCTTTTTTGTTAATCTGTCCTTTTGTCTTATGAGTGCTTAGAGATAAGAAATTACGTCTAGAAGTATGCACAGTGACTTCCTAAACCCTTAGACTTTACCCAAACCACTTTAATTTCATTTCTTGCCCAATATATCATCTCAAAGAAATTGACCTCGCGGCTGGACCTGACCATATGTGCATGACAATGTAAACCTGACAATGTGAACATAATTCACCTGTCCATATGCAATGCACTTGGTCAATTCTGCTTGTGTTCCTTGCAGTCCAAAACCCTTCAGTGATCTTCTTGGCGATCATCACATCCAACCTACCATATTTTGTAGGTATTTACCCGCTTCTTTGGGCTTTTCCTTATCTTGAGGCAGAATCATCCTTATCTCATGATCACTTAGCTACTCAACATGAGTCAAACCACCTGCTTCAACTTCTTTAGAAGAATTCCATCAACTTATCAACATGAAACTCGTGACTCTACTTACACAGTTCTAGAAACTCCTCCAGGTAACTCTCAACAAATCAACTTGACTTTCCATCTCCAGGCTTTATAGAAATTGTCTCCACTATGTTAGTTTAATCTTGCAAGATCCACCATAAGCTACCAGAGTTACCTAAGATTGTTTCCCTCTTCAGTGAGCGTTGAGAAGTATGTAGCCTTGCTGCAACTTCTGACTAGGTATCCTTTCATCCAAGAATCCTTTTTGTTTCATATATGCACACTTCTACTCTTGGATAGTGACATGAGGGTTTTTATATATTTTAATGCAAATTCTATCAAATTAACCCTAAAAAATACTTTTGCCAAGAGATGTCAAATTGTAGTATTTAGGAATCGAATCCACATGGAGCATGGGCACATAATAAACTCAATACAACCGCTATTAAGCTAGGCAAATAGATTAATATGCAGTAAATAAACTATAGCAGATAATTAATTGATTGGTAAGTGAAAAATAATAATAAATAGCTAGATCTAGGATTTCAGACAAGTGGATTATAGAGGATAAAAGCTAAGAGTATTAATCATAGAACTCGATATCTAATGTAAAAGACAACCAGCTCCCGCTGCGAGTCTAATCTATTTACTAAGCCGATGTCTCAGCTCTTGCTTGTTGACACGGAATGACTGTCGATCAATGGCAATGATCCTGCGTCGATCAATGGTCTCTTGAGTCAAGCTTTATGAAATAATTCGATAAGTTCACTAAATTACCTAAATCAACTCTCGTTTGTTTCTAGCAATCTAGCTCAACATGATTAATTCTGGTAGTAGACCATGCTCTCGCTTGCGCCTAACTATCCTATGATCATGGTTCTAGTTAGCTACTCTAGAACACAAGCAATAAACAAAATTCTATTGTTAGATCTAATAATCACCCTAGCAATTCTATTGTTTGGCTAATCCATCAATACCATTAGTAAACCCTAAACCTAACAAGAGATCTACTCAGACATGATCTTTGTCATATAAATCATAGATAAACATAATATATATAATATAAAGAACCAAAGGAGTTCCAGGAGGATTCTGAAGGAGTTCCTCCCTTCTCTCCTAACCCTAGAACAATGAATTAAAGAAAGCTTTGTAAATGTTGCGTAGCCATCAAAAATGGTTTAGAAAACATATAAATAGGGTTTTAAGTCGTCCAAGGGCATTCTGGTAATTTGTGATGGTTTTTGGGCTTAAGTCGGTCATTAAACAAGCCGATAATGTCTTCTGGGATCACCGTCGATTGACACCAAGGCTGTACCGTCGATCGACACTCAGTCATCTTCTCGTAAGCTTCCTCTCGCGAGACAAACAAACCACTCTCCAGTAAAACATGCATAACTTTGGCTCTAGGATCCTGATTGACCTCAAACTGGTGGCATTGGAAATCTAACTCAAAGCTATATCTTATGTAAACAGATCATCTCAATCGCACCATAGGAAGGTATCCATTCACAGCTAAACATCTGACGCATCTGAGCAGTTTTGCATCTCTAAAAGCTCTAAAATCACAAAAGTTCTCCAAAACGTACCTGAACCTGAAAATACTCTAAAACATACTCCAAAAACATACAATAGACTCTGAATAGGACTGATATCATGGTACAATAGTGGTAAATATCAGGCCCTATCAACTTCCTCAGACTTAACCTTTTGCTTGCCCTCAAGCAAATAAAGCTTGTGAAAGAGGTTTTGAAAAGCGGAGACTCACATAATGTCTAAGTATAACTATCACCCTACTTTGTTGCAACCACATCCTATCAATTGAATCACAAAGAAAATTTATATATCCTATCCTAGTATAGCAACCAAATTCATTTTACCAACAACTTAACAAATACTAGCTTGACTCACCCCTCTACTGATTTTATTTCTTTGTATAAAATAAAAGTGCAGGCTTTACCTTGGGAGTATCGATCAAAGGACACCTGGACTCTTACCTTTGCAAGTATCTGAACAACCATACATAAAGCCTTCTCTGATTCCTTTCTTCCCCCTTTTCTCTCTTCTCTGGATCTTTTTAGATCTCAAACTTAATGGACAATGATGCTGATACAGTCCATGTTGCAATCTTATTTTCGATTCATCTTCTTATTTATCTTTTTTTTCTTTGGGAAAAGTTGTAGGAGAATAGTGGGATCATTGGTAATTTACCTATCCCTCGCTTCCAACAATGTGTAATCATTCCTCTGAATTAGAATAGTGGGATCATTGGTAATTTACCTAACCCTCTGCATCTCGGGAAGTCATCTCAATCTTTTAAGCTTTTAAGTAGATGCTAAAGAAAGAGAGAGAGAGAGAGAGAGAGAGAGAGAGAGAGAGAGAGAAATAGAGAGAGAGAGAGAGAAAGAGAGAAGGGAACCAAATGCGCAATGACTTGTACCTACAGACTTGCAAAAGAAATCCGATTCAGTGTATACCAAGCCCAAAAGCAAGCTAATAATATCAGGATTATAGTTGGAAATTAGCTTTGATTTCTTCAAACTTTCTAAGCAAGTGTGATATAGTAGCAGAATGATCCATTTTGGTATCTCTAGTAATCTCTACAAACAACCTTCTAAGAATGGTGCTAAAGTGTGGTTAGTCAATAATAAATCTTGATCATAGTCTCTTTCTTGACTTAATAAAACTTTTTGAAAAACTTATATATATATATATATATATATATATATATATATATATATATATATAGCAAATAAAATTCAAAACAAATCAAATATCATCAGCAAACCTCCCCCAAACTTAAATTAAACTGTCTCCAGTGCAATCCCGTGCGGTTCGGTTGAGGAAAAATTAAATCATATGTAAATAGCTTAAGTAGGAAACTCGATACCTCTCTCTGTAAGAGAGTGTTGATCGATGGTAGGTAGGTGGGGTCGATCGATGTTCGCGATCTATGGTCGATCGATGTTAATTCTTCAAAATCGATTGATGAAACACATGTAAGTTTCTACTTCATTTGTTTCAGAAGAATAAGTATAAAATCAAAATAGAACACAATATTAGTAAATCTCCCCCAGACTTAAACAACACTATTCATAGTGTTATACTGTCTGAGTTTGGTGAAGAAAATAAACCATAAGGATAAAATTTAATCAAAGAAAATGATATACCTACTCGCTGGATGTGACCGTCTATCGACACAGTTAAGTGGTGCAATTGATACTGGGTTGTTCTGTCGATCTATGTTGGCCAAACATTGTTCGATGCTTGTGCAAACTCATGTTCCTTGATCTGAAATAAATAAAACAAAAATAGTCAGTAATAAACAAACAAAAAAAAAAAACTTTTTTTTGATGAACAGTATGGTGCTACAATAATGTTGCTACAGTGTCACAGCTACAGTAACGCATATACAATGTCGATTGCCAGTTCTGCTACAGTGTCGATCGATGTTTTACTACAGTGTTGATCGACGTTGTTGCTACAATATCGATCGACGCTACAGTGTCTCTGTTACACTGTCGACATTGTTCATTTTTTTACCTGAAATCAATAAAACCAAAAATCAGTAATAAATGAAAATAAAACCAAATTTAAAACAAAGCTAACAGTGGGTTGCCTCTCACTCAACGCTTATTTTTAGTCATTAGCTTGACTTCTGAAGATCTGATTCAGTCTAGATGAGAATGAGAACTTTCTCCAAAATAACTCTCAATGTCTACTCTCTGAAGTTTCTTCATCCTTTTTGTGAAAGTCTCCATAGACTCTTCTCATTTGTCTATCATCTCAGCAATAAGGAGTGCTCGGAGCTTTGCAAATGGCAGTGAGAAGCATCTGCTGCACACTCTTCATTTTCTGACACCATCTGAGAAGTGATGAATCAATGACAACTGAGGAATATCCTTGGTCCTTTTTCTCTTCTTTTCCCCCAGGCTTGTCTGATTTCGTGGTGGTGTCCCTTTCAAAACGATTTTCACACACATCGAACCCATTCTGCTCTGATACGCGTCCAGTGTCGATCGATGGTATATGGTCGGTGTCGATCGATGCTGCTTCTGCTGGCCCTTCATCGACTTTTCCTCTACATCTCGACCCTCTCTGAGAAGCTACTGCAAACATATGATCATCAAATACCCCATTGTAGGAACCTAGATGCGTACCTCTATCTGGTGGGATAGAAAAATCAACTTCCAATATAGCACAAAGAACCAACAACTTCACATGGTCATGTATCAACTTCACTCTTTTGTGAATCCCATCAGTTTCTTCTACACAAATAGGTGGCTGCAGATATTTTAGAACAACAAGGTGTGAACCCTTGGACTCATGCATTCTCTCCTCAACCGTTTCTGGTTCAATCATGTAACATGCCACTTCGTCCAATGATGGGTGTCGATCGATATCAGGTGGTTTTTGTCGATCGATGCTCTCAACGAAAGAGGTTTTAATTGGGATCAATTGCCCTTGTTCTGGTGTATCGACATCCTGCTGACTAGTGTTCATCGTTGGCCTTTATGATGAGCGGTGTGCATTAGGGCTTGACATGGGTGCATATCGATTGATGCTCGGCTACTGTAGTCGATCGTCGGTCGCCCGTTGATGTCGACCGATGTCATCTTGTTGGTGTCGATCGATGGCGTGCGTTTTAAAACAGTACCGTTGTCGTGTGGTGAAGTCTGAGTGGCTCTGAATTCTTACCGTTCCTACGCACTCTTCAATGGGTGTAGATCGATGCTCAACTGATGATGTCGATCTACACCAGCGCGAGCTGCCAAAGAACATAGAACTTTCGACTAGAAAAACACCTTCTTCCAGCTTCTCATGCTCGATTATTTCTCAAAAGTTATTATCTAAGATGCCATCAACATGATGCCTCTTGCTCTCCTTAGCTTTCTCTTTAACCAGAACTTCTTGCTTCGCTACAGCTTCTGCTGTCTGAAAACTTGAGTGTCTAACATCATGACATGGGCGTCCAAGGCTTTAAATTTTCCATTCAGCTCTTTGTGTATATAATCCAACCTCATATTTAAGTATGCATTTGTCATCTGCTGAATTTCTATGACTCGTTCCAGAATAGATTCCATCCTCTGATATATATGATTCTCGTCCTTTTCTGTAGTTTGATCCACCAACGAGACTTCATGTACAGAATCAGTTTTGTACTCTACCTCAATGATCTTGTCATTATTCATAACACCTGATTGTATCCTATGAGTATCCATATTTTTGTTACTATTGCTAGACACAAAGTTCTGAATCAGTTTCTTAGCTTCATCTGGAGTCCTGGTTTCAAAGTTCCCTTCGCTTGCCTGACCCAACATCATATGATACTGCACATTAATACCCTAGCAGAAGAATCCCAATAGTTGAACCTCCATGAAACCATGATGTGGACAGTCTTTTTGGTACCCCTTAAATCTGTCCCAAGAACTTCTGATACCTTCAGTAGGTCCTTGAGAGAATGTCAAAATCTTATCCCTTAGCTCTTCGGTCTTCGCATCATCAAAAAAAATAGTCAGAAACGCAGTCTTGACATCGTTCCAGGTAGTGAGAGATCATGGTGGTAGAAGTTTCAGTCAAACAACTGCATTCCCAGAGAGAGAATACTTAAACAACTTGCACATGAGATAGTTTGTAGTTCCTTCATGCTCTGGGATGCTAAGCACAAAATCCTCTAGTGTTTCGAGGTGGTCCATAGGATCTTCATGGGAAAGGCCATAAAAGGGGTTCTTGCACAAGCATGATTAAAGTATGCTGGTCTTATCTGGCCGTCGATCCCCTGAATTTCTCGAGGTTGAATCGAAGACCTGTTAACATAGAGTTGAGTAGGCCGGATCAATTCTGCTATCGATCGATTACAGCCCCTCGTCTTTCTCTGTCTTTCTACAAATACTATCAATCAACGACAAAGCGTGGGCATCGTTCGATGTCATGATGTTAATATCGGTCGATGGTGAAGTGTGAGTATCGATCGATGTCATGATGTTAGTATCGGTCGACAGTGAAGTATTGGTGTCGATCGATGCTTGCTTCTCTTTGCTAGAGATCATTGCTTGGAGGGTGTCGACTGCCCTCGTAGACTTATGGATCGTGCGCGAATCAGCAGTTTCCTTTTTTGAAGAACCCAAAATCTTCCTGGTACAAATATGTATGTACCTGAAACACAAGAATTTTTTTTATGTAAGTAAACTAATATAGAAAAATACCTAGACTAAATCAAACAAATTGAGTCTAATGGTGAATTCTTGCTGCCCGGAAACGGCGCCAAATTTGACAAGAGGAGTTTTATATATTTTAATGCAAACTCTATCAAATTAACCATTGCCAAGAGAGGTCAAATTATATTATTTAGAGATCGAATCCACAGGGAGTATGGACACACAATAAACTCAATACAGTCGTGAGTAAGCTAGGCAAATAGATTAATAGACAGTAAATAAACTACAACAGATAATTGATTGATTGGTAAATGAACAATAATAATAAATAGCTAGATCTAGGGTTTCAGGAAAGTGGATTGTAAAGAATAGAAGTTAAGGGTATTAATCATAGAACTCGATATCTAATGTAAAAGACAACCAGCTCTCGCTGCGAGTCTAATCTATTGACTAAGCCGATGTCTCAGCTCTCGTTTGTTGACACGGAATGATCGTCGATCGATGGCAATGATCCTGCGTCGATCGATGGTCTCTTAAGTCAAGATTTATGACCCAATTCGATAAGTTCACTAAATTAACTAAATTATCTCTCGTTTGTTTCTAGCAGCCTAGCTCAACAAGATTAATTCTGGCAGTAGATCATGCTCTCGCTTGCGCCTAACTATCCTAGGATCATGGTTTTAGTTAGCTACTCTAAAGCACAAGCAATAAACACATTTCTATTGATAGATCTAATAATCACCCTAGCAATTTTATTATTTGGCTAATCTATCAATACCATTAGGAAACCCTAAACCAAACAAGAGATCTACTCATACATGATCTTTATCACATAAATCATAGATGAATAGAATAGATATAATATAAAGAACCAAACGAGTTCCAGGAGGACTCTGAAGGAGTTACTCCCTTCTCTCCTAACCCTAGAACAATGAATAAAAGAAAGCTTTATAAGTGTTGCATAGTCGTCAACAATGGCTGAGAAAACATATAAATAGGGTTTTAAGTCGTCCAACGGTATTCTGGTAATTTGTGATGGTTTCTGCGCTTAAGTCGATCATAAAACAAGTCGGACATGTCTTTTGGGATCACTGTCGATCGACACCAATTATGTGCCGTCGATTGACACTCATTCATCTTCTCAACAACTTTCTCTCGCGAGACAGATAAAACACTCTCCAGTAAAACGGACATAACTTTGGCTCTAGGATCCCAATTGACCTCAAACCGGTGGCATTGGAAGTCTAACTCAAAGCTCTATCTTATGTAAATATATCATCTCAATCTCACCGTGGAAAGATCTCCATCCATAGCTAAACATTTGACGCATCTTCGCATATATGCATCTCTAAAAGCTCCAGAATCACTAAAGTAGAACGTACCTGAACTTGAAAATACTCTAAAATGTATTCCAAACACATATAATAGACTCTAAATAGAATTAATATCATGGCAAAATAGTGGTAAATATCAGGCCCTATCAGTTAACTTTACCTTTTCCTGCTTTAGTGAGAGATCTCCATTATGCTGCACTCACTTAATGAAGCATTCTATTAGTCTGAGAAACTACTTATACAACACCCCAAATCCTTCTTAAATCCATCATCAAGCTCCGATCCCTCTTTATTAAAGACTGTTTCTTTATCTTCGTTTTGTCCCCATGAGCTACTTTTGGTTATGCTCATGATTCCTCTCTACTCCCTTTAGGCTCCTTTTCTCATGACCTTCCTGTTATTGAAGAGATGTCTCCTTGAGCATATGATCATTTCCACTTATGGCCATAGGGAGTTGGTCCTTGAATCAGATTTCTGCTGAAAGTCACATTCTCTGACTTATCCTTTTCAGCTCCCTTAACTGACTTCTCTTCTATTTTTGGATTTCACTGCTCATATACCCATCTTCTCTTTTCTTGGCACTTTCCCTTCAACCTTAATGACACTGTCTTGAAGGTAGTAGAGCCCTTCATGATATTTCTCTGATATCACATATTTTCCAATTTTGTAAAACTGAACCTTGTAGGTTTTCCTCTGTACTTGCAACCTGACTTTTCCAATATCTCATAGGAAATCAGATTTATACTCACATTTGACATGTATTTAATATCTTTGAATATCACTTTTTATCCATTCGGATTCTGAATCCGAATCTTCCATATCCCCTTAATGTTACCATATGTGTTGTTTGCCATTAACACTTTGCCACCATCAAACCCCTTGAAGTCGAACAAAACTTCCTTCTCTGGTGTGTTGTGGTATAAAAAATTTGAATCCATAATCCACCATTTCTTTGTGTCATGAGTGCAAACACTTTACACCATTGACTCCTTATACGCAATTGTAGTATTTTCAGAGTCTTTATGCCTCCTATTTAAGTAATCTATTTTCTAGTGCCCTTCATCTCCTTAGATAAAAAACCTTTGTTGTTCTTAAAAGGCTGAAGCTTAGATTGAACATTCATATAATCTTAGACCTTCCTCCTCCATGTTCGTTTATTTCTCTTGAATCAACATCGAGGCCTTCAACACTGAGTCTAGGTAGGCTTCCACTTTAAGCCAACTATCTCTCCTTGAACCTTGCAGCTCTTGTTACTTCATTCAAGCAGAGATTGTACCTTCCATTCTATACTCTTTGCATCATTCATCTTGAAAGTATAGATCTTCAGCTGTAGATATATGCGGTTCGGTAATGAAGTCTCCATGTAAAACTTGTCTAATGTTGACCACATTGTTGCTTAAGTTTCACAGTGCGTGATCTTCCTTAGCACTTGATTCCCTACATTATAGACAATCAGATATTTTGCCTTTTTCTGATTTTGAGCTCTAATGGGTCTATGCTTGGACCAGCATCTGATACCCCTGCTAACCCCTTCTGTGGATTCTCATTTGTTAGAATCTCTTTCAAACCTAGAACATCTTCTCATATGTTAGAATCTCTTTCAAACCTAGAACAATAAAGTGAGCTAGCATACAAACCTTCCATAAGGATAAATTCCCTGTTCCATCAAATCTATCCACCTCAGTCCTTGTATTCATCATTGAATCTTCAAGGAGAATCTTGTAACACCCTTCTCCTAACCTGGAGCTATGATACCACTTTTTAGGGACTTTAACCATCTTTGTATCAACCAAGCAGGTATCACTTGCTAGTTATGATACCACTTGTTAGGTTTAGTCATACACCTAACTTTCCTATCTTTTGGAGTGTTATAATTTGGATACTTGTGACAAAAACATAGGACACAAGAACATGATCTCATACCGGTAAAAGAAGCTCTGTAATAAGCTATGAGACTTAAATTTATTGAATTTGAGTAAATATGAGATGAAACATATAGTCCAAAGAGAAAGAAACTGCATTGGACTCTTGACATGATCTTCTTTCTTCTTCCCCTCAACTCTGTGTATATTTTCCTTCAATCTCTTATATTCTCTCTTGCTCTCGCCTCTCTCTTGTTAATCTATTCTTTTTGTTTTATGAGTGTTTAGAGGCAAGAAATTAGATCGAAGAGTACATATAATGATTTTCTAAACTTTTGGGCTCCCCCAAACCACTTTAATTTCATTTCTAGTCCAATATATTAGGTCAAGAAAATTGACCTACCGACTGCACCTGACCATATGTGCATGACTATGTAAACCTGACCATGTGAACATTATTCACCTGTCCATATACACCTATAATGAATACATGACCATAATTCACATGTGGTGTTGTGGTCCTCTTTGTATCCCTCGACTCTGGAAGGGTGCAATTGGGCACGGCTGTTTAGTGTGGAGAGGCTATTCTCCTTTGTCCTTTTCAGTTTAAACTTATGGTTAGCTGTGGTGATTAGAGCTGGTTCAGATTGGAGGTTATGTGTTTTATCGATTCTGGTCAGGTTGCTTGCCAATTAAAATTTCTGGAACCATTGGATTTGATACTTTTCTCCCTTTTATCTATAAGCTAATCAAGATGGATCTTGTGGTTTATGGTCTTCTCAAGTTCTGGTTTCTAGGTTCATCACATGCTTATCCTAAGTCTGCAAAATGATTGTTTGTCTGTGTTGTTGCTATGGAGTTCAGTTTCAGCTTCCTGGGTTTTAAATTTTATATGCATTTCAAGTACGAGTGAGTTGCTCAAAGAATAAATGAAAATGTATAAGAAAACTTTGAATAAAAATATTAACCTATCTTAACTAAAATTGTTATAGCTTTCAGGTAAACCTTTTCCAAAGATAAACATGTGATCATGTGATCAATATTCATGCGTAAGGATATATACAGGTGATTCAAAGCAAATATATCTCAGTACCTAACATGATTTCATTTTTATGAATATACATGTTTGTGGGCAAACTATATTCATAGAGGCGGTATACACATATTAATGTACAGCTATCATTATAATACAGATTGGCACCACTAGAACCTAAATTTATTCTTCTTATAAATTTATTCATATATATTGTAATTCAATTGTGGTATATGATGCATGTGTATTCTTCCTAAATTTATTAGGTGTCCACTAGCCATGCCTGTGCATCTGCTTATGCCCACCACTCTCGCATCTCTTTATAATCACAATATATTTTCCCATGTTTGTTAGTCAAAAAAATCTTATTTCCTGTCCAACATCATAGTAAAGAAGATATATTATGGTGGATCTTCTCAATCGAATTACATGATATTTTTTATATTAGGATTGTGTTGAGATTTAAAATATACGAGCTTCAAGAGTTGTTCAGTCCAAAAAATACCCAGATGCGTAAGAACATCAAGAATTTCAGTTAAAGCTCATGAAAACGACAAATGATACAATAAAATAAAACAAAAATGCTTGGTGTTTCTGTCAACTTCATCGACCCTTTAGACGTGTCTCGTGGTCCATAAATAACATATGCAAACATTTGCGTAAGTGTCAATAAACCTGAATTTGTTTTGTTTCTTTTTAGTTTTCTAGCAACGTAAAGACTACTTCCTTCTTCTTTTTTTCAAAATAAATTTTTCTTTCTTGATTTGCTTCTTTAGCATATTGATATCTGGCAAACGTTCGTGGGTTGTGTAATTATAAATTTTAAAAGTTTATTCAATACAATCCTAACACTTAATTATGTATCGGTTAAGCCGAAGGGCAAACGGACATATAGTTTTGAAATTTTTAATGCTATACCTATTATATATTTTACCAAAAATTAATACAAGTTCCAATATAAAAAAAAAACTGCAATAGCCAATTAAAAATATGTAAAATGAAAACTGGTTTATATATTTGACGACCAATATAAACTATAACAACTACGATACATTTAGCTGATTTATAATTATTGGGTTTTGCAACTTCTTGTATAAGTATGGGGATACTGCAGATGCCACATAACGTCTGCAGATTACTCAGTTTATAACGTATGATTGAGTTGGTCATCAAGCGTCTATATTACTTGAAATAATCTATGTTTAATTGACCAAAATAATCATGTTTTGTTACAAGTAACAACTGTCGTTAGGATGTTTAGCGACCATCTAAATTAGCCTGTAGAAAAACAAGAAGATGATATTAGAATTTCGTACAAATAAATCATAAAAGTCCTTTATTTTGATGCTTAAAACAAAATGTTTGAGATTGGAATAGATTGAAGTGACTCGGCTAAAAAAAGTTTAGAATTTACTGTAGATCTTAGCTCCATTGTATGTTGGAGCCTCAAAGAGATTTTGTGTCAATGGACCCAAAAGGAGAAGAAAAAAAATGTAAGCAAAAGCAAATGGAATAATTAATAGTTTTATTTATCTTATAAAGAATTATTGGCTCTTAAAGATAGGGAGGTTTGTTGATAAAAAAAAATAGAGGGAGTTTTATATGCTATATATGGAGCATCTTGAGAACTTTGATTTTGTGTTGGATTCTTTGATTGTAACCAAAGATGTACGCTTTTGTGCCCACTTCTCACTTTCAACTTTTGCTAAATTATTGGCAAGTTTTCTTTTTATTTTACAATAAACGCATATATTTTTCTCAAAGGTTTTTTTTTTTTTTTTTGTCTTCTCAAAGGTTTAGGTGAGAAGAGTAATCATAACATTCTTTTGTCCATTTGCTGCAACTTTCAATGGACTAGCTTTTCTTCTTATCCTTTGTTTCCGCACTTCAAGTGCCTTTTTTTCTCCCATCCAGCCATCCCATCATTTGAATCTGAAACCAATTTTAATTTACTAGTTATTTATGAATTGTTGGTACATATGACATGTTTTCTTGAGTTTGGCACTTTGAGTTTCGAGTCTTTAATATACAACCACGCTTAATTAGGTCAAATGATATGTTTAAAGACGTAATCTAGTTTAAAAAATGGTGATTTACGCTAACAAGTCAAACCACACATGTGTTACAAGAATTAACTGTATATGGGTCAAACATCCGTTCGAAACAAACAAATGTCAGTATGTCACCATCTGGTATGAATGTAGAATCATTAAGTCTTTCGATTGAATGATTGGTTACACATAGAGAGCTTTAGAAACGGATCAAACCCCACATACTGAACTTCGCTGAGGAGGCTTGGAATTCGTATAAGGTACCCACATACATAATCGGTCGACCATCCATGGCTCAAGAATTTTTTTTACATATTATTTGGGCCGCTAGGCCATATATAACGCCATATAGACGGGACTTTTAAGCAAATATGGGTTCTTTTCTTGTTAAATAAGAAAGGAAACCTTCTTTTTTATTATTGCCACCATAAATTATTGCTTTATGAAAAACTAGGTATGGTAGGTTTGTACTACGCGTAAAATGTATTTTACATGTAGTAGTGAATATAATCACGTAATTGTATATTTTTGTGTTATTTTATATAAAATTTTGAAAGAGAAATGTATAATAATGTTTATGATTTTTGATAATGTTACCGTATGAAATGATTATGTATGTTAAAATTATTATGTTTGATTTCGATGTTTGTGTATACGTTAATAGATTGTAACATATAACATATTATAGTGGGTTTATATGGTGTATGTAGTGCTCTCGTTGTAATTTTTTGATTATTTTAAATCCAAAATTGATTGATTAATTATGATTTCCTATATTGAGTAATTAAAAATAAGTTTATGGTCCTCATGATTATCATTTATATGGATGGATTGGGGTCATGTTTGCATTTAGTTATGGTTTATGTTAGGCTAAATATAATATTTAAAAACTGAGTAAAATAATAAAAATGTAAATCTAATTTTTATATTATAAAATAACACTTAAATATATAGTTATAGAAATTCGTTTCAAATATTTCAATTCGTTTAAGATCGTTACATAGCTGTAAAGAAGATACATTTAATACAAAAATAATTTACGTCTTTTAAAATTCTATTATATTTGTTTACTATTATGTAAATAGTTTAATTATATTTTTCTGTTAGTTTCTTAATTTTTACATCTTTTATTGAATATTTTTTAGCTTTTTGTAAATAAATAATATTATTTTAATGTTTTTGTTAAATATAGATAACTTTAATATTTAATATAAATTTATATTTTATGAAATCAAAAACTACTCAACTAACAATAACATGATGAATATAGATATAAATTATCTTTTCTTCCATGTCATAAAACACTATTTATTTTAAATTTAAGATAATAATTTTTTATATATTCTAATAGTTTATTTAATTTCTTTTTTAGTTTTAAATAATCTTCATAAATATAGTTATTTTTATGATCATATGATGTCACAATATTTATAATGCTTTTACATAAAATATTAACTATTTAGAAATCAATAAAAAACTATTTTGTGTATATTCCAAATAAATTTTATTTTAGTTTAACATATTTTTTAAACGATTATTTATATAATTCAGATTGATACTTTAAATTGTTTAGAATATGGTTTGTGTATTTATTTGTATTTTAAACTTAATAAATATATATTAAGCTAAGTGACTGAGTTTCTTTCTAAATATAATAATATATGAGAATTACGAAGTTATTATGATACTCTTTTCATACATATCACAAACAAAATAAAAAAGTAACACATAAAATAGTAACTATATTTTAATTCTTAGAATTACAACTCAAACTGTTACTAAGATGAATCACCACATTCTATTCCAAATATTTGAGCGCGTTCAATAACAACAAGAATTTCACAAATGCTATTAAAAATAATGTGTAAATTAACCATTAGAATTAGTATATTCTCTAGAATATTATGATGTTCAAGTATACTGTTAGATGTTGTTAGCTTTCTCTGATAATACACAAAACCAATAAAGTAAGGCTCACGAGGATAAATCAAACCAAACGGTATTGCAAGATGCAAATAAATACCTTATTATGACCCCGTTTGAGAAGGTTTGTTCTGAAATCAATATCAACGCTTCCGAAAATATTGATGAAAGCTCCGATGATACAATCTTCTATGTTTAAAAACATATACAAAGATCATATAAAGCTGAAAAATTAATGCAATCACAACTTCATGCTCTCATGTGATCTTAAAGCCTTTGAGATCTGCAAGAGGAAAATCCATTTAAACATATAACTCAAAAAGAACTATGTGATGGAAACTTTAAGATATAAACAAAAACACATGCTTGCAACTTGGGTTATGTGATAAAAACAAAATTATTCATAAAAAATCAAAGATTGTATCTTCAAGCATTAAATCTATTGCATTAAAGATCTAATTGAAGATTAAAAAAATTAAAGAGGCAAAACAACCTGTGAAGAGACGCTTGAGAGTTGCAGATCCAGATTGATTCTAAACAATAGGGAGAATGATAGAATGGTAAACATACTAAAATAGATATAGAAGACAAGATGATTTCGAGAGGACGAACACTGATTAATTTATACTCGCTAGAACACTGACTCACCGATGTAAATCATGCATTCACGACTTCATCGTGGTTGATTGAATTAATATGACTAAACACTAAAAAATCATAATTCGGACCGTTTCAAAGAAATAGACGAAGATCAGGAGTCGCTATAGAACGATGAAGAGAAACGAACCCTAAAGTTTCATTTATTTGCGTGTTGTGTCACACGATTACTTAGAGATGAGATTTCGGGTATTCAGATCGGTGTCGGGTAAGAACCATTTGGTTCTGGATAAGTCGGTTATTTAGAAAATATATCCAATCAGTATTTGATCGATTTACTGTTCGGTTTCCAATCGGTTCCAGGTCGGTTCAAATATATAAATATTTACCTGGAATTATAGTCTTTATTTATTTTTTAATTTTAATTTTAGTTTTATTTTAAAAAAATAAACAGAAATCGACTATATATTCGTAGGCCGAATGAATTTAAAAAGAAATTGAAGTGTTCCAATGGTAAAAGTAGTTGTGCCTTTACTCTTCCAACCCGGGTCCGAAACTCATGAGATGCAAATTATACTTTTTAAAGTTTAATCGGGTACCGGGGATACGTGTCAGCATCACAAATCTCGAATTAGTGACATGAAATCCCATGTGGACACTCTCGGAGGAAAGCAATCCCAACTTTATATAAATAGTTTTAAAAATAAATAAACATAAATCGACTATATATTCGTAGGCCGAATGAATTTACAAAGAAATTGAAGTGGTTCAGTGGTAAAAGTAGTTGTACCTTTACTTTTCTAACCCGGGTTCAAAGCTCATAAGGTGCAAATTATACTTTTTAAAGTTTAATCGGGTACTTCAGAACATGTGTCGACACCACAAATCTCAAATTAGTGACCTTGAATCTCATGTAGACACCCTAGGAAAGACACAACTTTATATAAATCGGGTGGGATATACTTTACTTGTTATTATGTGGTTTGTGTTTTAGATTTTCATTTGTAAGAGATGTTTATGATAATGATTTTTGTCTTTTAAAAGATTTAGGTGAGAAGAGATTATATGTGATAAGATATCTTCTGTTAGTTTGCAATAGTTGTTTTTGACGTCTAAAAAACATAATTTTTATTTCTAAATTAAAAAAATATGGCATTGATATGCTGTGAGGGCTTCAAATTGTCTTCATATAATTATTTTTTACAAAAAAAAATTGATTATATATTATGTGCATTATTTATAGTTTGTAATATTTTAGGTTCGGGAAGATTGAATTGTGGGTAATTTTCTGTATATATTATAAGAGTAATTACTTTTTTTATATTGAAATCATAATCTTTTGACATGTTATTGGAATGGAAGTGATGACTATTTGAAGTTGCATTTCTTATAAAATTAAAATGTTATATTGAATGCGAAGAAGCTAGTAAAGCAAAGTTAATCAAAATTAAAAAAAAAAAACATTAAAACTAGAAGGTCTGAAAATTGAGTAGTAGTCGTTGAGTTTAGGCACTTGTTAGTCACCGTAAAACCAACTCCAAGAACTTCTCCATTTGTTTATAGTAATAACAATCACTGCATCGATTATCCAGATTATTGAGATGGTACTCTCTTGGTGGCATTATAAATATTTTATTAGTTCCATAAAAAAAATTTCAATATAGAGATGTCGCATTTGGTATTAAGATATATTATTTTATTAATTTAAGTTGTTTGTTATTTTGTTTGTAAGTAATTTTTGTATTGAATTTTTGCTTCTATGGCATCACCATGATTGAGTTTTTATGTCATTTTCAGTTGAATAATTTATATCTAACAACTAATATATATGACTCTTTTTGAGGTTCTCGCCAACCGTAAGACTTGAGTATTATCATAGTAATGGCCACTCTATCTTTGAGTATTATCAGCTCACTATAAACTTCAACAAACACATCAATTGTCTTGTTCTAATCATTGTAGTTGTTGTCAGCGTTCCAACCTTCCTTGTCGTACTACGTTAACCTTCCTCTCTCCCCATCGATTTAACACCTTCACAGATGATATAAACTTATTTGAAGAAGAATTCGTTGGATGTTCTCCCATCACTTTGAAGCTGAAGCTGAAACTGAGGAGGAAGTGAAACCAAGGAAATAAGTTTATTGACTTGTTTAAACGGAATGAAGAGACGGTTCTCATAGTAAGAGAGCTTAACTTTTTTATAGTTGCAGTTTCACCGACTTGAAACTCGCATTCAAAGTAGATGGTGGGTGAAAGATTTAATAAGGACTTTAAGAGGATGAATTTGTACATGGCAGCTCTTGAGATTTTTAAGAAGAAGATGAAAGAACACTATCGAAACTCAGGTTGTGAGTCGATCAAAAACGACAAAGATAAATCTGGTTCAACCCTAATATCAAAACAATGCGTTTACACTTGGAGTTACTCACAACGGGCTGAGTAAATTGTGCAAAAATAAGTCCCGAAGAGAAACAAAACTCACATGTATATAGACTAACTTAAATGAAGTGATATGTTTTGTGAAATAAGACACAGATCACGTCCACATAACTCGACTTTATAATGTGTTATCCTACGTGGTGCGCTACATGGTGCGTTAAGGAGTGAAATTACAATACTTTATATAATTAGATTATTTACAGTTTACAAATGATTGTCTTTATCAGCTCGTATAAGGTATCCACATGCATGCTAGGTCGACCATCCATGAGTCCATAAACATTATAGACTATAGTCTGGTCTCTTAAGCATACAAGGGTTCTGTTCTTGTTGCACAAAAAATGAATCCTTTTTTTTTTCTATTGCCAACAGATAGAGAAAAATAAATAGCAAATAAATCATTCAATCATATACCCATTTACCTTAAAGATGCCAGTGAAAAGTAATGGTTTATATGTCAGAAACTTTCTCTACTGCTAAGAAAGATAGAGATAAAATGTATGAAAATTGCATTGTATGACGCACAATAAAATTATAATTCACTATGTAACTAACTTCCTTAATACATCAATATACCGTATGTATTTTCTATAATATTGCCATAATATCCTTTCACCCAAACTGCAAAGATAAAATTAATCTTAATTAATAATTAGTGATTGTAAAAGGAAAACGTGGCTTTAGTTACTTCCTCATCTAATAAAGTAAATTTCTATTGGTAAACTACGAAAATGGTCAAAAGATTCATTTTCAGATCTGAGCGACCGATTAAAACGCCTCCGATGACATTATTGGAGAAGCTTTATGAAGGAGAAGACCATTTTTGAAAGCTTGGTAGATGACAGAAGATATGAGTAAGAAGGTACTGTAACTACAATAAAACAAAAGGCACATTCCTTATCATGTAAGTTGCTTTGCTATTCCTAAATTTTTTGAATTTGCATTCATCAATTATTGTATGCCGAAATCTGCTATTGTAGGGTAAATTAATCGGACGTTTGGATTATTCTGTTTATAAAAAATATGTACTTATATTTCATTTACATGACAGTATAGTTGAATGTGTATATACATGGAATAGACTTAAAGAAAATAACTATATAGAACTCTATTGCTTTGTTTGTGTAAATTTGTAAATAAAATATACTATCTATACAAATAAATAAAGTTGTATGGATGTATATTTGCATAGTATATAAACGCTATTGTGGTAGGTGACTGTTATTTTTTTGAAACACATCTATGTTGTATATAAATAGAGTAGAACAAATATCTATGTGCATAGTATAGTAATTGTTATGTTAATAGTATAGTATATGTTATGAAAGTGGTTTTCAGTTTAAAGGTAATATGAGTTATGATCGCACATAATTGATAATCAAATCTAATAAATGTTGTTTTGCAGCTCAGATGGTGAGGAGTAGTTACAGTAGACCGATTAGTTTGTGTTGGCGTGTCATAAAAGGAGAGAAGATGTAAATGATGATTCACCAACTATACTATATTCAATGAATTTGTTTCTTCTCAGATTTGTGGGATTTTTAAATTATTCTATTGATGGTGAAAGATTGTGGTGAATAATAGATTTTTGAAAACTCGTGTAAAACAACATATATTTTCATATTTTGTTATGTGATATATTATGTTACTATACTATTTTATCATATTTCATTTCATTTGACGGTTACTAAAAGGTGTTTTATTTTGTTTAGACATATAATTTGTAATTTTCTTAAATTTTCCCTATCTTTACAAGTTCGATCATGTAAAAATTGTATTATGATATGTATTGTATACTTTAATATGCCATAATATAATTTCATGTTACTTAATACTATGTAGTTTTTAGATTTTGAGATTTGGGTTTAGGTTTTAGTGGTTGTAGTTTAGAGTTTAATACTTCAAAAGTAAAAAAGTATGGTTGGGGTCAACATTAACTTCTCCATGCAATCATAAACATTTTTTAACTTCACCAATATATACTATGTTATTTTATTTCGTTCTATTCTATTTGGGATTAAAGTTTATATTTAAGTTTACAGTTTATATTTGGGTTTAGGGTTTATATTTTGGTTTATGGTTTAAATATGGGTTTATGTTTAGTGATTAGAATTTTAGGGTTTGGTATTTAGAAGGTGAGTGGGTATAGTTGGGGTCAATATTAATTTCTTTTACGTAATCATAGATATTTTATAATTCCACCAATATGTAGTATGTTATTTATTTTGTTACATTTTATCTGAATTTTAGGTTTATAGTTTATATTTTGGTTTGGGAGTTACTGATTAGAATTTAGGAGTTATTATATAAAGGTTGTGATGAAATTAAGATAATGTTTAGTATCTAAGGATTGAGGTTGAGATATGTAGGTTGCGATATGACAGTCTACCATACTATTTGATCTGCATGGAACATAGCATATATAACTCCCAAACTAAGTAAATGTGTTTTCATGGATGTAAAATAGAAAAATAATTTATAGATTGTATTTTGGTTTATAGTTCCCTAACTAGGATTTAGAATTATTAAGTAGGGGTGAGTATATTATTTAGCGGTTGTGGTTGTTTTTTATGGATTGTTCCCAGCAAAAATTTGATTGTACTATGTCACGAGGATAGAATAGTCCATGCGCTACTGAGGTTAGTAAATAGAATAGAAGATATATTAGAAGGAGTTATATTTTAGACCACATATTTACTGCATCCAATAACACCGGTGCATGGTAAATTTAGTATGAAAGAAGTTCTATTTGAGATATGTGCGTTAAATTTGTATATCACGTGGCTTCATACCAACTCATCTATTACAACAGAGCATGATAAATTTAGTATCACGTGGCTAGATTTCTTTTTATACTTTATAACAGGCCATACGTCTTTTCCGCAACGTCACCAAATATGACGTGCAACTTGTTGTAATGCAGGGTATAACCGGACAAATTGGAACCAAAAAAAACTATTTTCTTCATTATGTCAAAATCAATGACATGCACTTCATTTATCTTTCAATTTTGGTTATTAACCAAATTATCCCTAAAATGTAAGCACCTGCAAATATAAAAAATAAAAATAAAAATAAACTATATTGTTATCTTCTCGTTGTAAAGATTTTTGGTTTTCACGAGAAACGTTTCTTTACTGTGCTGATAACTATGTGTGGCCATGAGAATCTGTAAAACGCATCTAACGAGTCTCTAAAAGAGTTGGGTCTTCTTTTCGGGTCGAAAGCCTCGTCCTGACAGGTGGTGGCATTTGCTCGAAATCTCGACTTTTGTCTTGAATACAAGAACAAAGAAGAATATTGACCATCGAGTCTAGTAACTGCAAGGCTGTTCTGTTTTGGAAGAACTTTACAATGCAGAACTCGGGTTTCTGCAAAACTGAGAAAAACCAACACACACAATGTTGAGATTAAGCGGATTGAGTTATGTGAATATCAAAACGGGTTAAACCTTAAACGCACCTGATAAAGAGTGGAGCTTTAGGTTCTGCTTCCTCCAGCTGATGAATTGCATTTGCATGCATGAGAAACAAGTATTCAAATAAAACCCATAAAATTTTAGCTTCTCCATACGTTGGCCTACTTCTATCTATTAAAAAATTCATTTAAAATAAACTGAACTTTTTCTTTTCATTTTAGAAAAGAAATATCCAACCTTTTGTATGGAACAGAATCACAAAAAAGAAAAAAAACGAAGGAAACATAAAAGGAAATAGATCAGAAGAAGACGAAGGATGTACAGCGGAAAGAGGAAAAGAAGTAGAGAGAAGAGACTCCATTAATGCTACTTTGCTTCACTACAGTAATATGATACGGTTTGCGTATCCAAACTTGTGGAACAGAGAAATAGAGAAATAAGATGACGAACTTATGATGTTTTGATTACTGAACTGATAAGAAAATACAAGTTAGAGAGGTTTTCTCAGGAATCTCTCAATCTCTCCGTGACATAATGATCAAACAACTTGATAAAAGATCTTAACTCTCATCCCAGCTTTTATACTAATGACTATCTTAGGTTAAAAGACACTTAACCCAGCCCATATTATTCTGGTTCACTGGTCCATTTGCCCATTAGCTTCTCCGAAATATAAGCCTTCGTATTATAGTGAGAAAACTCAAAAGAAACCATCTTTGGGACGAGCAAAGATAGTGATTATTTCAGTATATTTGATTGGTACCACTGACACTATTGCATGTGTTTTAATAAAACCTGAAATTAGAATAGATTTGACAGAAAACTAGATTTTTAACCTTTTCTGGAAATATTTAGTTAAACTTAGAAGCTAATGGGCAAATGGACCAGTGAACCAGTGAACCATTAAAAAAAAAAAATAACACTTCGTAGAGAAAATATATTTATTTATTTTTTGTATACTGATCTTAGCATTAAACCATTTATGGTTCACAATTTATATAATATTGTGCCTACCCACATGTATAAAAATGATTGTAAAGTACTACATCCAACTGAAATTTAGATGATGAGCTTCACACCGGAATCTCTATCGCAGCGTGTAAACTTGAAACAGCCACGTGTATAATTGTTGGCGGGGACACTATTCGTATGGAGAGAGTCTGGAAGATTGCATCCTGGCGGAGGGTTAGGACCTGAGCACGGATTAGTCACACCGCCACCTATGTAATTCCTACCCTCCACTGTCACAGTAACAACAAGGGCACAAACTAGTAGCAAGCATATCGCCCATGTCTTCATATTTTCAAAACTTATCGGGATATTATTATTTATGTTTCTTTTTGTTCCTTTTGTTTGTTGTGAAAATGGGCAACTGTGGAGCATATATATATATATGAAGCTGGTTAGAAGAGCATGTGTTACATATTATAGTATCTGATCAGCGGACATATACTGCCTTCTCGGAAGTTCAACAACTCTATAAGACAAAAAAAAAAAAGACATTATATTTGGAGTGGTCAAAGGTCAAAGAAATATTTTATATTTTTCCCCTTTATTTGATTAATTTTATATTCTTCCCCTTATTTGCTATGTATTCCTTTGACTTGGAAAGCTACAATTGGGATCAAGAGGAAAAAAATATACTATTAATTGAAAATAGTGAAGACATTATAATTTGATTGGCTTTTAAATGTGATTTGGCAAAGATGACATTTATTGATAAATCATATGTGATTCAATGCCACCTAGAATTATATTGATGACAGACTAGACTTTTGATTAGATAAAAGTTTTGATTTACATAAAATAAAAACATTACAATTTAACTCATTTCGTAGACAAAAAAATGAAGTAGCCAAATAGTATACAGTAACCAAATCACTAGGTAATTATATATAAAAATAAAATCATTAATTTTATTACATTATATTCACACAACTTTAACCTATGATATGACAATTTACAATTTTATCAAACTATAAATTATATTAAACGTATGAATTAAAGTATGTTTTATCATTTAAAAAGTATATTAAACTTATGAATTATATATATCAAAATTTACAATATAAATATATCAAACTTATGAATTATATATTTGATGTCAAATTATTTAAAACATAAATTTATATTGTAAAGTTTAGTATTATTATTTTATCAATAGTTATCATATAGTTAATCATATTTTAAATTGTATATATGATATATATAGATTCATAATTTATATTTTACTATTTCATGAATGTATATTAAATTTAAAATATGATACTTGTATCATGCTTTATATGATTATTTTGTTTATACATAAGTACACTATCTATAAAAAATAAAATATTTTAAAAATATTGCAATATATTCTTTAAATATTTTATTTCCTTAATTTCTATACTAATATTTAAATATCTACAATATTATTTGTTAGTAAAAAAGTTGTTGCAATCTACTCCCTAGATTTCTTCTTAACTTATTATTTATATTTAATATTTAAATATATATATATATAATGAGATTTATAAGTAAAAAATATGTTGCAATCACGAGATATCTTCTTTCTTCTTTCTTAATACTACAATATTTAAATATATTGATTGAATTTGTCAATTATGGTGTAAAGTATTTCTGAGATATTTTCCTTTATTTATTATTCAAATTTGACTTTCCTGACAAGATGTTCCAAAATATAATCTTACTTTATAAGCAGGTGATTTTGGTGAGTATTTATTAAAAATATTATATTTAATAGCTTATAAGATAGATCATTTAGAAACACCTACAAATTTTGTATATAAATAAGACTTACACATTTCGACCAAAAGAAAAAATAAGACTTACACAATAGAAGAAACGAATGACTGGACTCTTTATGCTTTCATATTTTTTGTTACTTTTAATAATCTATGAAGCCATACATAATTTGATCCTTTTATTTTTTCCGATATTTTTTTATATGCAGAAAAACTATTTGATCCTCTTTCCCAGGAATTCATATTTAATATTATGATTTTGGTTGTTGGTTTTCTAATTAAAACTCAATGTTTGTGATCTTTTGTAGGTTTATAGTCTCTGAGATGCCTTAATCGGAAACTCGTTAGGCGTTATGTGAATGGTGCACTCGGGCCTAGCAAGTTATTGAAGAAGCAGGAAAAATTCAGGGAGTACGCAGAAAAGAATATTTTTTATCTTTATATATGTATAATATAAAATTTATGTATAATACATATATGTATGAAACATCATTGACACTATTCTCTAACAAATAATGCATTTATTAGAAAAATTGAAAATGAAAGATGAAAAAATGTTTAGAGAAGACAAGTTTTACTTAGAGACAAACACAAGCAGGGTTTTAGCCCTTAGAACTTATTTTTTTGTGTCTTTTATAATCTTATTAAAGCAACTAACATATTGCAAATTTGCAACAAAATAACTCAAAAACAAAGTGAAAAAGAAATCAACATAAACCACACCAACTCAACAATGTAATTTTGTTCACCATCTATTAAAACCATAATTAAAATATTTCAGAAAGCTCACCAGAGATGACAGTAGAGATGAAAGTGGTGGTTGTGTTTACAAACCACTCAAAGGAGATCAATACAACACTATAGTAAAACACACAAAGGAAGCGAGTCCAAGAGTTTCACTACGGTCCATAGTATTGCAAGATCTTAAACCATTCCTGAAACCCACAAAGCTCTTCTCTGCTTTTTTGAAACGAAATCTCTGCACACTGAATCTCAATCATACTAACATGAACAAAACCCATCTTGTTTTTGGTACGAAACTCACCATTAATTTCAACTGGGATAAGTTATCACCGAGGAAATAACAAGTTAGTGTAGGTGTTTTTACATATTAATACGGTCGAGTTTTCAGTTCTACGCTTTCAACCCCTATTATGCAGTTGAACGTATAAACCAAACGAATTGAATTCTGCCACATTCACCTCTCATGTCACGCTTAATCGGATGTTTAATCAGCAATGCGGCCGACTTTTAGAACAAGGCTGAGATGGTGACAAAGGAAGCTTATGGCTCGGGTTAAGGATTTGTGGTTTTTATCTCTCATAGTTTGTGTTTGATTTGTCTAGGCTACTGAGGCATAATTTTAATTGCTCACTAGCTATTATGGATTTCACCATATCACATGGTATGCGAAAATCATATCTTACGTTAACTATTTTTTCAATTATATTTCTCCTTCTCTATTGTTTCCAAGGTTTTAGATCCGTTAAATGAAAGAAGAATGTTCGAGTGAGATATATAACTAGATGGTAATCTAAACATGTTTATGTTTATAAAATTATTTGAAACAGGGACTAACAATAATGACAACATTATCAGACCCGATGTTAAATTACCATATAAGATTACACGGTATGGTTATCCTTCAGTGCTATCATTTTAAGTGAAACATAAAATTTTATATTCTTTTGAGTAATTGCAGTATATAGCTATTGAAAGAAAGATAATTGCAATGTATGGAGAAACAGCCCGTGATCACTGTTGCTAGTTCATAATCCCATATTTTACCTCTACCTATGCACTATTTCTGGCAGTGTGATATACTGCACTTATAGCTAAGAGATTATATAATAATGACATAAAGAGAGCTTTTTTACCACCTAATAACATGACTGCAAAAGTTTTTCCTTGATCATTATTATCCCAACAAATTTCACTCTTCTCTCTTATTCTCTCTCTATCATTGTCCCTAAACATGACTGCAAAAGTTTTTTCTTGACCATTATTATCCCCAAAAAAATCCACTCATTCTCTCTCTCTCTCTCTCTCTCTCTCTCTCTCTCTCTCTCTCTCTCTCTCTCTCTCAATTTGACATTAATCGAAGATGCTTCCATGAAACTTGGTTCCGATCATTGAGTCTTTGAATGGTAACCGCGGTTTTGATAATATAAGTGGAGCAAAATTAAGATGTGGTACGCTCCAACTGTGGTTTGCGGCATATGTGTAGAATTAATAGAAAAAATAGTGTAGTTTTGGGGTCTGAATGATAACTGCGGAATAACTGCGGTGCGGTGAAAATAGTAACCAAAATATATAGATAGATAGGTATATGTAGAGATTTTTGTTATTATTAACTGTGGTGCTGGTGCGGTGTGTTTAAACATTTGGATCCTTGACAAAAAAAAGTAATGGTGTTTTGATAGAAAATAATATAAAATAAATATATTAATACAATTAGAAATTAAATTTATTTTTAATGATAATGTCTCAAATTTTTTTATAGAAATAAAAAATCTAATTTATATATTTTTCTTTTTACTATAACTTTAACTACTAGAATTCTTTTTAAATAAAAATTTACAAATTAAATAAATATCATAATATTTTTATTAATTTTAATGAAATTAAATATAATTAACAGATTTAGTATATAATTCACATTTTAGGTATTTGATATCGATTAATTTTTTATTATTGAAACAGATCACCGGTTTCAAAAAGCTAGAGAACTTTTTTCCATCATTTTTCCTCAGTTTATGATTTAGTTCAGTATTATTTATGTTTGTTTTTATTTTTTTCTTGGCTAAAATGCAAAAATTAATTACAGTATTTTATAATTCATCATTAAATTTTAATTAATTATATTAATGATAAGTATTGAATATATTTGAATAACTTTGTAACACTAAATTACCAAATTACTAAAAAGTAAATAAATATTTAAACAAAAATGCATATTAACATATGTCATGCACAACAACCAACACATTACCACTATATATACGATTTTGTAGTAAATATAAGAAACAAAAATAATTTTTTTTGTTTAGTTTTCACAAGAGCGATTTTGAACAATTACTATATTACTAGTCAATTTTTTCTTGAATGGTAACGTGTGCGGTATTTTTCTCTCCCTACCACAAATACGTCCCATTTTTTAGACGCCATTCACAACCTGAGTCTTCTTTTTTTATTTCGTCATGAGTGAATTTGACATTATCTTTATTTTTCCTTCCTCTGATTACGCCTCCATCTCCTCAGCGTGCATGTTCTCCATTTTCAGTGGTTTTCTCAAGTTCTATTTGTGTGTTATTTATGCTCACTATTACAAATTACAGAAGAATATGTCTCTATTTTGATTAGATTCACTTTCCCTTGTCTAAGATTTGAGAAAAAAAAATTCTGGGTTTTGCATTCTACAACATTTCATTGCATAAATTCTTTGCCTTATCAAGTTAGATCTTGTTTTAAACCACGAGTCAGTTGCAAATGACGGTTCACATTTCTCTCCATCCTCAAGTTTGGTTTTACATTTCAAAGTTTTGGATTTTTTTCCTTCTTAAAGCTTCTTTTATTTCTTTTGTGCAGAAACAGAAGCATGGTTTATGACTCGTTTGATGAATGGCGTAAATCCAAGAATCTCTGCACAAAAGTGTCATATTTCAAATTAGCACCAAGAATCTCTAAATGAGTCATAAACCATGCTTTAGTCGGTTCTAAGTATGGTTTTACATTTCAAAGTTGGTATCTGTCACAAAAGAGTCAAATCTTGTGAACTAGCTTGTTTAACATCATTGTGCAACTGCTTTCATCGGTTCGCTCTTCTCATTATCCTTTCATTTTTTTTGCTTTTAGAATTAGCTTCTTAATGTAGACCTGACAGGGAAACCCTGTATAACATAGCACACCATGCATTGGAACATTTCATATTCAAGACTATTACTTCTTTGAAACAGATATTTTTTGTCTGGAGTTTCAAGAATGTTACGAGGTTGCTGCTGATTATGATGGGAACCACAACACAGAAAAGCTAGAGAAGCTTGGAAACATGTTAACAAGTTTGGATCCAGAAGACTCAATTGTGGTCACAAAGTCATTTTGCAACTTGCTTAGCTTGGGTAATCTATTAACTAGCAAATTTTATCCAGATTAACTATGTAATATCCCGTTAATATTCACAAGTACATATTACTTCATATTATATATTTATTTATCTCGACTTATAACAGATTATTCGGTTCTAATATGCATTCACATTAGAGATACATAAACCATGTTCAAGTTATTACCTTCATACTCTGGATTATCTATGTATTATTCAGTTTTTATTAGCATTCACAATACATATACATAAACTATTTTCTGGATATTTACGTTTTAGTCCGATTATCTTTTTATTACCCGGTTATTCTAGATAGGTGAGAAGTATATATAACAAATAACTGTATATTTTGAAAGTATATCACGTTCAGAAGACCATAGTTTTTTTAAAAAAAAAATATGTGACACATGAATCCTAAGTTTTTTGCTGATGCACGATTGCTTGCTAATGAAATTGTATTTAATAACTATACATTTTATTTGTGTTTCAACAAAAACTATATATTTAATTAATAGAATAATTTATCTTACAGATCTCTTATATATATTTGGCACACTATATACTAGATCCACTCTAAACCTACTTTAGACGAGAAGGAAGAATTGTAATGTAATTACACCTCAACTAAGACAGTAGTTATGCAAATACATTTTATCTTGCACTACTACCTAATTACTGATGCTTTCATGTATATTCAGTTAAATAGTCCTATTTTTTTCTTTGGAATAGAGGTGGCTTAATTTTGTGACACTTAGAAGGTATGCGAAAAGTTTTAAACGATATCAGATATGGATATATTATTATGTTGTTTGCATCAACGAAAATGGTAGGAGAACTCTTTTATAGTTTGGTGTAAACTAGAAATTCCAAAATTTTAATTCATATATGCTAACTAAAAAGTTATGAATTTTCTAAAACACAAATAATTTTGGGTAATTCTCTTAAATAGCCCTTTTTAAATTTTTGTCACAAAATAGCACTAAAAAAATAAAATGACCAAAATAGCATTTTTTTTTTGAAATTTTCACTTTTTCATTTTTTGAAATTTGAAACCCTATCCCCAAACCCACCCCTTAACTCTAAACCCTAAAGTCTAAATTAGTTAATCATAAGGGTATAAATGCATATAAATAAAAAATTTAGCTTCTAAAAAAAATTATTTTGGTCATTTTGTTCCTTAAGAACTATTTTTGTGAAGAACAAACTAAAAGAGACTATCTAAGGGAATTTCTCAATAATTTTTTTGCAGTATTTTTAGCTGGATAAACTAATTGTTTTAAGGTTTCTTTATCCAATTTATTTTTCAAACGTGAATAAATGTAACTTATGTTGATTTTGAATTGCAGGAGATTCTTAAGGACAGATTTGTGATTGACTACCATGCCACACATATCCAAGAACTTCACAAAGCTTTAGTGTTAGTTCTTGATCTTTCTAGCAATCTATATATACATATTGCGATCAATTGTTCTATTATTGGTAAATGTTGTTAAGTGGTTATAGTGAAGATTGTGGGATGTAAGAATATATTATGGAGGGTCAATGATGACCATTTTTTACGGGAACAAAGGTACACTGTTAGATTTAGTTTTCAATTTAGATTTTTTCAAATATGAACTTAATATGCAATTTTTGTTTGATTTAGTACACAATTATGTCATTTTTGACATCTCAAAAGGTATAATTTGAATTTAACCGCAGATGGAAAATATTTATTTATTAACATAGTAGATTTAAATTTTAGTACCAAATTTATGAGTAAAACGTTTTTATTCAAATAACTTTTTCTTGATCCTTTTATTATCTGTTTTTCATGTTGCTGTAAATTTGCGTTGTAGGTTTCGGTAGGGTGTAGGCACTCTTCATTTTTCTTTAATACTGAAATTCACCTATGACTAATTTCAACCCCTAAGCTATAAAATGCAGATTACGCGTCAGAGCTTGAATTCAAATATGAGAAAAGCATATTTATTGGGACGATACGTTACGAAATCCCATAAATCATATATGTGTATGTATTGATTCCTTCTTTCTTCTAGTTATTGCGTCTGTCAGTTTTTCTTTCATTTTCAAGTGAGACCAACAAAATCCTATTTTCTGCAATCGAAAACAGTTTCTCTCTCACGGCGACTTCTACTCAGTTCCTTCTCTTCGTCTAGCAACCAGTTGGGATCATCATTCAAAAAGATCAGGTAGTATTGACGATGAGTTCTACCATACTATTAGAACAATTAAATCAGAGCAACTTGTATGTTTTATAACCGAAATGATATGTTTTTTTTGTTCTAGTGTCCATGGAATCCGGAGAAGCGACGACATTATTAGATCTACCTGAGAGGATTTTCGCTGTTGGCGAAGAGCCTGTTAGAATCAGGGTAAATCCTTACCACAAGGCTGGTTGGATCAGCCATATCCTAAACGCTCTGGAAGAAGATGAAATCGAAGTTCTTAGGAAGCCATCATTCGAGAAGTTTATCAAACTCGCGGAGAAACTCAACCTACTTTGGTCGTCTTGGACGGTTTATTATATCCAGACAGCTTAAAGTCAAGAAGAAGTATGAGTCACGGTTCCTGTTTGCTGATGACCCAATCAGATTTTCATTAAGAGAATTTGCAATTGTCACTGGTCTACCATGTGGTAAGTTCCTAAAGCTTCAAAGAAGAACATTAAGAATCTTATCTCAGAGAAGCCATACTGGCATTCACTCTTTGGGATGTTAAAAGAAATCAGTGTATCTTCTGTCATTAGAATGTTGAAGAGGAAGACGGTAACTGACAAGGAGATACAGATAAAATATCTGTGTCTTGCCATGCTCGTCTGTAATTCTACCTACAACCAATTACCCGAAGATTTCAGCCGTCCATGCGGAGAGAATAAAAGATACTGATGAGTTTTTCGCATATCCATGGGGTCACCTATCATTTGAGATGCTAATTAGTAGCATCAAGGAGAGAGACGAGATCACACTCTCATAAAACACAATTGCATTCCTTGGTTTCCTTTAAGCCTTATAGTTAGTGATGATGGAAGCTGTTCCATCTCTCACCAAAGTTGTTCACAAAGATTACTCACTTGAATCCGAGATTGATTTTGGAGAAGAAGGCAATGGTTGCGAAGAAAACCCCTCATCTAATGCTGCTATCATCCCCGGACATGCCAGGAACCTTGACACCTCTGCAAATGTAATTTTAGTTATAACATTTACATAGCTTGCTTACTATAACAAGTATATATATTTTTGAAGATAGTCGGCTAACTACATTTGTATAGTTTACCTAGCAAGTGTCCTGAAAATAACATGTTTATTAGCCGGCTAACGTTAAACATATACATCTGAATACATGTCTGCAACACTAACATTATCCCAGCACCTGAGGGGATTGAAGTTAATGAATCTGAGTTGTGCTGGTCCGACAAGGAGAAGGACACCTGAATTGATAAAATTATTGAGCATATTAGAGAAGGGAAACGATCCAGAAGAACAATGTTTGTTGGTGGTGTTTGAAAGGCAGACATTTCCCTTATGCGTGAGAAGGCAGAGGCCAAGGAGTTATCTCTTAAGACGAAGAAGAGAAAAGTAAATACACAGCAGGGTGGCATAGAATGTGGAGACGCGGAATTGGCTGCATCATTTGTTGGGCAGAAGTTCAAATCAGAATTAAGCCGGGTTGAGAACAAAGTGGATGAATTAAAATGTACTCTATCTGTTTTCCAAAAAGCTAACATGAGTCACATCACATGTAACACTAAGGATATTTTAGAGTGTTTCGGTAAGATCACTGCTCTGCTTAGTCAGCCTATGCATCATGCTCAAGAGAACTCTCCTGCATTCAACAGTCCACCCATACTGAATGGAGATATACATCAGACGTTCAGCAGGCCACCCATATTGAATCAATCAAATGAGGCATCCTTCATCATCAATTATGTGATTGCCAGCTTTTCAGGCTCTAAGATTCCAGAGATCGATCTAAGTATGTGTAAGAAGAAGTAGTTGGTTGGCTGAGGAAAGCCCTTCGATGCTCGCGACGATATCTGTTGGAAGAACAAATTGATAGAGAAACTAATAAAGGAATTGTCTCAGAGTAGGTCAGCTGTCCAGGTCAATATGCCCGATGTATCAACAACTAATCTGGAAGGAGAATCCATCAAAGCAGCCAGGTCAGTGAACAATGACAGTTCCATGGCTCGACTATTATGAGATATGCATAATCTAAGTGTACTTGAAGATCGCAAAGCCAAATAATTTTTGTTTGTATATCCATGGAACAAAATCTACAAAAAAGTGAAATATTGTAAGAATTTCAGTTTGTGTTAATTATCTGCTTATTTCAAGGATTTCTATGTGTCGTCGTTTTTGTTTCTTATGTCCAGAGGAAAATTGGACATGTTATGTATTAGCTGGCTAATTCAGAAAATATCGATTGTGTATCCTTGGTATAATTAACATAAATTTCCTCATGCACACTGACTACCGTGAGATATCCAACATAGTAACCATATAATTATTTTTGTATACCTATAACAACACCGTTAGATGTATTATCTGGCTAAATTAGAAAATATTGGTTTTGTATTATTTGTATAATTTAACATCAATTTCCTCAAGCACACTGACTACCGTGAGATATCCAACATAGTAATCGTATAATTATTTTTGTATACGTATAACAACATCGTTAGACCTATAAACATATTAGTATGTAGTCAACACCGTTATGCACTAGCGTTGATTTTTAAGTTTAGGGGTTTTGGGTTTAGGTTTTAAGGTTTAGAGTTTTAAATTTTTTTGTTTAGGGTTTATTGATTTGGAGTTAGGGTTTAGATTTTTTTTGTTTGGGTTTAAGGTTTTGGGTTTACGGGTTAGTGTCCAGTGTTTAGCTTTTTGGGTTTGGATTTATGGTTTATTGTTTTGGGTATAACGTTTATAGTTTGGGTTTAGGGTTTATTGTTTTGGGCTTAGTGTTTAGGGTTTACGGTTTTTGGGTTAAGGGTTTAGTGTTTTGGGTATTAGGATTGATTGTTTAGTTTAGGGTTTTTGGGTTTAAGGTTTAGAATTTTCAATTTAGGGTTGAGGTGGTTTATTGATTTGTGTTTAGGGTTTAGTTTTTTTTTGTTTTGGTTTAGGGTTTATTGTTCTGGGTTTAGGGTCTAGTGTTTATTTTTTGGATTTGGGTTTAGGGTTAAGGGTTTATTGTTTTGGGTATAGGGTTTAGGGTTTATTGTTTTGATTTAAGGTTTAAAGTTTATTGTTTTGAGATTAGGGTTTATAGTTTATTAATTTGGGTTTGGGGTTTATATTTTGTGGTTATGTTTAGGATTTAGTGTTTTGTTGTAGATGAATTTGTAATATGTTCTTTAACGGCACTAACTGTCGTGACAACGACACTAAATAACTATCTAACATCATCTTTAACGGTATTACATGATGTATTAACCGTCAAACCTTTTTATATAATCGAATATTAATACATACGCTATGTAGGCTATGTTATAATACATAGTTAACCGTATCATTTTAGATGATCTTATATTATATATAAGCGGAATAACATAAAAGCTTACCTATGTATTTGACCAAGCATATTGAATTGTATAATTTTTAGAGAATGCGGTTAGATATACAAATAACCATATATTACAAAATTTAGTCGTTCTAGGGGTTTGGGTTGTTTACGTTTCTAGTTGATATTTATAGCCATCCAAAACTTTCATGAATATGCTATCTACATTGTTAACCGTATATTCTTTTTGTGCTGATCAGATATTAGTATGATGAATAACTTTTGATTCAGTCAAGTTAAGATATAATAACTGAAGAGGGTACCTTTATTTATGATCACAATACGTAATACAACAAAATCCTCATACCCAAGACTGGAACCTGCATTTCTTATATATTACATCTATTACACATGAGTACATTTATATGCATGCCAAAAACCTCCTTCTTTGCATACACCTACTCCATCGCATTGGATCCCCTTTGCAGTTGCGTACTTGTTATATTGGTTGCTTGCATGTAGCTCGGTTGTGGCTTATACTGTTGCACCGGCTTCATAATGCCTTCGTTCGAGTGATCTTCATCTGCAGAACATCCACTTTTTTGTGCAAGTTAGGGTTATACATCAAATTAATTAACTGATATTTTGTTGTTAACATACCTGCACTTCACCGCGTGACAAGAACCTCTGAAGGAGGATGCAGACGAAGAGCAGCCATAGCCAAGGAGAGGTCCGAGTCTGTGTTGCATTCTTTTGGTGGTAATATATGTCCTTCGTACGCCGCCTTCAGGAAGGCTACGCTGTATAAATCTGCAACCAGCGACTCTACGTTACCCCATGCTTGTATTGCTGATGCAATCGTATGAGAACATGGTATGTGAAGCATCTGGAACATGGTATGTGAAGCATCTGGAACTGGTTGCAGGTGCAACTATTATCAGACAGGTTTGACGAGGTATGAGACACCACTCGTGTCGCACACCTCATACTCTCCAGTGTCCACTTTTTTACCTAAAAAGCACATGTCATCTCAAAACTTGCAGCAAGCAATTCCAACACCTTAAGGGCCAAGGCAGCTGTATTACCATCAAAAGACTGGTGTATCTTTGAGAACCATAACATTAGTTTGGAATGTATGAATTATATTAAAGTTATTACAGGATACTCCATGGCTTCACGCAAGACCGCGTTCCATGACTCAGCCAGGTTACTAGTCATGATGTTGTAGCGTGCACCTGGGAAATCAGATCTTGCCCAATGCCCCAATCCAAGATCAATCAAGTAGTCAGCACATTCGGGGTTGACTTTCTTGATCTTGTTGAAACTGGAGTAGAACTCGGACATCTTGAAAGCTCTTTCTGCCTTTGCAACCAAATAACCAAGGTGTCTTTATTTGAAGTTCGTTTTTATGTTTCTCTTCAGATGGACAATACAAGCACAATAACCAGCTTTGGATAAACCTGTAGTCCACAGACAATTAATAAAATTGTTAAACAAATAAACTAAACTATAACCACATAATTGAGTTGTTATACCTTACTCAGACCCTGATATATTGATGTATGATAATAAGAAACAAACACCAATCCTTCCTCGTCCGGGACTATTGATGTCAGCCTCTGGAAGAACCATTCTCAAGACTTGTCATTTTCCCCATCAACAATTGCAAACGCAAGCAGAAATATCTGATAGTTTCCATTTTGTGTTGAGGCCATTAGAAGACACCCTGTATACTTTCCTTTCACATGAGTGCCATCAACAACCACCACCTTACGCATGTAAGGATAACCCTTGATTGAAGCCCTGTGGTGGGAAACATGTATTTGAAGCCCTGTGTTGTTAAATCAACCACTATTCATGGGTTGGCCTATACAAGCTTGTGTAAGTAGGTTTGGAGTCTTTAATACGAGGCGACACATGAGCCTTTTGTATGGTTGATTTCTGCTTCGCGTGAACGCCAAGACTTCCAGTAGGATATATTAACCACATGATCCCCTCGCATCATATTCCTTATTTCCATTGGTTGTGGTCCAGCACCATAACCACCAAACTTTGGCCTCATCATCTCACCAAACTTTCATTACAAAATATCCAACAAACAAAGTAGTTAACCGTCAAAAGATAAAACCGAACAAAAAGGGAAAAGGACGATTACGGCTCTAATGCCTTCCGATCTTAACAAACAAAATAATTTAGATATTACATATCATTATTTTTTGGATGACTTAAAACCAACCCCCACTGTCGCTGTCCTCTGGCGAAGAATCATCCACTTTTGGTGCATATTTGTTCTTAAGTGGCACTGGTTCGTTGGCACAGCCAAACTTCAATTGAAGTGTTGGAGATCCATTACTCTTGGAGGCTGAAGCAATCGATGCAGAAGCCGCAGAAGTCAGAAGCTCAGACCCAACACGAGGGAGTGTCGCTATTGCTGGTCTGGTCTCTGTTGCATATGAGAACTAGAACTTTAGTTATTGGACCAATTTAATTTAGACCTGAATCAATAAAAGATGTGCTTTAGTATAAATTATGTACCAATGTACTTGTCAAACTCGGTTAACAAAGCATCACCAGTGCTGATCAGCCCAACTGGCTGAGTTCCCACGCTAGAGATTGGTCCACTAAGGGTCTCACTAACTGGTATGAGAATGGTGCCAGAATCAAGGGGCGTCACACCAACAGAAGATCCAGTTGATGAGTTTCCACCATCATGGGCCTCAGGCCAGTAAGTCTATGCTGAATAGCATAGGTAGTCTCTTGGTGGGCTTTGGTGGGATATAAACCAACATTAACCCCAACACTTGGAATCAATCCTTCTTCCAAGATTATTTCCCACAACAAGGAGTCATGGAACCCTTCACAGCCGGTCTTTGTGTTTCCATTTTGAGATGTGACCATGAGGTCAAGACAGATGTCGTCAAAGGCAATGGTTGGTTGGCTAAGAGGGAGTTGCATTTCTGGATTATTAACTAGCCCAATAACGGTATCACCTAGACAAATATCATATTAGAAATTAGCAAGCTAAATAAAAATACAACGGTTAAATTTATACATATCCATTTTAGTAGTGATAAATTGTAAGTATACGAGAAATCTAATAATGAACAACATATCAATACGATCATTACCTGAGTTAACAGCAATCACTCCACCATGGACTCCATAACTCTCTTGTGCATCAACCATCACATTGTCGTCATCTCCCAAGAAAACTATGTCCATTCCACTAGAACCACCGTTGGTAGTCCCGCGACTGCTAGGAGTAAGACGACTGCGAGTGTAGTTGGGAGAGTCCAACTCCAGAGCAACTCGGTGCAGGATGAACATGGCTTCTTCGTTAAATATCTCTTCCAACACCCTTCTACTACAAATGTTAATCCTTTCATTCATAAGACCTAAAAGTCAAGAAAACAGTAGATATAAAATCTGATATAAAGCTCACAAATTCATGAAATGCTAAAATAATATAGAAGATTGTGGTTACTTTCGAACGTCCTCCTTCCCTCTTCGTCTGAGCTTCCATCGATGACAAAATTCTTGCCACAAACAACAAAGTTGTCCCACCATTGGAAATGATACATCGCGACGCTCTGTGGTCCTATGGTGACATTCAAGGTTAGCTCCATGTACAAATATCGGACAGTCAACATGACGGCAACGTCTGCGGTGGCGGAAACAGTCCCTGGAGGAGACTTCCACCCCGCTTTGACCATCATATAGTCAGGAAGCGGGTAGATTAAGACCACATGGGCTGTGTTCGCCAGTTCATACCGCATACGTACGATAGTCAACATTGACTCAAAAGTCTCACCCTCGCCAATCATTACCCTGAACCCGTAGTCAGAAGGGTCTTCAAAGAAAATCTTGTCTCCGTTGTGTTGTTTCTTCCATTCTCCATGCAATAGATGAACACACGCGTACTCATCTGCAGAAAAACATAGTATTTAAATAAGAGATGCACAAATCTATCATATGCAAACCAAAAAGGAAAATATTTATGAACAACATAATAAATGTAGTACTAAGGAAACCCTAATGAATGTGAATCTGTAGTCTCATTAATGACCGAGCATGAAGACAAGTATTCTTTGTTTGATGACAGAGATAGTCTGCTAAATATGTACAAATCTAAGCTTTTTGACATACCTTCGGTTCTGCCATAAATGGAAGGATGTTTCTCTCTCTTGACTTTTTCTCTTTGATAAAAGGTGGAAGACGATGATGTTTGTGAGCCTACAGACGGTTAAGTGGTGCCATTTTATAAACAAAAACAACTACAATACATATATGCTTGTATATCGTTCTAGAGATCTATGTATATGCTCAAAATCTTTACAAGATATTGCATTTAATGCTCGCCAAAACCGTCAGTTATTGGGTTGGATATGTTTTAGTTCTAGAGGATTTGAAGCTACTTACACCCGCTATATTGATATTTATATCGATCAGAATATCACATCAACTCTTCAGTTAGTCTAACCTAAAACACTCTACGCATTAGTCGCAGAATATAGGAAATAAGTAGAGTGAAGGGCAGTGTGGTAATTGATTCACGACAAACCCAACAGGGCCACTACATGCCCTACTTTCTTCATCCGTTGCAGATTTACTAACAATTTTAGAATATGTAGCTAATTGACTCTATATGTTATTTGTTTCATTTATAATAATGACGAAAAATCTAAAAGAAAACATATCCATAAAAAAAATTTAGTTATCGAAAATAAAAGGGTAAAGACATATTTCTACACCATAACTTTGATATAGTAACAAATGATCACAATCTTTCAACCTCGGCCTAATTACACACAATTTAAATATCTAAACTTATTATCGCACAATCAAAAATATCAAAACTCGTATCCACACAACCGAACATTTGAGTTAATTTTAATGGTTTAAAACCTAAACCGAGATCATGACCAAATTTTAAACCCGGCCCAAACCTCAGATCCAACTAAGAACCCGACCCAAACTCCTATTGAAGCTTTTAAAAAAAACAAATCAATTTCACATTCACTATGAACCATAAATCAAAAAAAACTAAGGTTAAATTAGGTTAGTCACTGGTTTAGTTTTAAAACAAAGAATATTAAACTAGTTTTAAACCGAGATTTGTAGGTTTAAATTTATCCTTTAAACTTTGGGATCCAGGTTTCGATCTTTCTAATTGAAGAGAAATAAGTTTAGATATATAAATTGTGTGCAATTAAACTGATGTGAAAAATTGTTACATTTGTTACTATATGAAAGTTTTGGTGTGGGAATAAGTCATAACCCAAAACAAAATAAAAAGATTCGGGGAAAAAAGACATGAACTGTGACTTTGACTCTTTGGTGGGTGTGAAAAGTAAAGTACATTTACACTTGAAGCACTGAGATTGGACGAACCAAAACCTCACGGATTCTCTCTTCATATCCACCGTCTTCACTTTCACTCTCTGCAACTTGCACATCTTCTTCTGGTACGTGTCTGAGAAACTTCCTTCCATTTCATCTCAAGATGCCGATCAACAGAGACCCATCAACACCTCCCCCTGTCATCGGCAAAATCGGGCCTTACACTGTCTTCATGACTCCTCTGGCGACTCCAAAACCACCTGAATCTCCTGCCGCCATGTCAAAAAACCCCATCGTTCAACTGCCGGTTCTACCTCCTCCGCAGCAATTTAAATCGGTGGCTTCCTCTGAACAGGACGGCTCAGTTTTAGGGTTCTTCAAAAACGCCGGCACAAAGGTTCAAAATGGTACGGAACGAGAGAAATCTGAGGAAAAAGTTTTCTTATTTTCTGATCTTGATTTTTGAGATAGCATTTTCTTGATCTAAAGAAATTGATTTAAAGATTCTATTTTTGAGAGATAATTGGAAAATAGATTATTGCTAATGTACAATGAATTGTGGATTTTCATACGGTTTCTGTGGTTTGGTCCTACCAAAAGATTAACTTTGACATTCTTCTGTGTGTGCTAAACCATTTTACGGCAGCACATTCAAGCGTGGATGATCATTTGGTGAGGTGGTTTGGGTTAAACCAATCTAAGTACCAGTGGGATTTGGACGAGTACTACAAAGGCAAAGGATCTGTAAGTGTTCCTTAATCCTTCCATATATCAAGGGCGTTTTATTGTTTCCTTTTTCCTTTGATTCTTGGTATTGTTCACTTTGGGTAAACTTAGATGCAAAGCTAGTTTCAAGTTTTTGTTTTTTGTTTTTTACCCTTTACTTCTTGTTTTGCTTCTAAGCTAATGAACACAACAATAGAAGGGACAAAACATATGCTCCCGTGATTTAAAGCATGGTCTTCACCCATAGTAAAACATAAAAGTGTCATTGATTTATTTCTCATCTTTTGCACATAAATGCAGGAAATGAAGAGTGTGGAGGCCAAGGAGATACCCGGGAAAGTACAAAGCGTATAAGCAACAATGTATATCCCACTTCTTTTCCCTTTGGCTAGTTTCCGAAACCTGTTTATCTGAAAGAGCTAAACCAAAAAGCTAAGTCTTGACGAAAGTTTTCTTCAGACGATAGATCTGTTTTTGTATATTTGAGAGCTCTTTGTAGTTTTTCATGTCTTATTGGTGAAATCTCCAAAGGAAAATGGAGTTGCATTGATCATTTTGTTTGTTGTAAGTTTAGTCACATTGGTTGTTGACTTGTTGTTTACTCTATCCCTTATCTCTATATTATTAAAACTGGATTTTTTTTGGTACTGTTTGTAAACATGAATATCAGTATAAATAAAAATTGTTTCGAAACATAGATATCAATATTTTTTTAGTAATTTTTTATTTACACATTTTAACCATTGCATTTACAATAAATTAATCACTTTTTGTATTTTTTATTTACAAATTCTGTCACTGCATTTAAAATTAATTTAAAGTAATTAATTACAATTTCAAAGCTGGTCGTGTTATTGATAATTTGAGAATATCAATTACAATATAATATATATTATATAAATTAATTTTAAATAGGGTGAAGGTGCTGCTAATGTAGAGAAGAATAAGAATGCAAAGTGATATTGATTTTATACTAATTGTACATAAAATTTGGTTATCATGTTCCTGAGTAAGTGAGACTGTGTTGCAGGGTGCTAATGAAGATAAATATGCGTCTTTAAGGAGCATAAGGACTACTCTGGAAAATCTTATCAGAAGATTTGACAACTTGACAATGTTGAAGATAGATTAGATAACATTGATGGTAGATTGTATAAGGTTGAATTGCAGTTAATTGTCACTGACAAAAGCTTTGTAGAGGTTGCATGGAAGATGGCAGATATGGAGAAGATGATTGGTGATAGAGTCGAAGCTACAGTGGAATCAAGGTATGACCCAAGGATAACGAGTGTTGAAGAAAGAGTTGCATCTATGGAGAATGATTGGATGCAATTGAGAGAGCGTCTGAGGGTTCTGAGGGTAAGGGAAAGTTCCCAAAACATTGATATCCTCTCAAAATTCAACAACCTAGATTTCCCGTTGAAGTATGTTAGTAGTCCAAAGGTACGTTACGATTGAGTTATGTTTATTATTTATGGCTGAGCTATGATTACGTCATTGTTGAGTTATGTTTATATTTATGTCTGAGTGATGTTTATTATTTATGACTAACTTATGATTACGACACAACTAACTTACATGAACAAAGACATGTCAAAGCTGAGAGTTGATGTTGCTTGATTGGAGAAAGAGTTTGAAGGAAAGTAAAAAGAATCCAAGAGAAAAAGAAACGACTACATCAATGAGGTGTGTTGTTTGAGGAATGTGGTGGTTTGTGGGTTTGGTGTGGCGATACTTTGCTAGTACCATTGGTGTAGGCATATACTGTCATCATAACCCACTCGTGTTGTAATCATAACTCAGCCATGTTGTAACCATGACTCAGCTTTATTGTAATCATGAATCAGCATTATTGTAACCATAAATCACTCCTTTATTTTTCTTAACTCAGTCGTTACTTAACCATAACCCAGTCGTTTCTTTTGCATAATTCACTCGTTTCTTAACCATAACTCAGTCGTTTATTTTGCATAACTCATTTGTATTGTCCCATTAATAAAATTAATTCATGTTTGCCATATCCAAACCAAAAATAAACAACACTTTTACATCAAACAAGTTTTCACATTATGCCCAACATATTTACAACGAGAATATGTGTGTTGTTTCCTATGACATTTGTTCTCAAGGGCAACTACGAAGGCATATTTCATCCTACTTTTCTTAGGCCTTCCTGGTTGTTGATGAATAAGTGGGGGCAAACACAGTTGTTAAACCACATTATATGGAACCTGGAGCACTGAATCCACCAGCATGATTGACTCATTGTATGTGTTTACCAAATAACCGCTATTATAGTAAGGACTACACTAGGATATACGAAAAAAATTCATGTACTCGGCAGCTGCGATTGCATGCACGCACAATAATTTCTCGTAATCGAAATGCCGGCATGTGAAGTTTTTAGTTTCCAAATTCACAATATTCAAAGATGATCTAAAATATCCATAGATAACTTCTGTGTGATAAGCATTAATCTTTTGTCCCGTCATCAGTCTGGCGGCAATGACACAGTCCTATTATAAGTACAAAACAAAAAGCATTAAGGCTTACTTATCATTAAGGGTAGGCTGAGTTCTGAAACAATAAAGGCTGATTTATGAAACAATAAAGGCTGACTTATGAGTTGTTACGTCCGACTTACATCTAGTAGTAGTTTCTCGACCCTACACAAAAGCATGGTTAGTTGCAATTTTGCATCCTCTTTCCGTTCAGCAAGCCATATGATCATCATAACCCATATTGATTATAATAATCAAACAATGTGAAAATTTATAGCATTTGACAGTTCTTTGTTCATTGATTCCGTTATGTCTGTAGTCATTAAATTGTATATTTGGTCTGGAATAAAGATCCACTCACAATCAGACATCATCTCTTTGGAAGTAGCCATGAAGTTCATGATTAATTGATTCAACCTCCTTGATCATCGTAGTAAAGTCAACCACCCTAAAACATTTTGCCACTTTCTTCACCAAACGAAAGACATATTTTCTTTTGTACAAAACCAAAATGTTCTTACATAAATGGTAAGTGCAAATTCCACGAGAAGCCAACAAATACACATTCTCAATTGCTTTCTTTATCGAGTTATGCCTATCCGAGATTATCTCAAGAATCTATCGTCAGGAATCAAAAAAAAATTAGTTGCATAAAAACTAGTCCACGAATTATCATTTTCAGTGTCAACCATACCGAATGCTATTGAAAAAATCTGAAAGTTACCATTCTGAACTAGTGATGTGAGAAACATACTTTTGTATTTACCATTAAGAAGCGTAACGTCGACAATGACAACTTTGTGCATGAAAAGAAACTAAATTATGCTCACATCAAACTCAAGAAACACATACATGAATCTTTCAAATTCATCAATTTTAAAATGCTTAAATGTACCCGGATTTGTCCTTCTTATCATGTATAGGTAAGAAGACAAATCTTCAAACTCACTCTCAAGAGTTCCTATATCGATTTTCCTTACTTATCTTAGCATCTTATGTGATTTTCAATAATTCATATGTCCATACGGAAAACACAATAAAAAGTCAGCCGAAATGATCTAATATTTCAGCTGAAATGTACATCATCCGCATCAGTATATTAAGTCAGTTGCAATGTACTAGTAAATCAATTGTAATATACCTATAAATCAGTCACATCATAGTATTAAGATAGCAGTAAGGTACTAGTAAATCAGCTGTAATATACTTATAAGTCAGACGCAACAAAGTAATTACCTTTACACCAAAATACTTATTTATAGTTATCTTAACCCTCATAGGTCGAACTGACTGACCAACGACGCCGAGAAAGTTCATGTACAACTCTTCTAAAATGTCTGGTGTTGCTTGTCTGGATCGACTAAAACACTCAGTTACATAACATGTATTCTCTGAATCATAAATACGAACATAAAATGTTGGGGATTCCCCTTGTTTAGAAGCACGAACTCTCCAACAACATTCATCAATCCAACACTTAAAAATGAGTGTCTCCAAATTGGATACGTCTACATCAAAATCAAATCAGTCCCACCGTAAGAAGTTACAGTCGCCTCCCCAAATCGGCCTTACTCTCGTATTGTTGCCCTACAGTGAAGTTTAGTAAAGACATCTCCAACCTTAGAACCTCTGAATTCTCTTTTGATCCGCTCATCGACATGCTCTTCTTATGAGGTAGCGTCAGTGAATCTTCATCTTGTGTTGGAGACTCACCATATGTACTGAAGTTATCATCTTCAGATGAAGCACCATCTAAGTCGTTGAACATATCAAATTGGCTTTCAAACTTATCATCTTTTTCTTCTTCGCCTATTTCATCTTCTTCTCCTTCCTTTTTACTAGCACAATACATTTATTTGTCTTCGCATTTCTCGTTACATTTTGTTCCAACTTCAAGACAATAATCATAACTGAAACCATCATAACCCCCACTGTAAACTTCTTATCTAGATTCTACTTTTGAGCCGTAATTGAATAACATTTTTTATTCTCTTTCGCTCTGTCATTTCGATTAATTTTTTGTTCTCTACTGTAGTGGGGAATATCTATGATATGCCCTTGGTCTTATCCGAATGAGTGCTTTTGCATGTAAAATGGCATGTCCCCATACAGAGGTTGGAAGTTTATATCTCATGATCAACAGCCTTGCAATCAATTGCAGCCTCTTAATTAGTGATTTTGCCAATCCGTTTTGTGTATGAACATGGGCAATTGAATGCTCCACTTCAATCCCTGATACCATGCAATAATCATTAAATGTTTGGGATGTGAATTCACCAGCGTTATATAATATAACTCTTTTAATTGGATAATCATAGAACTGAGTTTTTAGTTTGATTATTTGAGTTAGAAATCTCGCAAATGCCATATTTCGAGATCATAACAAACAAACATGTGATCATCTACTGGATGCATCAATTAGTACCATAAAGTAATAGAATGGTCCACATGGTAGATGTATAGGTCCACAAATATCTCCTTGGATTCTTTCCAAGAATTTTGGTGATTCTTTATCAATTTTGGTTGGTGATGGTCTTATGATTAATTTTTCAAGAGCACATGCATCACATGTCATTTTATTACTCTGATATATATTTTGATTTTTCATTGAATGACCATGTGAACTCTCAATGATTTTTCACATCATTGTAGTGCATGGGTGACCGAGACGGTCATGCCATAGAGTAACATCTTCTGGATTTCTTTTGATCACAAGATGTGATTTTATTGTATTAATATAAGTATGATGTAATCCATAAGGAAGTTTTGGAAACTTTTCTAGTACGAGGCTTTTGCCTAATTTTTCAGAAGTTATATACATATACTTCTTTCCATTCTCAGTTTCCGACTGAGTGTTAATCCTTGAAGGTATGTATCTTTGAAACTCAACAAATTTCTCTTAAAATTTGGAGAATATAAGGCATTATTTATGGAAAACTTCGTTCCATTAGGCAAGATAAAGTTTGTTTTGCCAATTTCTTTGATCAAGTCTGTAAGACCTGATATTGTGTTGACAGTCATTCTAGCTGACTTAAAGTTAGAGAAATATCTCTTATCTTTCAGTATAGTGTATGTAGTACCACTATCTGGTATGCAAATTTCTTTATCAATTTGCTTAGTTGTTGTTCCACTAGCTTTCTTATCCATTTTTGTAACATATAATTAATATTAATAAAAAAAATAAAAATTCATAAGTAAACATATAACTATACATTTATTATAAAGCACAAAATTGTTATACATTAAACTATAATTATACATTAGTTATTTTCGAGAAACAATATTATTCTAGAATTGAAATACATAAAGTAATAATAATTTTATGGCATCACTAGGCATTATTGATTTTGATTACTACAAGCATTTTAATTATCTTGATGAGTGGTCTCGTCGAAATCTCCCATAAAGTCAGAGGACTTAAGGTATGTAGATATTGTACCCTCAAAGTGTTCATTAAGATTCACTTCTTTTGCCTTGTCTTTGATGGTTTCTTGGTACAACTTGCATAAATGCTGAGGAGTTCGACATACTTGAGACCAATGTACTTTCGATCCACATCTGTAACAGACGTTCTTATTTTTGCGAGTAGGGATTTCTTTGGCTTCTTTCCCTTTTATTCGATGAGATCGATTCCATGTGTTGGATTCCCTTCCTCTTGGGTTGTAACTCCTTTCATGACCACGATTAAATCAATGACCATGACCACGACCATGACCACGACCATGACCATGATAGGAATAATTTCATATTTCTGGATTTTTTACATCCGTTGCATTCACCTCAGGAAATGCTTTGGTTCCCGTGGGTCGGTATTGTGGTTTTGATAAGGAGCTCATTATTTTTATCCGCTATCATGAGCGACACAGCGAGTTCAGAGAACCTTATATAACCACTGTTTCTATATTGTTCTTGTAGAAGATAATGATTTTTTTGTGGAACGTTTGGTAAGTTTTCTCAAGTATTTATGCTTCTGTCACATGCTTACCGTAATATTGTAATTGTGTCGTTATCCTTAATATAGCGGAATTGTACGTTTCCACGTTTTAAAAATTTTGTAACCGTAGGTTTGCCCACTCATCGAGTGCATAGGGTAAGAGTTATTTTCTTCTGGTTACCGAACCTCTTTTAAAGCTTTCCAAAGATCTAGAGGATCTTTTATCCTTGTATAGTCATGCGTAAGGTTTTCATCTAGGTACTTTCTCAATAATATTAAGGCCTTAGCCTTTTCATGAGAGGCTGATTTATTTCCTTCTTTTATCGTATCGAGTATTTTCTCTGAATCTAGATGAAGCTACATATTTGTAATCCAAGCCGTGTAATTTGTACCAGTTATTTTTGGAGCTGTAAACTGAAGTTTTTCTATATTTGCCATTTGAATTTCTAAAACAAAAAATAATAAATTTTATTAGAATTTTATAATTTCTTAAAACGAACCGTTTACATTAATTATACATGCAATTACAAGAAGAAATAATGCATAGAAAAGTAAACCGATATTCATCGTAAATTCTCTCGTAGTAAATTCTCCAACAAATAGATCATACATAGAAGCAAAAATTAGAATTTTACAGAAAATCAAAAATATATGAATCATCTTTCTTGAAATGAAAAAAAAAATTGGAGGAGGGCGATTTGAAAATATTTGAGGAAAGATGAAATGTTTTGATGAAGTGAATGAGTAAAGAATGAGTGTATTTATAGATGAAAAATACTGTTCATAGCCGTTTAAAAAGGGTGAAATTTTTGAAATTTTTCTTTGTGACCGTTGGAATTAAATCGTTTTGAACCAAAAATCAATTCGAAAATATTGTAATAAGCAGTGAACCAAATTCTGTAAATTTCATAATATTTTATGTAGGTGACCTGACATTTATATAATAACCATAATATAATAAACAAGTAAATATCAATTGTATTACAGTGATAGATTAGTTTTTATTTTAATATTAAATTAATCTTGCAGCGGTACAGCCAAACCAAATAATTATGGTGTATTTAGCAATCAAGATTTATTAACGAAGCGATATACTGCCTGCATTAATATAGATAAATGATAATAAATAAAAAATTACTACAAAATAATAAATAGTAATATATGCGGTATACCAGCGCCATTATAGTATGGTATATATGATACATATAAATTTTATTGAATCACAGAGTGATCATACTGATAACGTATTATAAAATAACTTATAGTGTTATAGTATCGAGAAATTTAAATAAGGACGAAATTTTATACCCGTAGAAGAAAGATAATATTGATATATGATAAACTATTACCGAGAGAATTCTTATAAGAGAGATAAAAGAAATAAGGTACAAGTTACAATTGATCGAACTTCGTTCGTTTATATAGAGCTGGAAAAGTAAAATTTATTGTGCATGCATAGTGACGCGGACTCCACATAATAAGCGTACACATTAAAATTTCAAACTTGATGCGTGTATTCTTGACAAACTTTTCACGTTTATAACATTTTTCACTTTTAGAAAAAAATAAATAAATAATGTTTTTTATTTGGTTTAGTTGGTTAAGAAATAAACCGGTCAAAACGATTGGGTATGGGTAATTAAGTTTCAAAACATCGATTTGGAGATAAATAAGTTTGAAACATTCGATTTGGGGAGAATAAATTTACACATTTTAATTTTGAGAGATTTAACACGATGTCGTAGTTTGGTGAGGATATAATGTTATATGATAGTTTTCGTGGATAATAGATAGTTGAGCAATTTTAAATAATTGTAGAGTGATACTAAGATAATTGTATGTGCCTTACACCTGGCATAGGCACACACCAAACAAATATATACACTTAACTTATTGTCATTGTATTGATCCAAGAATGCATTATTATGATTAAAAACAATGATCAATTGTTTTAGTATAAGATCAAATCAGTGATCATCAAATGGCATCCGAGGGCTTGTCATACACCCAAGTTTGTGAATTCAATGATCCCGAAGATTCCTTCATATAAGATTGGTTTGAAAATCATACCCAAATAAATATGTACTTAAAATTTGGTTGGACAATTTGGTTGGACAATCTTAATTATATTACATATTGTTTAAAACATTTTGTTTAAGAATATGGCATCTCATAATGTACAAGTAAATTTTAGAACCACACAGATGTGTATGAACATATACATATAAAACTTTATGTGGTTATTGAAGTACTAATATGTATATGTTAACTTGTTTTACAATAAGTAGAATCTCCCGTACTACTATAGTTTGAGTATTGTTCTCATAATAATTACTTTTTTGTTTGTTTGTTCGAATAATATAGATATCTATTTAATTACTACTTTTTCGTTTCAATATAAGAGTAATTCTAATACTACGCATACAAAGAAATCAAGTTAATTTTTACGATGTCACTGATATATATATAATGGGTGACTTATATGCTATTTTACATTTAAGTATGAATAAATTTGTGTATGGTCAAGAAATTTTCGAATTTTTAGTATGATACTCCTATATATATACATATTTGTTTATTTATTCAAACGATATTCCTTATAAAACAAAACTGTATAAGACGATATTTACATCAGTTTGTCAAAGACTAAATTTTAGGTTATTTTACACATATTGGTAAACAGTTTGAAATATCACATATAACCCTTACTATTTTAATTAACTAATTAATTTATTATTGTTTTGAAAATGAACAGCTACTGTTAAACGTTAATAATTATATAAACTTATATTTGGAAAGATCATGTAAATATTAATTGAAAAATCTAGAACGTTTATTTCTATCAAAGTAAAAATAGTTTAAAGAAAATATATCTTAGAAAAATGGAGGGAATATATTTAGTCTGCTATATTTTTAGGTTTTAGTATATTTTTTGTTTTACATATGAATTTGCATATGTTTACTTTTCACATGAGTTTAATTTAACAAAACATAACATTATGTCAATTATCAAAAAAATTGATAATGTAAAATAATAAAATAAAAATTTGCATTTACAATGTTCTGAACATATTTCACATAATGAAAATGATTGTGTTTACTTCAATAAGTAAAAATTTAATTACTCAATGCATGCAATGGGACCCTAACTCTTAATGTCATCTACTGAGATGATATCAGATTATATGGGTTGGCAAACTCTGGATAGAGTTTGGTTTAAATATTATTAATTGTCCACATCCAAAAAATAAATAAAACACCTCATTGAATATTACAAGTGTTCCTGGAAATCGACAACTCTAAACAAATATATACAATGAAACAAAATTGATATTTCAAATATTTACAACTAATTTCAGACCTAGCGACTACGATGTGAAGAGCTTCGATTAGAGATAGAGCCAGGGGGAGAAAGTGAGATTGAAGAATCACATTCACAGTCCTCAAGATCTTCGTATCCCCAAAACTCTTCTTTCTCTTCTTCTTCCTCTTCTATTTTCCATTTTTCCTTCTCTATATCTTCTCCTTGTAGTACTTCTAATACCTAAGATGTCACAAATCGAAAACACAAAGTTCATTATAAAAGGAAAGCTTCATAACATATCTTAGATGTTTAACCGAGGAAAGTAACATATCTCAGTACCAATCTTGTAATGATGTAGTGATTAATTATATGTGCTTTGATCTAGAAAATCTGGTTTAATAGGTTCTTTGTATTATTGATCAAAGTTAAGTGTTGGTAAACGAGCCTCTTTATATGACATGACTTTTCTTTATTCAATAACCATGTCAAAATCTGATTTTTAAACATATTGTTTGGACCCAAAAAGAGAAAATATAGTGCTTGTTTTGTTTTGTATGAGACTGTGATTGAGATTAGGTGTCGGTAAAGGAGCTTTTTCATATATTATACTAATTCTCTTCTTTATACTCTCTCCGTTTCATATTAAGTGTCGTTGTTGAAAAAAAGTTTCGTTATAAGATAAGTATCATTTTAGTATTTTCAATGCAAAATTTATTAATTTTACTTTCCAGTTTAATTTTTTATTGGTTAAAATGTGATTAAATAGATAGATAATGATATTTTTATATAGAAAATATAGAAAATATACAAAATTTAAATATTTTTAATTTCTGTGCATAAATTTAAAATGACATTTAGTATGAAACGTATGGAGTATTAAACTTAAAAAGTTCATATATCTTATACAATAATTAAAACAGCTTTATATAAACACAAAATAAATGTGAATGTTATATGTGGCACTAAATTAAGATTATAGTTTCTTTGATTTTTCAAGATTTATATTTATTATTCAATATCCATTTATGAGAATTAATTATTATTCAATATCATAATATAATAATATAATCAACGACAAAGGTACATCTTAGTCACGCAGCCAATTATCTAACTGAAAAGGGAATAGTTCAGTAACATATCGACACGATACTACGTCTCATTATGAACCAATCATAAAAATTACTTTGGCTTTTTAAAAATTCGTAACTCTCTAATGATACGATATTATTCTTATGTTGCCCAAAGTAGGTTTTCAAGTAGAAGAAAACAAAAAGGTATCCTAGATAGAAGAAAAATAAACTACCAAATATGTAAAAAAATGTCAAATAAACTAATAAGGTTTATTCTATTCAAATATAGAAGTAAACCAGTATAGGTTATATGATTAATGAGCTTAACGAAAGTACCTCGATCATGGCAGGTCGACATGGAGATGATGATCGGATGCAGAGAGACGCAGCGAAAGCTATGCGATGAAGCTGTTGGATATCAAAGTTTTCACCGATCCTTGGATCAATCAACTTCTCAATCTCTCCATCTTTTATTATCGTTTTCGCCTGTTAAAATATTAATATGTAAATACACCATGAATTCATTTTCCTGTAACTAGATTGTAAATATATGGTCAAGTGTCCGTTTGGCCCTTGGTCTAAAAAACATTTTTTTATGTAAAAACAACCTACTTCATCTAAACGTTATGAGTTTTTTTTTGTTTCATAAAGTTTCGATTGGTTAAAGTATTATGCAGAAGTGAGTGAAAAAAGCTATAAAGAGTTTCTACAACCTTTACCAATCACACCTTAAAATATGATATAAAAGTAGTAAAAAATCAAAATAACCAGTAAATAGTAAATAAATTCGGGTTAAGTTGGATTTACCCAGCTGTGTAGGCTTTGGTGGGATTCATCAACAGGTTTTTTACCAGAAATGAGTTCAAGCAAGAACACTCCAAATGCAAATACATCAGTCTTCTCATCCACAATCCCATGTGTATAGTACTCTGGAGCTAAGTGCCTGTTTTTATTTAAAATGATCAATCAATATGTTAAAACAAAACACATGCAGTTTGTTATATAGTTTAAATATGGAAATAAAAGTTGAGTACAAAAATACCCAAATGTGCCTTCAATTGGAGCAATGGAATGGTGAGACCATTGAGAAGGCAGCCATTTTGCCAACCCAAAATCAGATATCTAAAAATACAAAGACAATTATTTTCTTCTTAGATACTATTATTAAATTAAAATATACGAAAAAATATTTAACAATGAAACAGTTAGAAAATTAAGATGGGGGAGAAATAAAATAAACAGAATACCTGTGGTTCAAAATCTTGGGTTAAGAGAACATTGGAGGATTTAATGTCTCTGTGAATGATCCTTCTCTGACAACCTTTGTGTAAATAATGAAGCCCTTTTGCTGTCCCAATTGCAATTCTATACCTTGTCTCCCACTCCAATGGTGCTTGATTCAAATCTACATAAACAATATATTAAAAACAGTCTTTTAAACAAAACAAAAACACCAAATAATATCATGAAAGCATCTAATTTTTAAGCAAAATTTGCAGAAACCATGTTCAAGAAAAACATCAAATGTTCATAAAAGTTCAAGTTGTAAAGTTTGTGGGTTTTGTACCATGAAGGAGAGAAGCAACAGAGCCTCTTGAAGAGAAGATGAAAACAAGATAGAGACCATTGTCAATACAACAACCAAGAAGAGACAAGACATTAGGATGTGAGACATGTCCTATTGTTCCAATCTCCATGAGAAACTCTTTCTCTCTCCTCTCATCGTTTCTCCCTCCTCTCGTTATCCTCTTCACAGCGATTTCTTCACCACTTTTACTCAAAATCCCTTTATACACCTCTGCAAATCCACCTCTTCCTACCAAGTTCTCTGCAGAAGAATAAAACCCTTTTAGTGAAAGAAAGAAAGACACTATAGAGAGAGCGTCGAAGTTTCTTGAATTTGGAGACAGAACCTGAGCTGAAACCGTTGGTTGCGTCGTAGATTTCTTCAAAGGAGAAACATTTCCACTTGGGTCTTTGAAACTGCTCTGTTTCTTGAAAACCCTCGACGCATTTGGCGTGTGGAGTTGAGTTTTCAGAGTCGGAGTCGAAACTGCGTCGTTTGAAGGAGAAGAGACGTTTCAGGCTGTTGCTTCGAATGTACTTCATTGTTTTAATGGAACAGAAGATACTCGAGGTTTTACGCAACTAATGAATCACAGAGGGAGAAGGAGGAAGAAGAAAGAGAGATGTTATTATCTGTCTGTTTTTTTTGTACTTTGTGAATAAAAACACAGAAGAATTAAATTTGGGTTGGTGAAGGTTTACGGTGAGGGCGTCCACAGATAATTAGGTAACCGAAAACAGAGTTTTGCGTTATGAGTTTCTGCGTTTAGCGTTTGGTGATTTGCGTTTTTGGTGGTAATGAAGTGTAGAAAAAGGTGAAGCAACTTTGTGTGGGTGAGACTTTAATACTTTTTTTTTTATCTCACAAGGCAGGTAGCTCTGCTGGAGGATGTCCATGTTCTCAATTTTACTTTGTTTCCCCTTTTCTTTCTGTAAACTCTCTTTAAATTAAGTCAAGCCTAACGTAGTTTGCTGAATTAAGTGAAACTATTGTTAGGTAGTCCATATCTAAAGCTCTTCTGGCCTAACACTCGTCATTTATGTTAGCACCAATCCTAAAGAATCAAAACTAGAATTAGTAATTATTTAACTTCTATTTGTCTATGTGTATATACATGTTTTGAAATTATTATTTATTGTTTATTTTATGACGTCGAAGGAATATATGCTTGTGTGCAATAAATTATATATTTAACATTGTCTTACCAACATTTCAGTTCTTATAAATTGTAAATCCAAAAGTAAAACGCAAACAAACAAGAAAAAAATAGAAAGCGTTTCCATTTTCTTCAAGTGGAAAATGATGGTTGTCTATGAAAAGCATTTTTAAATTGTAAACAATATTTTTGTTTTATTTTATTTTATTTTTATTTTTTGAATGTTAAATTTATTTAATAAAAAAAAAACTTTTTCTTACGATGAATGTAACTTATATTTAAGGGATTGGAAATAATCTGAAACTAGTTCTCATGAAGAGAAACTTATCGACCTTTATCAATCCTGCTGCTAAGAGGTAATTTCCTCATGCCTCCGTCCGTTTCGTTCTTTCCAGATTGCATATAACACAATCTGAAAAAGGTATCTGAACAGAAATAACTTGATCTTAGTTTCTATTGCTGTTCTTTAGTAAGCAAATGATCCCGTTCCATTCTTTGGTGTACTCTGACGTGTACAACTTCTGGAAAAGGTTTTTCATACTGCCTCTGAATAGCTGCATTCAAAAACAGATGATTGCGAGTCTCCAGCGTGTCATGACATAGATTACAGGTGGTCGTTGCTCCAACATTCCAATGTGAGATACGGTCTCCGGTTGCGAGTCTTTAGAGCATCCACAATGGTGGATTCCATTGTGGAATCCTTAAATATTTAAAAAAAAAAAAAAAAAATTTCCAGATTTAAAAAAAAAAAAAAAAAATCAACTAGTCGCGTGCCGCCACGTGTCGCAAATAGCGTAAGGACTGATCCTTATTTAAAGATTTTAAGGATCGAATCCTTAGATTTTGATGGAATCCACTGATTATTTAATTATTTTTTCGCTAAGGACTCCTCTTAAGGACTCTCCATTACAGGTACTCTTATGGATGGTTAGCCAAACCATGAATGTTTCGGAGTGTTATATGAAAATCGAAAGGCAAAAGGCAAACAATCTAAAATGATAATGATTCAATTTCGCACAAGTGAAAATAATAGTTGTATGAAAAAAATAAAATATTTTGTTTTATTATGTAAATAAAAATTTAACATATAAATATACATGTTTATTTTTTTTGTTGTGTTTTGGACTACAAAGTACTCCTAAATTATAAAATTCCGGCGTCACATTTCATCTAATGCATAGTTGCTTAAACAAAAATGAAGAATCTTATAAAAATGAAGAATCTTAACTATAATTACAAAACTTTCATATAAAAAGAGGTCTGACTAGTTCAGACTTATGCATAGGTAGATCAAATAAAATTAATGAACACAAGGTCAACCCTCTTGAGTTCATTTGAAGATTGTAAATCTATTTTTTCAAATCTGGTATACCACAAATGCTTAAGACCAATTTTTCGTCAATCTTTTCAATTTGAGAGTATAGTTTTTAATTATATCTCAATATTATATTTGTATATATATATATATATCATTACAGAGTTATAAGAGAAAAAATTGGGCGATATTGCATTTATAACCTTTTAGTCTAAGATTTTAGTTTAAAATACCAATATACGTTTATTGACCTAACTACCAGAAATTGAGTGTTCCAAAAACATTTAACTACGAGAACAAGTGAAGAAGCAAAACATTTTTGGGATCCATCGTGTTCAGTCTTAAGCTGATTTGGATGCTTTTCGCAGCAACAAGATCCTTATGCGTGGCTTGGGCAAAGCACAATATCATTGCTGATTGTCTGTTTTGAGATACTGATTTCTCTGCTTCAGGTTCTTGAATTTGGAGAAGACTTATGAAGTTAAGACCTATAGCTCGTCCTTTTCTGTCTTGTACTATACAGTCGGGAGAGACTGCATTGTTCTGGCACGACAACTGGACCGGGGTGCTCGAGCTAACTGGTGCAAATGGTCCTAGAGTTTCTGGTATCTCTTCTCTTATAAGTACGGTTTCTCAGGCTATTTGTGATGGGGCATGGACTTTTACAAGAGGTCGTCATCGAATCATTCAGCTGTTGCGTGCGTACCCTCCTCCCCATCCTCCAGTGCTTCTCCCTGAATCATGATTACTTTTTATGGAGTACTTCTGTCAATACAGTTCCTTCAGCGCCAACAGTGCCATGGTATAGCTCTATTTAGTTCAAATTTGGAATTCCGAAGCACACCTTTCATGCTTGGGTCTCGGTTAGAGATAGGCTTCCAACATGAGACATGCTTTTAAGTTAGAGAGTGAGTGTCCCCGCGACTTGCTTACTCTGCAGTGTAGCCGATGAAACCACGGAACATATATATCTTTCATGCTCTTATTCTAAGTCAGTATGGGATTCTTTCTTCACTCATGAAAACACCAGTCAGGCGGGTCCATCATTCTACTCCGCCTGGTAAGATGAGAACAATTTGCAAGCTGATTGTCCAACCCTTCTTATATGCTATCTGGAATGAGAGAAACAAAAGATTATATGCTTCAGTAGCTAGGCACCCTCACCTTATTAACAAGGAGATTCAAATCATTCTGAAATCCAAATCGTATGGTATTGATCAGGATGTAAGAAACAACAACAGGTTCACCTCAAATCGATCATCCACCATAGACTCGTTCTTGCATTTATGGTTCCAAAACTTCCTTACATAACCTTCTGTTTTCAAACTAATGTAAAAGCCGGAAAACCAAACTGATATAAACGATATAAATAAAACAATGTTAAGGAAAGTAATGGATCAAAAGACGAAATGAAACCGATAAGAAAACATTTTTTAGAAACGAACATGGAGGCGAGATATGATATCTCTCCTTAACTCTAAATATTTGCTCCGTAGTGAGATAGAACTATACGAATATCGAGTCCTAGGATATAACCATGGAAGACGAAATCACACTCCACTTGTGATCGTCTCGACGAACTATAGAATCTACGAAACACTCTCAAACTATTGACTTATGCTAAAGGATTTTTCTCTGTTGGTTTTCGATGTAAAATGCGTGAAATGAGAGAAGAGCAGACGAATTATTTAAAGAAGAGTCATGGAGCGGTTTTTCGGAACTGAAGCGAAAATCTCTGGGGAAAACTTGGAAGTTATGCATTGAGAAACTTTCTACGCAAGATCTCTCCTCTATCGACTTATTCTGATCCATTTTGAACAGATAAACTTCGTGTCGTTTTAAACGAACTACATGTCGTTTATACATGAATGCCATGCTGTTTTCGGAAATAAAATGGCAAAACATTGAGCTTAAATTGCTCCAAAAAGAACATTTTTTAGTGACCCTAAGGCCACATTCTCCCAAGCCCAAGCCCAAACCCAAACCCAAGCCCAAGCCCAAGCCCAAGCCGAGCCGAGCCGAGACGAGCCGAGCCGAGACGAGCCGAGCCGAGACGAGCCGAGCCAGACGGCGGCGACGGCACGCTAGTGGGGGCTCTCCTTTCTTTTCCATCCGTTTGAACAAAGGAGAGTGTAAAAGCATATATATACTACTCCAACTCTCCTTTTGTTTCCGATGTGGGACTTTCCCCAAACACCACTAATACTCCATTTTTGGGCTGTCCATTTCGAAAGCCCATATGTCATTATTTTCACATTTTCATTTAAAGTCCAAATAGCTTTAATTGGTCCAACAATTCCCCACATGAAAAAATGACTCTAAACATATACAGACTAAATGCAAACTCGATAGACTCTAATTACTAAACTTGTTCTAATCCTGACTAGACTAGACAAACATATCGAGAGTGTTTGCAAAAAATTAACTGTGTTTGAGTTGGTGGCAGTTTTAAGCCTTGAACCACTCATAGTTAATATATGTCGGGTTTACTTTACCAGAAGGTGAACATGATGTCTTGAACCAACCCGTGTTTTATCTAGACCGAGACAACATGCATAACACAACTTCATTTTCTCGTAGAACTTAGTTCTCTTTTGTGTTCATTGTGGCCCTGAACTATTCCTGATTTTCATGAGTGAACTTAGAGAATATAACCTTGCATTTATTCTCCTATAAACAGTCACATTTCACACTTATTAGGTGATTGACCATGAAAAGTATTGAGTAATACTCCGTTGTAGAAGCTATGGAATCATTAAAAGCTTATGCTTATCTTTGACACATTCGTTAGCACTTTTATCATCTTTAGAAGCTGGAAAAAGACTACTTTGTCTCAAAGTGCTTTTCGTAGATTATGTTTGATTTTTTTTTCCCTTTGAACCTATGTCTTGGGATCTCCAGTCATGATTGGTGGGGTTGCAATCAAGCATCCTCATTCGTTATAGGCTTTAAAATCATTCATTTTGATGATTTATCAACAACATCTCGTGGCAAACCTTTAGTGAATGGATCCGCTAGGTTGTTAGCCGACTTGATGTATTTAATTTTGATTACACCATTTGAGATTAGTTGTCTTATGGTTTTATGTTGTCTTCTGATGTGACGAGATTTACCATTGTAGAGATTATTCTGAGCCCGAGCTATAGTTGATTGACTATCAAAATGTATGCGTATAGCTGGTACAGGTTTCTCCCACATAGGAATATCTTCCAAAAAAAAATTCTAAGCCATTCAACTTCTTCTGCTGCTTTGTCTAAGGCTATGAACTAAGATTCCATGGTGGATCTTGCTAATACTGTTTGCTTAGTAGATTTCCACGAAATTGCTGCTCTTCCTAGTGTAAAGACATATCCACTTGTGGATTTTGAGTTTTTAGAATCTGATATTCAGTTAGCATCACTGTATCCTTCTAAAACCGCTGGTTTTTTACCATAGTGAAGCTCAAAATCTTTGGTATGACGCAAGTAATTGAGTAATCTCGTTATAGCTTTCCAATGTTTATGACCAGGATTACTTGTATATCGACTAAGTACATTGACTGCGTGCGCTAGATCTGGTCTAGTACAATCGGTTAAGTACATAAGACTTCCGATCACTCATGCATTCTCGTTTTGTGAAACCGCTTCACCTGAATTCTTTGTTAAGTGAAGTAAGGGATCTAACGGAGTTTTAGCAGTACTATTAGAGTAATTTTTAAACCTCTCTAATATTGTTTAAGCATAATGAGATTGAGTTAAGACAATTATGTTTGAGTTTCTTGTGACTTTGACCCCAAGAATAACATCTGCTAATCCCAAATCTTTCATCTCAAATTTTCTTTTGAGCATGTTCTTTGTTTGATTGATAATGTCTTTATTGCTTCCAATAATGAGCATATCATCTACATATAAGCATAACAAAACATGCACATTTTTTATAGTTTTGTAGTATATGCATTTATCACATTCATTAATTTTGAAACCATTTGACAACATTGTATTGTCAAATTTTTCGTGCAATTTTTTAGGAGCTTGTTTAAGCCCATAAAGTGACTGTACAAGTCGATAAACTTTGTCTTCTTGTCCAGAAATGACAAAACCCTCATGTTGTTTCATGTAAGTTTCCTCTTCTAAATCACCATTTAGAAAAACGGTTTTTACATCCATTTGATGAATTTCTAGGTCTCTTAAAGCTGTGATTGCTATCATCAACCTTATTGTTGTTATTCTCGTTACTGGAGAATATGTATCAAAATAGTCAAAGCCTTCTTTTTGTCGGAATCCTTGAACTACAAGTCTAGCTTTGTGTTTACCAGGTGTTTCATCAGGGTTTAGTTTTTGTTTTAAAATCCACTTACTTCCTAATGCTTTGCAGCCTGGTGGTAATTCCGTTATATACCATGTATAATTTTGCATGATAGAATTGAATTCACTTTTGACGGCTTCATTCCAAAACCGAGCGTCTGGTGAAGACATGGCTTTTGCCAAGGTTTTTGGATCATTTTTTACTAAAAATGCCATTACGAAATCTTCGCCAAAAGATTTTTCCTTTCGAGCTATTTTGCTTCTTCTGGGTTCATTTTCTTTTTCATTTTCTGAAATATCATTTATATAAATCTCGATGTTTGTCTCAATTTCTGAGTCATTGTCATCGTCTCTTTCTTCTCTAGTTTGTTTTGAACCTTGTTTTTCCTTGCAAGGAAAAATATTTTCAAAGAAAGATGCATTTCTTGATTCCATGACTGTATTTACATGAATATATGATATTTCAGATTTATGTACCAGAAATCGATAAACACTAATATTATGTGCATATCCGATGAAAATGCAATCCACTATTTTGGGTCCAATAGTGACCTTTTTTGGTGGTGGTACCGCAACTTTGAGGTATTTATTTGAAGATAAATTACCTTTCCATAATTCGTATGGGGTTTTGTCAGTTACTTTGTGTGGAATTTTGTTGAGGATATAATTAGTGGTAAGCAACACTTTCCCCCACATGTTCTGAGTAACCCAAATTCCTGTAACATTGCATTCATCATCTCTTTTAGAATTCGATTTTTGCGTTTAGCAACTCCATTAGATTCTGGTGAATAAGAAGTTGTAGTTTGATGGATTATTCTATGTTCTTTACAAAGTGTATTAAATGGACAATCATACTCGCCTCCATTATCGCTTCTAACTATTTTAATAGTTGTTTTAAGCTAATTTTCGACCTCGAGTTTAAATTCTTTGAATTTCTCTAAGGTTTCATCTTTGCTATGTAATAAATATACATGACAATATTAATTTGAGAATTAAATTTAAATTCATTAATCTTTGTATCGATTTGTTGTTTACATCGCCTAATCTTTCATGCCATATATTAAAAGACTCAACCAAATAAGCAATTGACTTTTTCTTATTCATTGAAGTTTTTGGAGTTACAACTATTGGAGGGACTGTCACTACATTCATCTTGACCAGTCCATCCTTCACATTCTCCAGAGTGACTTCACGTCCATATGTCATCTTCAGAATCACTTTGCCGCAGCCTTTCAATCTTGGAGACTGCAGTGTTTCCCATGAACAGCTTCTCCTCAGTTTTGCTTTTCTGATAGGTGTTGAACATCGCCTTAATAATGCAAATATGGGTGGTAGCACCTGTATCATACCACGATTTCTTAGGGTTGTTACTTTCAACCATGTTGGCTTCAGTCACCACTGCAACGAGATCCTCTTCAGTGAGATTCGCTTGAGTCTTCTTATTTTTGATCTTGCTGCGACACTCATCAATCCTGTGTCCCACTTTGTGGCAGTAGTGACATTTTCCTTTGATTTTTTCCACATTCGCTTCACCATCTTTCTTCTTGAAGTTATGTCTAGAAGCTTTTAATGATGTAACCGTTTTAAAAGGCTTAGCAGGAGAGTGGGCGTGTGCATTTCTTTACCTTTGTGCTCGGCCATGTTGACACTATGCTCCTTAGCATTGACAGCATTGACCTTGTCAGCAACTCAGTTTCTGGATTCCATATGAAGGCTCATGATGAGCTCCTCGAGACCCATTTTCTTCTTCTTGTGCTTCAATTAGTTCTTGAAATCTACATAGCTTGGGGGGAAGCTTTTGAATGAAGCTGAGAGTTGTGAATGTCTCGCAAATGGACATTCCTTCAGTAGCGATTTCATGGCAAATGAGCTGAAACGCTTCCACCTGATCCATGATGGATTTTGAATCCAACGTTTTGAAGTCATGGAACTTTGCAACCACATATTTCTGGCAGCCAGCGTCTTCACCTCTGTACTTCTTGTCCAATGATCTCCACATCTCTTTCACATTGGGAGTCTCACAGTAGACTCGGTACAATGGGTCAATGAGGCGGCCCAAAATGTATCCTTTGCAGATGAAGTTGGAATGCACCCATATGTCAATATTTGCAAGAGTGTGCATATCTTCAATCCCGTAAGAGACTATGGGCTTGTCCTCCTGGATGAACTTATCAAGCTTCATTGTTGTGAGGAAGAACATTATCTTCTTCTGCCACGTTTTGAAGTCTTTGCCATTAAATTTTTCTGGCATCAATCTTTGATGAGATCATTCCAGGTACGGCCGGAGGAGTTACAACTGCAACCGGAGCACTTGTAGTTCTTTGAGTTGAACCGGTTTGATAAAGACTAGCATCGAAAAGGCTACGCCGTGTGGTCTCATCAGCACCATTACCCACAAGTAGGGTAGTTGTTGTTGTTGCTGCAGCGGTTGACGCTGTGATTCCAGCAGTTGTCACGGTCGAATCAATTGCTGCAACGTTGAGTGGAGTTTGGTTGATGGTGGTGTCAATGGGGGTGTTGCTTGCATCCATCATTTTTCTGTTGAAAAAATATGAAAACGGATTAATACTCCATTCAACAGATAACATATTATTTTAAATAAAAAATAATAGTCTAAAATCGATTTTCTTTTTTTGGTGTTTGAACTAAATCATATCAATATAAGTTTGAGAAAACGTTTTGCAAACTCGCTTAAAAGCATTCGCAGAAATCGTTTGTGGTAGACTTTAGATTGTTTCAAAAACTCGCTTTATAAAGCGTTCGTGGAAACAATTTATTTTTAGGATGTTTTGAATAACAGTATATCTAAAACGTTTCACTGAAAATGCTATAAGAAAACCGCAAACCCGTTTATAGAAAAATAAGAAACGTTTCACGAAGTGCTACAAAGCAAAACGCAACCGTTAATCATTTGTTTTAATAAAGATCGTTAACATCAATCACAACCATAAATGATAATAAACCAAGACCCGTTTTGCAAACTCGGTTAAAGCGTTCGCAGAAACCGTATGTGAAGGCGTTTTGATTGTTTCACTGACTCGCTTATTTTTAAAAGCGTCCATGGAAACAAAAAAAATTTATAACATTTTTAGAATTGTATATTAATAAACATTCGCGATAATGCTATAGAGAAAAACACAAACCGTTATGAAATACTTAAGAAACGCCTCGCGGAAGTGCTATAGAGCAAATCGCAAACACCATTTCAAAACGTTTACAAATCCTTTATAAATTGTTTTATAAATCGTTTTCAATCCGATTAAAGCTTTTGAACATATGTAAAGTGCTTGAAATGAGAGAAGAGGAGACGGATTATTTAAAGAGGATTCATGGAGCGGTTTTTCGAAACTAAAGAGAAAATCTCTCAGAAATCTTGGGAGTTATGCGTTGAGAAACTTTCTCCGCAAGATCTCTCCTCTGTTGACTCATTATGATCCATTTCGAACAGATAAACTTTGTGTCATTTTAAACGAACTACTTGTCGTTTATATACGAATGTCATGTTGTTTCCGGAATTAAAATGGTAAAATGTTGAGCTTAACTTGGTCCAAAAAGAACATCTTTTAGTGGCCCTGGGCTACATTCTCCCAAGCCCAATCCCAAGCCCACACCGAGATGAGCCGGCCAGGCGGCGGCGGCGCGCGCGTGGGGGCTCTCCTTTCTCTTCCTTCCGTTTGAACAAAAGAGAGTATGAAAGCATATATATACTACTCCAACTCTCCTTTTGTTCTCGATGTGGGACTTTCCCCAAACATCACTAATACTCCATTTTTGGGCTGTCCATTTCGAAAGCCCATATGTCATTATTTTCACATTTTCATTTAAAGTCCAAATAGCTTTAATTGGTCCAACAATTCCCCACATGAAAAAATGACTCTAAATATATGCAGACTAAATACAAACTCGATAGACTCTAATTACTAAACTTGTTCTAATCCTGACTAGACTAGACAGACATATCGAGAGTGTTTGCAAAAAATTAACTGTGTTTGAGTTGGTGGTATTTTTAAGCCTTGAACTACTCATAGTTAACATCTGTCGGATTTACTTTACAAGAAGGTGAACATGATGTCTTGAATCAACCGGTGTTTTATGTAGACCGAGACAACATGCATAATGCAACTTCATTTTCTCGTAGAATTTAGTTCTCTATTGTGTTCAATGTGGCCCTGAACTATTCTTTGTTTTCCTGAGTGAACTTAGAGAATATAGCATTCCATTCATTCTCCTAGAAACGGCTCAATTTCACACTCATTAGGTGATTGACAATGAAAAGTATTGAGTAATACTCCGCTTTAGAAGCTATGGAATCATTAAAAGCTTATGCTTATCATTGATACATTCATTAGCATTTTTATCATCTTTATGAGCTGGGAAGAGACTACTTTGTCTCAAAGTGCTTGTCGTAGATTATGTTTGATTTTGTTTTCCCTTTTAACCTACGTCTTGGGATCTCCAGTCATGATAGGTGGGATTGCAATCAAGTATCCTCATTCGTTATAGGCTTTAAACTCATTCCTTTTGATGATTTAACAACAATATCTCGTGGTAAACCTTTAGTGAATGGATCTGCTAGGTTGTTAGCCGATTTGATGTATTTAATTGTGATTACACCAATTGAGATAAGTTGTCTTATGGCTTTATGTTGTCTTCTGATGTGACGAGATTTACCATTATAGAGATTATTATGAGCCTGGGCTATAGCTGATTGATTATCACAATGTGTGCGTATAGCTGGTACAGGTTTCTCCACATAGGAATATATTCCAAAAAATTTCTAAGTCATTTAGCTTATTTTGCTGTTTTGTCTAAGGCTATGAACTCAGATTCCATGGTGGATCTTGCTCATACTGTTTGCTTGGTAAATTTCCACGAAATTGTTGCTCCCTAGTGTAAAGACATATCCACTTATAGATTTTGAGTTTTTAGAATCTGATATTCAGTTAGCATCACTGTATTTCTAAAACCGCTGGTTTTTTACCATAGTGAAGCCCAAAATCTTTGGTATGACGCAAGTAATTGAGTAATCTTGTTATAGCTTTCCAATGTTTATGATCAAGATTACTTGTATATCGACTAAGTACGTTCACTGTTTGCGCTAGATCTGGTTTAGTACAATTGGTTAAGTATATAAGACTTCTGATATCTCGTGCATACTCGTTTTGTAAAATCGCTTCACCTGAATTCTTTGTTAAGTGAAGTAAGGGATCTAACGGAGTTTTAGCAGTACCATTAGAGTAAATTTTAAACCTAACTAATATTGTTTGAACATAATGAGATTGATTTAAGACAATTCCGTTTGAATTTCTTGTGACTTTGACCCCCAAAACAACATCTGCTAATCCCAAATCTTTCATTTCAAATTTTTTTTGAGCATGTTCTTTGTTTGATTGATAATATCTTTATTGCTTCCAATAATGAGCATATCATCTACATATAAACATAACAAAACATACACATTTTTTTGTAGTTTTGTAGTATATGCATTCATTACATTCATTAATTTTTAAACCACTTAACAATCTTGTATTTTCAAATTTTGTATGCCATTGTTTAGGAGCTTGTTTAAGCTCAAAAAGTGACTTTACAAGTCGACAAACCTTGTCTTCTTGTCCAGAAATGACAAAACAGTTATGAAATACTTAAGAAACGTCTCGCGAAAGTGCTACAAAGCAAATCACAAACACCATTTCAAAAACATTTAAGAATTCTTGAATAAACCGTTTTATAAATCGTTTTCAATCCGATTAAAGCTTTTGAACATATGTAAAGTGTGTGAAATGAGAGAAGAGGAGACAGATTATTTAAAGAAGAGTCATGGAGCGGTTTTTTGAAATTGAAGCGAAAATCTCTCGGAAATCTTGAGTGTTATGCGTTGAGAAACTTTTTCCCCAAGATCTCTCCTCTATTGTCTCATTCTGATCCATTTCGAACATATAAACTTTGTGTCGTTTTTAAACGAACTACATATCGTTTATACACGAATGTCATGTTGTTTTTCGGAAATAAAATGACAAAACGTTAAGCTTAACTTGGTCCAAAAAAAATATCTTTTAGTGGCCCTGTGGCCACATTCTCCCGAACCCGAGCCTGAGCCGAGCCGGCCGGATGGGCTGCCGGGCGGTGGCGCACGCGTGGAGGCTCTCCTTTCTCTTCAATCCGTTTGAACAAAGGAGAGTATGAAAACATATATACTGCTCCAACTCTCCTTTTGTTTCCGATGTGAAACTTTCCCAAAACATCACCGATACTCTATTTTTGGACTATCCATTTCGAAAGACCACATGTCATTATTTTCATATTTTCATTTAAAGTCCAAATGACTTTAATTGGTCGAACAACTAATATCCAGAATTTCTTGTTCCACATGTGTTTTATCTTTTGCTACTTATCTTGCTTACTTCTACTTATTTTTCACTCTGTATTTTCTGAAACAATGTCCCTTTCGGGAATGAGGAAAAAGAAGAATAAATAATTTTTTTTTTAAAGTGAAGAAGCAAAACATGTTCAGTTCAACTGATTGTTTGATTTTTTTTTTTTTTTGGTAAAAATGAATGTTTCATCTTCTTCTGATTGTCTTCTCTACTTCATTATTTGAGTGTCTAAAGTCCATTGGCTTGTATAGATATTATATTAGTTGGTTTCTTAATTATTAAATAGCTAATATCACGGCCTCACATCAACCCCAAAACATCTAGAAGACGACGCATGGCTGTAACTTGGACAAGATTGATCTCTGTGAATGGAACAGTTTTCTTAATGCCAGCTGAGATGATGTTTAGTTTTAAGCGGATGTTAATTAAAATTAATATACCAATAAACAAGTCGACAAAAGTACATTATTAGTGATCGATTGTGTCTAATATTTAATTTTACTTAATGAATCTTAGTTATTTATCAAGATGTCTTATTCATAAGGAGTTCTAATAAAAGTCAATGTAATTGATTTGAAATTTTCAATATGAAACCAAAATGATAAACCGATGATGATAGTAAGTAACTATTGTTTTAAAAAAAAGATATATAGTTTAATACAGAGACGGAAGTGTATGAATAATATTTCTACACTAATATAAATACAAATGAAAATAATTCATCCTAAATAATAGTAGTTCGCAAATGCCTAAAAATTCTTCGTCAGTTTCAGGCTCTTAATTGATCATCAAGCAAAAATAAATAGTTTTTGTAGTTGTAGTTTACAAAGAAAGATTTGAAGTGGAACTGACATATAGAGATGACAAGAAATTGAATTAAACATGTGATTATTTTTCAGTGAAACTTCTAAGACCAAAACTCTTTCTTACAAGTTCACATATATTTAAGAAAAAGGATACCGTCGGTCGATGACCATATTATTAAATATCAGATTGAGGAGTACATCTGTTAGCTTGTTACATGTATACAAAGCCATCAAGAGGGCGACGTTTTACTTGTATTCACGAGCCCCAAGTTCCGCCAGTCTCCATTGAGAGACCACGATTCTTTCAAATCAGACAGTGACAACAACCTTACATTTTAATGGTAGCTAACTTTTTTTTTTGTTATTTCAAATTGGTTTATATATAATATTTATTTGATGTCATTAATATCATTCCATAAATTATGAATGATTTCGAACAAAAAATAAAAAAAATGATCATGTTGAAAACTAGTATTGATCATGTTGGAGGATTGATAAATAAAACTAGATTGCAGATTATAAATTTGTCAGATTGGAGAAGTTGTTTTAATTCATAGATTGTCCGTTACTCGCTTAGACGAAAAATTACCATTCAAAATGAGGAGAATCAGCTTCCAATTTATGTGGTATTTGCTTCACGATAAATAAAAGTTAGGGATAATTTCTCTCACATGCTGGAATATTTTTATCGCGACCTGTGTTTTCTCACGGACAACTCTACGTTGTTATTTCTAAGGTCACATCCAAAATTTTTTTGAAGATTTTGATTGTTGATGAGGATGAAAAGCTTCAGAAACAAACAAAAAATATTGTTTTCAAAATTCTTTTTCAAGATCTCTGAGTTTGTTTTTTAATTTATACTACAACTTTTTTTATTTCACAGATTTTTATTTTCTTTCACACTATTTGCGGAAAATAGTATATATGGATATCTCAAATAATTTTGAATTGTGTGTTGATTAAAATTTTATGCGATGGAACTGTTGTGACTATTAAAAAAATCAAGGGAGTTCCAAATTTTTTCTATTTTAATAATATATATATAAATGACTATAATGTGTATATTTTTAAACATAATTACATGGATATATATTGCTCACATTATTTAATTTTATAATTTTATTACATATTAGTTAATTTTAAGACAGCTTTATAAACATATGCACCAAGATAATATTATCGAGCTCATTTCGTGCAGCAAAAGAAAATAGTCCTTAATGTTTCTTAACCGAGGTTGAATATTTTTTTTTGTGTAAAGGCCATAATTTACTTGGGCCTCTCTCAGATTTTTTAAAAATATTTGGGAAATATGAAAGCCCAAAATATCGTCGTTGAGCTTTCACATATGGAAAAAGAAATATTTTATGACCCAAAATAAAATCGTCGAGTATTAAAAAGTTGTGGTTTTTCATTGATATTTTTATTTATATATAAGACTCTTCTTTTGATACTTTTTTTACAAACCCTAAAATAGGTCTTCTTTTTTATTTTGGTCTTTCTGAATCCCGATTGTGTAAGTTTTTTTCTTTGTTGTCTCTTCAGCATCCACTGTTTGTAAGTTTTTCTTTTTCTGTTTTCATATCAATACAATACAAGTATGATTTTGTCATGTAGGTTCTATAATTGATAGAAAACTAAAAGATTTGCATGCAAATAGAATAGATCTAAGATATGAGATATGTTCCTCTGAATAGATTTGAATTTTTATGGAATATTTAATCGTTGTCTCTTATATATAAAGTAATTGTTTCTATACTTTATGAACTCTTTCAAGTGATTTATTTTCCTTTAGTTCTTATATCAGATCTTGCTATGTTAAATGGATTTTGGTTGATGAACATGTTAAAATGGCAAACAAGAGGTACTTGAAGTTGAAACGTCCTGCGGAAGAGGATCATGGCTCATCTTATCAACAAGGTTATAAGAAGGCCACGAAGGAAACTCAAGCCCGTTACAGGGCTATGCTAGTAATGATGAATGAACAACAAACAGCTAAAAAGATGATCATAATGAAACCATGGTTGAAGTGAACTCCCTCACTGGTAAACTCCAGGCACTTGATGACATTATTAAGGAAGCTGAACTAAAGTCTGCGAAAAAAGAAACTAGAAGATGATCTACACCTCGCAGAAGCAAGGGTATCTGATTTGAATGTCCTAGTGATCGACTGGTACAAGCTTGGGGAGCTAACCATGTATGACTAAATTCTTGGTTTCTTAATTCTCAAAAACTTGATCTAATCAGTTTTATTTTATCTAAAACTTTGGTTGGAGTAATTTTACGGTTGATTACAACCTGTTTTTTACTCCTTTTGTTATCAGATATTATCCCAAACTTAAATCGTTTTAAGGTTTACTTTATTATTTCTACCTTTGATTATTTTGAATTTAGGGTTCACTACAGTGATATAATAATATAAGAAAATAAAAATTGATTGTTAGGTTATGTGTTAGTTTAGGATTAAAATGGAAGTTGTTTTGATCGTATAGAAAATATATAATGATATTTAGATTTAGTTATGATGGTGATAATAACTTAAGAATATTTGGGAAATAAACTTTTTTAGAGTGTTAAACGTTATATATTCTTTCTTTTGCTTGCTTTGTGAATTCTAACTTTGTTTTAGTTTGTTTTTGGAGTAAAGATATGATTTTAGGGATTATATGTAATGTTAACCTAGTTAAAAATCATAGTTAGAAAGTTTGATTCATAGGTCAACTTTACATATAATGATTGGACAGTTTAGAGTTTAAATACAATTATAATGTTAGTAGTAGTTGGAAACTGTAATCTGTAGAAGATTTGATTCTTTTCTTGGTTGAAAGAAATATAATAATTATCTACCTATTATGTTTATATATATTTTTATGAAATAATTTTTTTTTGTGGTTGTAAATAAAATGAATATTTATGTTTTTGATGTTTGTATTGATGATTAATTTTGTTTTCAATTAAATGATTTTTTCATTTAAATGAATATTTTTGTTTTTGATGTTTGTAAAAAACCTACGTTTTCCGATGTTTGTAATAATGATTATTTTTGAAAATTATTTATCTTATTTTTGTGACATGATTGAAGAATATTTAAATTCTTATATGAACCTAAAATAGTTTCCTATATAATTGTGATTTCGTATTATCCAATTTTGTCATTAATATATATCATTATCTTACCAAATCTTATCAAATTGACTACAACAATATATTTGACACATACTAAACTATATAGTACAGACATGCAAATTAGTGAAAACATGAAATAATTTTAAACAATATTTCCAATCAACTCACTTGAAGTTCATCTTAATATAATTTAAACAATAAGTATAAAAGATATCAACCTAAAAATAGTAACACATCAATGCACATCCGCCAATTTAGGATATTTTGTTAACAACTATAAACTAAATTTAGTATAATCTATATTATATTTACATAAAAGATATTCTCCCAAAATCTGTATTGTATTCAATTCAATTTTGCCTATCTATTATATTTTGAATATATCAATTTTGTTATGATAAATTCTATCCGAACTCAAGCACAAAAGTATATATATTTTTATGTTAAATTAGTTGCAATATCTGAACAAAATATTTACTTATATTCACCAAATTAGAGATAAAAGATATTTATTCAATATTAACTAGATTATATTCCTAGTATACATACCAATTGTGCCCTATATGCAAACAACATTACCTATACAATGTGAAAAACATTAAATCAGTTTTAAAACTTGGAACTCCATATGTTCTCTCCAATCTATAGTGAAAGTTGATTAATATATATATGTAAACATTGTAACTTGCAACTCCATATGGTTTTTCCAATATAATTACACGTTTATATGAAATTTAGAAAGAAAAAAATATTCGCGCCTATAAAATGCAAGCGCGGATTAAACTCTAGTATAATTTAATACAGAGACGGAAGTGTATGCATAATATTTCTACACTAATATAAATAAAAATGAAAATAATTCATCCTAAATAATAGTAGTTCGCAAATACCTAAAAATTCTTCGTCAGTTTCAGTCTCTTAATTGATCATCAAGCAAAAATAAATAGTTTTTGTAGTTGTAGTTTATAAAGAAAGATTTGAAGTGGAACTGACATATAGAGATGACAAGAAATTGAATTAAACATGTGATTATTTTTCAGTGTAACTTCTAAGACCAAAACTCTTTCTTACAAATTCACATATATTTAAGAAAAAGGATACCGTCGGTCGATAACATCTGTTAGCTTGTTACATGTATACAAAGCCATCAAGAGGGCGACGTTTTACTTGTATTCACGAGCCCCAAGTCCCGCCAGTCTCCATTGAGAGACCACGATTCTTTTAAATCAGACAGTGACAACAACCTTACATTTTAATGGTAGCTAAGTTTTTTTTTTTTGTTATTTCAAATTGGTTTATATATAATATTTATTTGATGTCATTAATATCATTCCATAAATTATGAATGATTTCGAACAAAAAAAATGAAAAGCTATTCTTAAAAATACAATATTTTTATTTTATTTTTCAGAAGTATCAAAAACAAAAAAGTCATACAAACGTCTTTTTAATATTTAGAATGGCTTAGGTCCTCACTTCTGAGTATTTGATTTTCGGTTTGGTTTTGGTTTGAATTTTAATTTGGTTTCTAAATTTAGTTAATATTTCGGGTATTTTAACTTAGAAATAATATTTTTAAGAGTTAATTGAGTTAAAACCAACGGAAAAAATAGAAATTAGGTAACTAACAAAAATAGTATAACTTAAGGTTATGTGTGCTGACAGGTTTGAGCATAAAGACACTATTATATTTGGCTTATAATTAGATGATTTTTTGATGGCAGGGTAGGTTCTTAATAATAACTATGTGGCTAGCATGATTCCTTTAGATTTGCAAGATTTACAGAAGATTTCTTAAAAGATTTTGTGAAGATTTGGTAAAGCTTTGTATTAGATTTATTCGAAACAAACTCTAGCCATTTAATTTCTAAAATTAACAAAAGTTTTTTTTTTATTGTATTCTTCTTACTAGTGTATCTTCTTCCTTTGTTTCTTTTTTTCTTTGCCTAGTCCATCTAATCAAAATCGAAGAAGAGCATGAGTTCCAAACATTTCACAAGTTCATTAGTTCCTTTGTGTCTTTCTCCATGAGTTCATGAGTTCCAAAGAACCGAAGATCATCAGTTCCTCTACTTTTTTTATTTTCTTCTTTTACATAATTACTTGATCACAACCAACCTTATGTTACTTCCCTGGGTCTCCGATGATCAAGATGGTTCCATCTCATAATGAGTTTGCCCACAAACCTAGCAAATACTACATGCCGACGTTCGACAGAAATAAAAATGTTCATATTGTGAACAGCTATTTTGGTAATCAAGCCTTTGCAAGCATTTTCAGTTTTAAAGTGGGAAGAAGATTAGTGATGGTGATGTTACGCCATGAGAGGTAGTGATGACATCATGCCTCCGAAAATTCTACGGTCGTGTATATGGGTAGTACTGACAAAATATAGCATGAAAATATTGTAGTTTCCTCATATACAACATATATTAGCCGGACAATAGTTTTGAATTTCTGGTCTTGTATGTGGTTATCATTCATTTAACCATTGAAGTAAAATGTCATATGAAGCTTCCGAAAAGCAGTAACTCTAGGTGGTAGTGAAAATCGACGGTGGTTCGAAGTGATGCGAGCACACATCATTAATGGGTATATGAAGAACACGTGTGTGATAGTAGTGGCTATAAAAAAAAGTGGACGGCTAATTTTATAATTATATTGCTAACACATTATTTATTTGTTAATATGGTTGAAGTGGACGTCTAATTTCATATTTACATTGCTAACAAATTATTTGCTTGTAGTTTCATATCATTAATATTGATGATAACATATACAAAGATGGATCGCCTAAACACTATCATTTGCTAAAAGTGGATGGCTAATATGATTATGTTGGTAACACATTATTTACTTGTTATTATAACACAAAGAAAGATATTATAATATGTAAAATTATATAAAAATATAACTGGCTAAAATTTGATGTGACTTTTTAAACATATTATTAACTTTAACAAAATAAAATACAAATACTTGAAAATGTTTAGTATTCGGATAAAACATTGAAAAACTTAGCTAAAAATAATTTTAGCTATAAATAAGAAAGGTTAGACGTCTAACACTGAATCTCAAAGATAATTTTCAAAGAGATATAAAGATGAACAAATAACTATATTTTATCAAATATATTAACAGGCTAACAATAATACTAAGAGGCTAATTCAAGAATATACCTTAAATATGAATACATTGTTATATGTTAACATTTAAATAATGATTCTTAACTAAATTCAAATATATGTATAATATTTTATTGTAGAGAATAAATTTATGGGAAATATTTAATTGTATGAATATACTGGTAAAATATTCTTAACAAGTTAAAGTAATATTGAACCAAAAGAAATAAAGATAAGCATACTTTATTATTCAGAAACAACCCCTGCTGTATATTATCTTCTACGGTCAAATGATTTGATTTTTTGTTGTGTCATCGTCTTTTCCGATCAAATTTGTTTTGAGTTGAGGGGTTGATCATCATCAATATTAATCACCTTAAATAACTTCCAAGAGTAACATAATGTGCATGCTATTTGATAAACCAGTTACAAATGACATAAAACATTTATATTTTATATTATCCGTCTACACAATCAAATATACTAACTTCACATTTTCTCGCGAGAACTCAACCCTGATCATTGCTAAGACCTGCAATTATCACTAGTGAACAGTCAAACAATGGAAGACAGAAACATCAAATTAAATCACATGGTACAACTTTACATGTCTTTACGTACACTACTAAATAATAAAGAAAAAAATCCAACAATTAAGAAAGAAAATTTAATAGTATAATCACATGTACATTGACCATCCATATTACTCATAAAATGGCTAACAATTCTCGTGACCAAATTCATAATGCAAGAGTTAAAAAGCAAAAATTCGTTAAATGCCACAAGAATAATGAGGATTGAAAAGCAAGTTAGAGAGAAGTCACAGCGAGAACGCAGTTTTAGAGAGAGAGAGTTTGGGAAGTGAGATCGACGAGGAGGATCGCAGGAATTTTCTGGATAACGCAGCTAAGTTCAGAGTCTTCGATCTTTTAAGATCCATTCAGGCGAGATGTGATTCGTGGCAGTCTAATAAGATTTTTTTTTTGCTTGGTTTGATTCATTCGGGTCGAATTATGCTTGAATAGAATTCCTTTTATGGAAAGTTTGTTCATCGTGTTCTTAGCAAAATGTATGATAAAGTTTGTTTATGGAAAGTTCATTCATTGTGTTCTTAGGAAATGCATGCTAGATTTGATAGATTGATAATAAAGTTATGTAAGGATGTTTATGTGAGAAATGAACGTTTGATCTTGAGAATCTAAGTCATGAAATTATAATGTGTTTAAGGAAAGTATAATCGAATTGAGTTAATTAATGGAACTGGTTAAAAAGATGTTATGGACCTTTGGGGGGAAGGTTTGGCTACGGCCACAGGTTTGGCTACAGGCCGTAATGGACCGACATGTCACAGGTTTGGCTACGGCCGCAGGCGGTTTGGCTACAGACGCAAGTTTGGCTTTGGCCGCAGGTTTGGCTACGGCCGCAGGTGGTTTCGGCTGCAGATTTGGCTACAGCCACAAGTTTATGGGCCTCCGGGTCGAATAGTTAAGAAATGTTAAAGTAATGAAAGCTATAGAACTAGTTAAGTAAAGGAATGATACAATCGGATGCTAGGGTGTCAGTATTGATTGAGTGTTTGATTATTGAACTGTAGTGGGCGGTATTGAGCGTCCTTACTGAGTAATTTTGTATACTCATGCCTCTTTTGCGATGTAGGTAAGGTTGATAGTGTGGACCGGAGTGCGAGGTTATAAATACCATCGGGTCCATGGTGTTTAAACTTGGGTAATGTTGAGAAGTTTTGTAAAATATATTTTTATTGTAAAGTACATGTTTTTAAGTACTTAGTCTCGTGTTTCATTTATAAAGTTGCAGTATTTCTCATGTTCTTTCGATAAAATTTTACTTTATCCTTTACTTACAAATTTTCACGTGTTTTCAAAGATTTCCGGGTTGGGATGTTTCACTAACCCTCATCATCGTGGTAAGAGACTCCTATTTATCTTAAAGCATATTTTGACATTTACTATCTCGGTTCCAAAAGAAAAAGATTTGTATAGAATAGTTAACTATAATAAATTTTTACAATTAAATTTATTATTTATTTTTAATATACACTTTTCAATATTAACAAATATATTTTATCAATTCAAATATTCTAAATTAAAGTTTTTAAAAGCATACAAAAATATCTCAAAAATAGAAGATCTATATTTTTGTAGAACAAGAGAAATATCTATAAAATCTTACTTTTTAGAATGGAAAAAAAAAAGACTGTCCAATAAAAAATTACATTTTTTATATTTGCACTTTATTAACAACACGAAACAGGGACAATCATGTCAAATTACAAGCTTCATTCAACAAAAATGTTCTAAATCAAACATTGCAGAAACTAGCTTCGCTCCCTCAATACACCGACTTGTTTCGCTAGACCCGATCCAAAATCCATAGAAGATTAAACACCGTTCTCGACCGTTGATGTTAACCAATTGAGGTGGGGTTTACCTCATTGCCTCGGATGCCGGTCTTCTCATGACACAACCAAAAAAGTGAACCGCCATCAGTTGAGGACTAACGACACACACCACCAGGAAAGATGGGTTGCAAGGGAGACAAATATGGCCACAAAGTTCTTCAGTTCCTGCAAAAAAGACAGATATAAGTCTGCTAAGATTACCAAGCAGCCGACTTAGCATTGGGATAACTCATCTCCACCCATGTCTCCTTGCCATTCACACAACCCGACATACTAGATCGAGCATACAAATGACGTCCTGGTTAGGATTAGAGAACATAATCCAACTTCCATACGCCTCAAAGCTAAACCTCTCTGAAGACACGTTGAACAGCCAATAAAGCAGAACTGAAGATACAACCACTTGTGAATGGCTTTAATGGATTGGACCAGAACGTGAGACAAGACAAGCAAAGACAGAGCAAAATCAAGTGATGTAGAAACAGCTTGATGAAGCCTGATCAGCCTTATCAGTCTCAAGCTATGGAGTTCAATGTATGGACTAGCTAAGCTACTGATCCATGCTTGGCTTAATGGACAGTTTCAAAGTCTTATTGGCATGATTTATGAAGTTCTGGATTGAGAGAGAATGGGAACTCTTGATACAGCCTTGAAACAACTTGAACAAGGAGGATTCAACCAGCTGATCAAACCAGGGGTAGAGAATCTGAACAAACCAAGAGCAGACAAGCTGATCAAACCAGGAGCAGAGAAGTTGATAATTGTTTTAGATGGAGCTGATTTAGCGAGCAACAAAGGATAGATGAAGAGCAATGCACCTGAGATCAAGCTCAGCTTTAGAGACATATGTGCTCGTCCTAGTATGCATGGACAACAAGGAAAACAAATCAGAAAGGTGCTAGATTAGGCTAGATTTGGATCAAGGCGAAATAAGGCTTTTCCGGTCCAAAAGGAGAATTGCAACCATAATCTTGATCCATTTGCTTTCTTGTTGGGCCAACAACACATGCATGATCTGAAGCCCATTAGGAGACACTCCAGCATCAAATTCAAGTCATGGCAAGGAGGAAACCAAAGAATAACCATTTTGTTGGTCTATTTCTTTTATTTGTAATGTAAGTTATGTAAACCAAGTTGTAATAGGAATAGGATTAGACCAAGTAGTAAACCAACATCAAATAGGCTTAGGACGTCCTAAACTAATCTGGTTTTGGCTTAGGGCTTTTTAATTTCGTGCATAAACTCTATGGCTTCCGTTTTGTATCATTCAACAATAAAAATTAAAGAACTTTTTTTCGTTTCTTCTTTGAGGAGATCTTGTTACTTTGTTCTATAATGAACATTTTCCATTGTTAAGGAGGTAGATCTTCTGTTGGATTCATCCTAGACAACTAACAAGGTATCCCGTGTCTCATGAGCAGAAATACATCTTTAGAACATCGTTAGAGCATCTATAGCTCTAAGGAGAAGACCATCTTCATTACCATTCATTCATCCACGCCCCTTTCAAGTGATTTAGGGAAAAACAGCCTATCCAAGACCGAATCACAGCTGCCATAGCCACGCCGAAACAAAGGAGAGAGAAGCCCTAAGATCATCATGCGCCTCCATCGCTGAGGAAACCGAGCATATCTGGAAAGTAAAATCGAGACCTGTCGGAGACATCACCCTAAGCGCCAACTCTGCTTGACTCCGACGCTCACAGCCTCGCTAGAACTCCAAAAGGACAACCTACAACCGCAGATTCTAAGCCTCTCCGGAGAAAACAGAGAAGAACTGATGGCAAAACCTTTTTCCCAGAACCAAGCATATCGACAGCAAGGGAAAAGGAGGACGAAACAGAGCAAAGAACAAAGAGGAAGAAAAGAGGAGAGCACCTCCGGAGACCATGCGCGGCAACGCCAGTCGCCGGAGCTAGAATGTGTCGAAGTAGAAGCTTGGTTAGATGGAGAGAGAGGTGGGAGGTTTTCGAACAGAGAGGGTTAGATGGAGAGTAGTTACCAAATCTTGTCGGTAAAAAAAAAAAAAAAACTCTGCTCTTTTTTCATAAAAAGACTCCGGTCTTTAAGGAGGAGACGGTCTCTTTTCTCTCTTATAATTGTGTTTGTTTTTTATTTTACTTTCCTTTGTTTTTTATAAACGACTGAGGTGCTGTTCGTTTGGTTGCCGCAGGTTTCTGCGTCAGCGTCGGCGTCTGCGTCAATTGTTGTTCGTTTGGTTGTCGCTGACGCTGACGCCGACGCTGACGCCGATTGTTGTTCGTTTGGTTGTCGCAGGTATCGGCGTCAGCGTCTATAGCTGCGTCAATTGTTGTTCGTTTGGTTACCGCGGACATTGACGCTGACGCCGATTGTTGTTCGTTTGGTTGCCGCAGACGTTGACGCTGACGCCAGACGCCAGACGCTGACGCCAGACGCAAGTTTTTCCCAGCGTCTATTTTTCTTTGACGCCGAACGCTGCGTTTTGACGCAGACGCAGACGCAGGTACCTGCGTCAATGAAACGAACAAGATTATTGACGCAGACGCAGACGCAGAAACCTGCGGCAACCAAACGAACAACACTTGAGTAAGAAACGAACCGTTTCGCATGCCGTTAAGGAAGTTTGTAAAAGTGTAAGAATATTGCTTTAACCTATTTTTGTTTAGAAGATGACTTATTATCTTCTGTGAGGCTATATGCGATAGTATAAGGTATTCTCTCGGTGTGACTTTGATCGATTCTCATGTTTTAAATTTAGGGCAATTCTCTTAAATAGCTCTTTTTTAGTTTTTGTCACAAAAATAGCACTCGAAAAATAAAATGACCAAAATAATCTTTTTTTTTGAAATTTTCAATTTTTTATTATTTATTTTTTGAAATTTGAAACTCTATCCCCAAACTTAATCCTTAACTCTAAATCGTAAAGTCTAAATTAGTTAACCCTAGGGATATAAATGCATATAAATAAATTTTTAAACTTTTAAAAAAACTTATTTTGGTTATTTTCTTACTTAAAAACTATTTTTGTGAAAAACAAACTAAAGAGGCTATCTAAGAGAATTTCTCTTAAATTTATCATGGAAAAGTCTACATTGTACCTAGCTACTGTTTCTTCTGTCAATAGAATAACTATTGTAGCTATGTACCTATTCGGCACATATACATTACAATTAGATACTTAGAACTACCCTTGTTGACTAATTAACGCATGACAGTTAGAGACTATAGCCCTGTTCTTTTATCTGACGCTGCGATCGGCGGTTGCGTCCAAAAACTACAACTACTCCCATGGCAAATTCACGACTGACGGGAAAAAGCTGCTTCTTTTTCTAACAACTGCAGCCAATAAAAATGGATAAATCTGACGCTGAGAATAGAAGCGTCAGCAGTCTATGCATTTTGTGTCTTCGAAATTTGTTGGCGACTGATTTCTTTTTCAAAACACATTTAATTTACCTCTGTTACAGTGTATTTTTTTGACGCAACCGCCGATCGCAGCGTCGGATAAAAGAACAGCGCTTATATGCCATTGGTATATAAAATAAAAAATCACATGTTTCTTGGACATTAAAGTTTATCACATCTAGCTATTGGTTTGATAATTGGACGGATATTGGACCCTTGATTCATCTCACTGGTGAAAGAGGTCCAGCAGTCTCGGGTATGCATAAGATGCATAAAAGAGTTAATTAGATTTCCTAATAATTTGATGGTAGAGTGTTTTGGTCTTATATAATTTAGTAGCATGAATGAGAATTGATAGTATTCGGATTTATTTACTCCATTTAAAAAGACAATCTTGAAAAATAATTTCATCTGTTGTTTCCATTTTGTTTTGCGAGTCTGTGACAAAGGCGGAAGAACTGGTTCAAGTATAGCATAAAATCTTGGAAGGAAGTTAAATTGATTTTTAAATTTGACATATTGTTCCAGTGGGTGGCATAACATTGAAGAATGATTAGGTAAAACATATTAGTGTATTCTCTTTTAATATCTTTGATTTTGTTTGCAAACATGTATGATATAAAAACAAGAATTTGATTACTATTACTATAAAATAAAAAATCTATTAGCTCATGGAAAACCTCTTATAATTCAATATCAACACTAGGATAAGACATGCACCTTGTATGAGATGGATTTATATAAACAATATTTTAAAGTATATTGTATTGAAAAATAAATTTTATATTTGATCAAAACAAATATTTTTGGCCTCTATTAAACTGGTTTGGTTTTCGATTTTTGGTGATTAAATAATTTGTTTAGCAGGATGGTGATTTCAGACTTATATTTTACAGAAATTTTTCATATGATGAGTTCTTTTTGTTTTATGGCATATACTTGTTAGATTTCATGACGCATACTTTTTCAAAATAATTGCCGGTACATTTACTTCTTTCCAAAAAAATATGTAAATACACAAATCAAAATATTCATTATGTTCTTATTGGTTAGTTCTTTTTTTATTTGAAATATATATATATATTTTTACTGTTTAATAAATATTTCGAAAAGTGTACAATACAAATATTTAAACTAAGTTTAACATACACGAGATTTTGTGAATGTGATCTCCTCAAAGTAATGTATATTAACAATCGAATGTAAATTTATAAAGACTGAGCAGTTAAGAAAAACTGAAAAAATTTTAATACCTACTTTATTGAGAAGTAATTTATAAAATAGAGATGAATATCTTACTTTATATATTTAACATACGAATGTACATTTATAAAGATTAAGAAACATATGTATATATGGTTAGAAATTTATAAAGTAGAAATTAATACCTTGGCATTTTATATATTGTATATAAGTTGTTTTTATCAAATATATAAGTTGGGTTATATAATTGCTAATGTGATTTTTAAAAACTTATTAACTTTAATTTATTGAATCAACAAAACACCATTGACGCATGCATATTGTTTTGAATTAATTTTGAAAATTATGTTTATGTTTGATACTCTATGCTACAACTGTTGTAACTGGCTATAGGGTCATGCAGCTCTACGACGTGTGCTTGTAGAGTATTATTCATTTGGTGAGTTTGAAGTTGCCTTTGATTATTGTGCTTTAATAATAGGAAAAATCGTATTAAAAACCTTCAATGGCAATTATTGACACTTTAAACTTTGAAATTTTCCAACTAGTGCTTGAAACATACAAAGTGATATTTCTATCACAAAACACCTTCAATTTGGCTCAAGTAAAAAATTGATACGTTGAACAAGTTAACATGATGATGTGTCAGTGTTTTGAAAAAATAATTATTTAATAAATAAAAATTAAAAAATAAATAAAATCAGAAATTAAATAAAAAAATTAAAAAACTAAATAAAATTCAAAAACTAAAAAAAATCAGGAAATAAAAAATTTAGAAAATTAAATAAAAGTTTCAAAAATAAATAAGATTAAATTAAAATACAGAAAACTAAAAAAAATTCAAAAATAAATAAGATTAAATTAAAATATATAAAATTAAATAAAAATATTAAATTAAAAAAAAAAACTAAACATTTCATATGATTTTTTTTTAATGTATGATTTTATTTAATTTTCTGTATTTTACTTTAATCTTATTTATTTTAAATTTTTATTTAGTTTTCTGTATTTAAATTTAATCCTATTTATTTTTTAATTTTTATTTGATTTTCTGAATTTATTTTAATTTTCTGTTTTTTTTTTAGTTTTAGAATTTTTATTTAGTTTTCTGATTTTTTGTTTAAGTTTTTGATTTTTTTTTTAATTTTTATTATTTTAATTAAATAATTTATTTAAAAAAATGACGCGTCATCATGTTAACCTGTTTAATAGGTCAATTTTTTACCTGATGAACAAGTAAATCAGGTTAAAGGTTTTTTGTGATACAAATGTCACTTTGAATGTTTTAAGTGATAGCCGAAAAACTTCAAGGTTTAAAGTGTGAGTAATAATATTATGTAATGTTTATAATTAATAATAATGCTGAGAATATTATCTATAAAGAATGGTCCATTAAAAATATACGCTGGCATAACAAATAAACAATATACGTATACAATATATTAGTGATTCCATAATAAATGTGTGTTTCTTACCCAATCGAGTTATAATAAATGGGGTTAATACATTTCATATCAACTAAGCTAGCCATCCATTTATTATATGATTTAATTACTCCCTCCGTTTCATATTAGTTGTCGTTCTAGGTTTATGCACACATATTAAGGAAACATTTAATTTTACATATTTTCAAAATAAAAACACTATTACCAATACACCTAACCATATATCAACCAACAGAGAAATAGAATAGATAATATTATCAATAAATTTTGCATTGAAAACCGAAAACGACACTTATTTTGAAACAAAAATTATACTCCAGAACGACATCTAATTTGAAACTGAGGGAGTACTAGTTTTCCTAGAGAATATAAAGGAATTGGTTTAAGATTTGTTCAAACTAATTGTAAGCCTGCCACATAAGCGGTTAAGAGACATAAAGTGTTAACAACTAAGCAAATTTAAAATGAAATTAATATAAAATAGAAAGTTACATCTTTTTGAATGATCCTCAAATAATAATATATAGGGGATATCATATATTTTATGAAAACATAAACACTATATGAAACAACATTATTCATACGTATGATTTATACAAAACGACATTCAAATTAATAATACATCTTAATAATCTATGAAGGATAAATTAGTCACTATTTACTTTTTGAACCATTTTAATATAATGTATCATCACATATGAAATCGTTTTGCAATCAATGATACTTTTAATTTAGGATATCTCCTATTTCTCTTTACAAAAATCTTACGAAATTCTTTTTAACTTTTACAGTTTAAACTAATAATAAATTTATAACTTATTATAAATAATTATTAATTCAGTTTCAATATTAAAAATAAAAATAAAGCGATAAAGTTTATATAAAATTTCATTAATTAAGAAAAAATATAATCAATTATCATTCATCAATACAACATGTTAGAATCAAGTATAGAATACATTTATACAAAAAGTAAAATGGTCAACATATTTTAAGCTTTTACATCCACAACTATATATAACCTATAAATAAGTAAATAAGTAAACTTCAGAAAACTAATTTTTTGTTAAAACTAATCTCGTCCTTTTAAAATAAGAATCTAATAACTTCTTAACAAGTAATATTTTTCATAACTATTTTACTCGAAGATTCTTGAAACATCTCAATACCAATACCATCTTCCCACTCGGTTACCACTAGAATTTCTTTTGCAACACGTGGAAATTCAACATATTCTCAAATAGCACCACTACCCACATAGTTATCAATGTTGTCCTCATTGTCCATGATGTATGTGTTATCTAAACCAGTGCCCACACTGTCTACTTCTTCATTGACAACATTGTCCACTCCCTCAAAACCCTTTAGATGTCGTTTAGCTTCTTGTATGGGAGTAAATAGAGTGAGTGCACCCGGATTGCCTTCAAATTCGGGTAATCCACTCGCAATCTCACTATAGTTCTCATCACTATAGTTCTCATCACTATAGTTTTCATCATATGAGCTTTCTTTCTCAACTCTAGATAGTTGCGCGATTATTGGAACTATATTTAATTCTTTGATGTCCTCTACAGGCAAAATACTTCTTATTTGCTATTTATCCACTGATGTTAGATAAACAAACACATATTCATCATCCAAAATATATGATTGTCTCTTAGGTTCCATTACCAATGGAATACAACTCAAATTCAGCTTCTTCGTAAATGGATATGTGGTCATCTTCCTGCATATCCTCTCCTTCAACAACGAAGAAGTGATATCCTCCAATGATGATGTCTAAAAAGATATATCATACAAACGACCATCGGTTGGAATCCATTCATAAATCATTTCCCGACTTCGAATAATGTACTTCATAATCAAAGTGTATGTTTGTAGAAGAAGAACTCATTATTTGCAATTAGGGATGGCAATTGTAATCACCCGCCCCGCCTTGGCCCGCACCGCTGCGATCTCTAGCTCCGGCGGATCTGTGTGGATCGTCCCGCCATGACCTGCGGTGCTCAACACCTCTGCCCAAACCCGCCCCGCATACTCTATAGGCCTTTGCAGGCTGGCCCATGGGTCAAGAAAATGCAGACCTTGCTTGCTCCATATGCTTGTACTTTGTAGACTTGTAAGTTCTTGGTTGTTGCTTAGAATGCAAGGTTCCCCATACCTGTAGAACAACATAAATGTATGTGTTATTAGAATCCATTATCAACTTCAGTTTGTATTTAGAAATGATATATAAACAAATTATTGTTCAAGTGATCTAAAAATATGCAATATCAAGGAACATGTTACGTAGCATAAAAATGAGTTCTAATGTACATGAAACTAGTATCAAACTAGTTGTATTACTTTTAAAAGATTGTGTTTACGTATGTGAATCACAAGACCAGCTTCGAAAACCCTTCATTACTCATATCATAAGAGAGAGTATCATCATCCTCATTGCTCTGTTTTTAGTAATTGCTCTGTTTGTGGAAACTGATCTCAATATCTGAACCACTGTATCTTGGGAAGAGCTCTTCACCATCCTCTATGCGGTATGCTCTCTCCCTCTCTCTTTCTTTTCCTTCATCTGAACCGATGAAATTAGCTAAATGAAGAATCTCCCGATATGTGATTACAGGAGAAGAAGATCAGCTCTTCACCATCCTCTATGCGGTAAGCTCTCTCCCTCTCTCTTTCTTTTCCTTGATCTGAACCGATGAAATTAGCTAAATGAAGCATTTCCGGATATGTGATTACAGGAGAAGAAGAAGATCATATGCCGCATGCGGGTTGGTCTTGGTCGATCAACTGTGTAGAGGAGAAGAAGAAGATCATATGTCGTCGTCCATCGAAAAAGAGGTGAAGTCACCGAACAGACATATGAGACATAAGGGTAGTGTAGCAGGCCTCATTGTTTTCCCACAACCCGCATGAGCCCACCCCGCTTAGGCCAAGTACCATCGCTGTCACGCCTGCAAGGCTTGCAACTAAACGCGCTCAAAATATCTGGGCCCAAACCCGCCCCGCATGGGCCTTTTACGGGCCGGCCCATAAACTGCTATACAAAAAAAAATAAACCATTAAAGTTAAACCTAGGTATACAGTTGTAACATTAAATTTTTACTAAGTTATAGCTAGTTATATAATTATGCTATCAAAGTTATACAAAGTTATAACAATCTAATTTAACCAAGTTTTATAGTTTCACCGTTTAACTTATACATAGTTATACTATGTTTTTTTAGATGTTTCTCCTTTTCAATTCAAAATAATAATCAGTTTTGATTCCGGACATTCTATCATTCATTATGATTATACCAAATGTTGATTATTCAATTCTCTAATAGACAGGCAATCCACACTTTCCAATCTTTAGTTAGTTCATTGTGAACACAAATATGAAATCTTCTATCTAATATCACAACCACAAATCTTGTAAATCTTGTATCGTGGATTTAAAACATGAGGCTTTATGATACAAACTAAGAGAATGCCTTTATCTGAAGTTGATTTAACCTGGGTTGAGGATCAATTGCTCAATGACTCAGCATCCAAGTGAAGAAAGCGAGCTGGTTTTAGCTGAATCCTGAATTCGACAGAAACCTCCGACCCGCGGAGGAGAAGAGAAAGAGATGAAGAATGAGTTGGAGAGAGAAAGATTATGATTGGTCACATAGAGAAAGACACTTTAGACATTAACTATTGATACGAAGAATATTAGAATAGAAGAGAGTATGTAAGAATTATTAAGAGTATGATAAATTATTTTCGGTTCATTAAGAATGAGAGCATTCTTCTAATTAGAGATAACATTAGATTTTCAGAGACTTTAGTTAGTAAAAGGTGGGTGGGTAGCGGAATAAACCCGAGATGTTCTTCTGTACAATGTTACAAATACGAATCCACATTCATAAACAATTCATATAAACTCTGCTGTAAATTGATTAGAAAAGACATGAGACATTTTCCTTGTTAAGAGATTTGTTATATTTTGCACTTGAGAGATTCGCAATCTAAGTCAGCCACGAAGTCCACCGAGAGACTGTGGAGGAGGAGCTGAGTTTCTTCTCCGGTCTGTCTTTGGCAAATGCTTAGACATTATAGATTCCTACATAAAATAAAAAGAGAATATGATTGTAAAATTTGTAATGTTTGTAGAGATGATCATAGTATTTGAGAAATCTAATAAGAGTACCTGTTCTTGAATTATACTTCGTGCCTCGACTAGTTGTGCTTCAAGTTCAAGCTCCCTCTCCGACGCTTCTGAAGTAATTGTTACTTCTTTTTGTGCGTCTACTAACTGACCCATGCGTTCCTTCATAAACCGAAAAAAGGAACATGTTAGATAGAAACCAAAGCTACAAAATAGCTGGGAAGTGACAAGTTCGGGTTAACACTTCTTACCTTAATGGAAACCATCTTAGTGCGTAAACTATCTTCTATCTGACCTCGAGCCATACGAAAAGGTAGGTCGAAAACATCCTGTCAATACCAATCATTCTTGTTGATATACAGCGATGCCTCCAATGGGAATCAATTGATTCTTTTATTATTTAGCTTTTATAATGAAATTAATGTACCGTCTTCCCGCCCAAAGGAGACTGAGACGGGTCTAAGCTCTGTCTTCCATTAGCATTTAAAAAAGAACGCATGTCTCCCTGTCCAAATGATCATCGTCTTCAATAAATTAATATCATAAAGTTTCTCTCTTTTTCTTTTTCAAAAAAAAAAAAACACAAAATAACCTGCGTGGATCGCAGTAGCGCTCTCAAGTCAGTGTTCTCTGCCATGAGTTCTTGATTTTTCGCCTCGTATGCATCTACCTGGCAATATCATATTTATTAAGTACATCAAATCCAATATGAAGCATGACAAGCTATAGTATCGTCATGGTAGTTACAATCTTTTTGTAGAAATCAGAATCAGTTTTCTTCCCGCTCCATGTTCCACGTTGTCTCCCTTCTTTCTGCACACGAAAACGTTAGTTAGGCCACAACTGCTACACTGAGAAAACTCGATAAGGTCTTAGTTACCTACCTGGAGTAGATTCATGATCTCCATGCCTGATCTTGTTTCCTTCTTTTTCTCCATCAACACTTGGTTTAACCTCTCCTAAAACAATATATTTTCCCCCATTTTCAGTTTAGTAAAGATTAAACGTATATTGCTTTGCATAAACGTGAAACTGTGAACCCAAAAGCATACCTGTAGCTTTATGTACTCTTTTTCTTTCTTCTTTGTTTCATGTAATTGTTGAGTCTTAACTTGCTTCCATACAAAAAGAAAATGTTCAAAGAGCATTGCATTAGCATTCAAAAGTTCTTTGAAAACCTGATCCACACAAAGCAATTGAACAAACCTGGTTAGCAATGACCATCCGCTGAAACTCATCTCTCTCTTTCTGTAGCTTCTCGTTCTGCGCCTTTAAAGCGGCTGTGTTTTTGGCTTCCGTTCTTGTGACAGAACCAAGTTCCCTCTCCTTGGATTGCAATTGATTCTCTAGTCTTTCAACTTTCGCCTCCAGTCTCGCCATGTCAGATAAAAGTCTGAAGCAAACAAAAAACTAGTTTTAAAAACAAAAATGTTCTAAAACAGACATCAATTGTAGCATTTCCAGTAACTGTGTCACAAAATTGTCTTCTTTTGTCCTCACAAAAGGATTTTTACTAGAACTATACTCTAAACACACACATAAAACCGGAAAAGGCGATAAGATATTATATATATATATTTCATGATCTAGATCACACAACAATCTAGCTCGTTCAGACCAAATCCAAGGCATATCAGCAAAATGTAGCATCTTTAGTAACTTTGTGTCCGAAAATTTTGTCTTTTTTTTTTTCCCCACAAAAGGATTTTACTAGAATTATAGGCCAAAAAACCCAAACAGTGATAAGATTCTATATATACATAGAGCATTAGAAAGATCTTAGATCACACAACGATCTATCTCGTTCAGAGACATAGATTTGACTTACGATACAAGCAAGCTTGAGAATGCACATATAAAGATTCACAAAGAAAGAAAAGAATCACCGCTGTCTCTGATCATTAGTAGATTCTCTGAACTCCACATCTCGCTGCCTCTGCTGAATCAAAGAGTATATGCAATTACAAGTCCTCGCGATCGAAACCTAATAATAACAACTTCATCAAATCAGATTCATGAAAGGAAAAAAAGAGATTATTAACGAGAAAGACGCACAGGATCGGTAGCGAAAAGGTCGAGCGAAGCTGAGAAACCGTAAGTGACTAAGCTCTGGTTCAAGTACTTTATACAGTGCTCCAGGTTATCCACATGGGCGAAGCTATGGTCCCTGATCGTTAAAACAGAGTCAAATCGAAGAACAAAGCCCTAGAAATGAGGAGAAAACTCACCCGATCGTTGAGAAACCAAACTGCAGACGAAGAAGCAAACACAATGAAGCTTAGAGAGAGAGACATAGAGAATCGGAAGTTAGACGAGAGATAGAGGAAGTCATACTTTGAAATCGAATTCCGGTTTAGTGAATGACATCGTTGACGGGTTTTACACGACGGATCCGCCGTTGACGCCGGAGAAGAGAAGTAGGAAGAGACAAAAACAGCTTTTTCACCGCAAAAAAAAAAGTGAAGTCAAAAAGGGAGTGAATGTGTGTCTGTCTCTCTCCGATGGGATTAGATCTATCTTGGGGGAAGTGTATTATTTGTTTCAGTTCTGTGCGTTACGGTGCACTCAATTATTCCGTGCTTCTTCACGTGATTAGTTAGTGATGCGGTTGATTTCGCGTGTTTGCTTACGTGTCGTCTTCTTAGTGGTTGGCTTTAACTGAGAATTTGATAACTAACTTGCTGGATTATTGGGCGGGAGATGCCACGTAGGACTAACTACTACGGCTTTTAGTTCGTTGGAGTCGTGCCGAGCAATATCTTCTTCTTCTGTCACTAATTAGAAACTTTTACTCTACTTCCTTTAGCAACGTTTCCATTACTTCTTGATTGTATTTTCAATTTCTATCTAGAAAACGTTATATTTTTTGTGTTAAATCAGTTGTTAGGGTTTAACAACAACTATATACGCGCAGTATTTTCAATTAGGTTCGAGAAGTTATTTTCCCCCCCCTATTATTTGTTGTTTTAATCTCAATGTATGAACTCAAGATTCTTTAACAATAAGAATAACTCAATTCTTATTAATGGCTTAAGAAACTATCACAAAACTTAAGCTTTCTCACAAAGATCTTTCTCAAAACTCATAAGTGATATCACAAATCAATATCTCCTTATATAGATCTTTTAATCTCCTAAACTCTCTAAACTTAACATATCTCGTATTTTCCTTTTCCTAATCCTAACTCGTATAGGATTAGCATTACTTGGATCCTAAGTTATCATCAAGATTACTTCCAACATTCTCCCCTTTAATCTTGATGTTAACTTCACTCAAATCTTGTACTCCAACAAGCTCTCTCATTTCCTTGAATTTGATTCTCCCAAGTGCTTTTGTTAGAATGTCGGCTCTCTGTTCATTTCCTGATATATGCTGAACATCTACTTGCTCATTCTCAACGCATTCCCTGATGAAGTGATAGCGTTTATGTATATGTTTACTCCGTCCATGGAACACAGGGTTTTTGGTGAGTGCTATCGCAGATTTATTGTCTATATGAATCACAACCTTTTGACAAGGCTTCTCGGTTACTTCTTCTAATAGCTCTTGCAACCAGATTGCTTGCTTAGCGGCTTCAGTGGCGGCCATAAACTCAGCTTCACATGATGATAGAGCCATTGTCTCTTGCTTCGTTGAACACCAAGATATAGGACATCCATTCAAATAAAAAACGTGGCCGATAGTACTTCTACCATCATCTTCATCAATATTGTGACTTGAGTCACTATATCCAACTAACTCCATTGCTTTGACACGCTTATACTTAAGACCGAGAGACGTTGAACCTTTGAGGTACCGTAAGACTTGCTTCAACGCCGCTGAGTGTGATGTTCTCGGCTCATGCATATATCTGCTGAGCAATCCGACACTAAACGAAAGATCCGGCCATGTGTGTAATAGGTATCTTAGGCAACCGATATTGCGTTTGTATTCCCTTTCGTCGACTCTCTCTTCCTCGTGTGACTTTGATAATTTGAGACCAAAGTCCATGGGGGTATGCGTCGCATTACATCCTTCCATACCTGTGTCACTTAGAATCTTCTTTGCATACCTTTGTTGCTTTAGTGTGATTCCTTCTTCTTGTTGATTCACCTCAATGCCCAAATAGTAAGTTAACAGTCCAAGGTCACTCATGTCAAAATTGGCTGACATTTCATTCTTAAAATCGCCTATCATCTTTGAACAAGACCCTGCCACTAGGAGATCATCGACGTATACAGCAACTAAGATGAACTGATTGCTCGTTTTCCTGCGATACAAGGATGGCTCCTTCGAGCATTTACTGAACTTTAATCCTTCAAGCACTTCATTCAACTTTTCATTCCAGGCTCTAGGCGCTTGTCTCAGTCCGTACAATGCCTTTTTTAGCTTATATACTTTGTCTTCCTTGCCTCTGATTTTGAACCCTTCCGGTTGACTTACATAAACATCTTCCCTTAAGTCTCCATTGAGAAACGCAGTTTTCACGTCAAGGTGATGAATCTTCCACCCATTCATGGCTGCTAGTGCTATTATAAGTCTGACAGTTTCGATTCTAGCTACAGGGGCAAAAACTTCCTCAAAATCAATGCCATGTCGTTGTATGTATCCTTTAGCTACCAGTCTGGATTTGTACTTATTTATGCTTACATCCGCATTTCTTTTAATCTTAAATATCCATTTAAGACCTATTGCTTTAGCATCTTGTGGTAGGTCTACAAGATCCCACGTTTTATTCTTCACAATGGCTTCGATTTCATCTTGACATGCGTCTTTCCAGACTTGTTCTTTCATGGCTTCTTCGTAACTCCATGGCTCTTCATTTAATAACAGTAGCAATCTCTCTGCTTCAACTTCCGCAAGAAGTATGTAATCGTCTAAGTAAGATGGTTTCTTGCTCGTTCTTGAAGATCGTCTAAGCTGTACTTCTTCTTGGTTGTCGTCAATCAATTCTTCTTCATTAACTTCGCTCTCTTCTTCTACCGAGACATCAATACTCTCATCAGTTTCCTCTGTACTTATCCCCTGGTTTGCAAACGTACTAAGAGTAAGTTTGAAGCTTCCTGGTTCCTCATCATTCACTTCGCTGTGCCACTTCCAGCTGCTAAGCTCATCAAAGACAACATCTCGGCTTACTACTATTCTTTTATTCGTTGGATCAAACATCCTATAAGCCTTGGACCCTGGTTCGGTTCCAAGATGTACCAACATTCTCGATCTATCATCCAGCTTCCTCAAGTTGAGTGTGTCAGTTTTCACATATCCGATGCAACCGAATACCTTTAGGTGTTTGACACTCGGCTTTCTTCCCTTACAAACCTCATACGGTGTCTGTAGCTTCAAAGTCCGGGTTGCGACTCTGTTTATTAGATAGATGGCATGTCTCACGGCTTCACCCCACATATAGTTAGGTATGTTCATATGCTTCAGAATACTCCGAGTCATCTCCATTAAAGTCCTGTTACGCCTTTCTACCACTCCGTTTTGTTGTGGCGTATAGGGAGCGGTTAGATGTCTTTGAATCCCTGATGCTTCACAGAACTTATTGAACTCTATCGATGTGAACTCTCCTCCCCTGTCTGTCCTAAACGTCTTTATAGAGGTTTTTATTTCGTGTTCAACAATACTCTTGAAAGATTTAAATTTCTCAAAGGCTTCTCCCTTTTCTTTCAATAGTATTGTCCACATGTAACGGGAATAGTCGTCTATGAGGACAAATACATATCTGTTCCTGCCTGCAGTAGGTGGTGTGATCGGTCCGCAGAGGTCTCCATGTACGAGCTCAAGCTTCTCAGATGCTCTATGCGCAGTTGCTTGCGGAAAAGGTTGTTTTGCTTGCTTTCCAAGCATACATGCCTCGCAAGTTTCTTTCTTGATGTCGAGTTTTGGTATTCCCAGTACCAATTCTTTCTGCATCATCAGCTTCATAGAGTCCATTCCGATGTGCCCAAGTCGCGCATGCCATCGTACTCCCTCGGTTTGAGTCCTTGTTTGCAAGCACTTTGTGTCAACCATCTCCATAGGAACTTTATATAGTCGGTTTGGTGATCTCTTTGCACTTGTAATAAGCTTCCCGTCTCTATCATGAAGCATTAAGACATCCTTTCTCATTCTTATTTCACACCCAGATTCGGTAGCTTGGCCAAGGCTGATGATATTACTTTTCAGTTCAGGGATAAAGTACACATCTGCAAGTGTTTTTTTAGTACCGTCTTGACTTATGAACAAGATAGAACCCTTTCCCTTGATGTCAATCTTCGAATCATCGCCAAATCTTACTTTTCCCGTAATGGTTTCATCAATGTCCATAAAATAGTTCTTATTCCCAGTCATATGATTACTAGCCCCATTGTCTAGGTACCATATCTTGTCTCCATCTACACTGGTTTCAAATTCCTTGGGTTTTATGCTCTTCTCGTTTAAGTATACTACTTCATGCATTAGTAGTTTATCTGCTTCGTGTGTCTCATCGTCTTTGGTCTCATATGCCTCCTGAAGCTTGAGTAATCTGTCGGGACAAGCTGCTGCAAAGTGCCCATTCTTATAACATCGAAAGCATGTGATTTTTGACATATCGAAATCACGATATGATCTTCCCCGTCCTCGTCCTCTAGAGTAGAACCTTCCTCCACGACCTCGACTTCGGTAATCACCATTATACTCTCGCTGAGAGTAGTTTTGTGGTTGTTCTGTATTTGCATACATCAGTTTACTCTGGTTTTCTTGAGCTTCTTCTTCATCATCCGCAATTCTTTCTTCATAGGCTTTGAGACGTCCAATAATATCTTCGAAGCTTGTGGTTTTTAAATCCAAGACTTGCTCCAGTGAGGCTACTATGTGAATGTACTTCTTTCTAGGAAGACACTGAAGGAACTTCTTAACGAGCTTTGGTTCTTCTATGTTTTCGCCTAGAGCTGCCGATTTAGATGATAGTTCGGATAGCTTACCCACAAAGCTATCAATTGAGTCACTATCCTTCATCTTAAGTCTCTCGAATTCTGACATAAGAGTTTGTAACCTAGCTTCTTTTACCCTGTCCGCTTCCATGTGTCTTGATTTGATAGCATCCCATACTTTCTTTGCATTGTCCAATTCTCCGATTTGAAGAACAAGCGCTTCTGGTATGGACTGGAAAACAAGTGCGATTGCTATATCATTCTTCTCTGCTTCGCTTGACTCTGTTTCTATCGCCTCCCACGCTTTGTTTACCTTGAGAAGAAGCTTCATCCGGATGGCCCATACGCTGTAGTTAGATGATGTAAGCATTGGGCAACTTATAGATGATCCTCCGCTATCTTTCATCCTTCCACTAGTAGTCGAGGTTGTTGAGATTGTCGTAATATCACCCATGTATTTGCTCTGATACCAAGTATTGTTTTAATCTCAATGTATGAACTCAAGATTCTTTGACAATAAGAATAACTCAATTCTTATTAATGGCTTAAGAAACTATCACAAAACTTAAGCTTTCTCACAAAGATCTTTCTCAAAACTCATAAGTGATATCACAAATCAATATCTCCTTATATAGATCTTTTAATCTCCTAAACTCTCTAAACTTAACATATCTCGTATTTTCCTTTTCCTAATCCTAACTCGTATAGGATTAGCATTACTTGGATCCTAAGTTATCATCAAGATTACTTCCAACATTATTGCCTCAATCTATATATATATATCACCGAGAAAATAGGTCGAGACTTAACTCTCCATGAATATTGGTTTAGACAGCAATCGGTATAATCACATGTACAAACCATGACATCCTAAACCGAACCAGAAAACCGGTTTTGCAGTTAGCATTTAACCAAGTTTTGCCCCACCCATGACGCCATCTTTAAAAGAACAAAAATAGAACACGGGAACATTAATTGTACTGTAACAGTAAAAAAACTGAGCTTATGATTATGGATGGTTTCATTTATGTTGAAGACTTAAACTGTTTATTGGCTTTGAAGTTGACTCAAAGCCATGGGGCACATTTGCTTCATCGATTAAAGCTAAATTCTCATCTTATTATTCTTAGAGATCAAAGCTCTATTTTTCTTTTGTTTCATAAGCACAAATTCCAACAGAAGAAAAACCTTTGTTGCTGGTTGAGTTAAATCAATGACGATCATATCCGATCTTTCATAGGATTTGCTGAAAGAAATTATCTCTAGGCTTCAGCTGAAACCTTTATTTGATTAACTTGTAGAAAATGAGGCACTTTATCTAAAAGGTGTTAATTATATTTTATGATTTCTATTATGAAATTTATACAAGACCATTTTCTAGTTTAGATTAATTCAACCCTAATATTCTCTAGAGAAGAAAGAAGAAACACTAACCTTGATCCATACTTGGATGCAATTTCACCAATTGATCTTCTTTCTTTTAACCTTATCTTTTTGATGATTTCTTTGATGGAAAAGAAATCACAAAGCCTTACTCAAACTCTCTCCTAATGATTGTATGTGTAGTGTGTTATGAAGAGATTAGTTTTTCCTTATGTTGTCATACGTACAAAAGATGGAAGACTTTTTATATTAATCAAGAGGTGTGTTATTTAAACACACAACTCTTCCTTCTTTTTCTCTTTAACTGTTTTATACGTATGTAACTTATATATATATATACATATCACTTATGGTAATACATAACATTATTAATACCTTGCATATATATATATAATCATATGAGTAAGGATATTTAAATTAAGGTAAAGTAAGAGAGTTATCAATACACCCATATTCCAATTCATTACTCGAACCGATCCATCACGGTATCGTCTTTTATATTAGAATATATAACATTAGTATAAACTTGAACTTTATATTTAAACTTATAGACACATAGGTCAACTAGAATATTAAAATATTCTTACATTCTCCCACTTGACCTTTGTGTCAACTTAAGAGTTCAATCTTTAATGTGCACTTTTCCATCAAGTTCATTTGACTTTTACTAAAATTTTAATTAATCGAATCATGGCGGTTGTATGTCACTATACGACACAGTCCCTTCCATGTATCACAAATCAATTCAAATTTTATATCAATCCTTATATGAGAAGAATCTTTATTTCTCAAACCAATCATATGTTATCTACGAACCATAAGTGTATACACATACTTTAATGATAACATAATTAATAAATCAGAAACATAACTTTAAGTGAATTCTCAGTGTCAAATACATAATGAGCATCCCATAACTAAAACAGCAAAGCCTTATCTATAATACCCATACGCTCTACATGGCCATTGAACGCCTTGGGTGGTAAACCTTTAGTCAGCGGATCCGCTACCATCATGTCTGTCCTTATGTGCTCAAATGACACCCTCCGTTTCTGAACTTCTTCTTTAACAGACAAGTACTTTAATTCCATGTGCTTAGCACCCTTCGAGTACTTATCATTCTTTGAAAAGAAGACAGCTGCAAAATTATCGCAATAAATTCTCAGCGGCTTGGCTATAGTGTCGACAATCCGAAGCCCTGAGATAAAGTTCCGCAGCCATAACGCATGAATTGTGGCTTCAAAGCATGCCACAAATTCAGCCTCCATGGTGGAAGTAGCAATGACAGACTGCTTTCCACTCTTCCATGATATTGCTCCCTCAGCTAATAGGAACAAATAGCCAAAGGTTGATTTTCTGCTATCAACGCATCCGGCATAGTCTGAATCTGAATATCCAATGACTTCTAGCTGATCAGATCTCCTATATGTAAGCATGTGCTCTTTGGTGCCTTGCAAGTACCTGAGAACCTTCTTTGCAGCTTTCCAGTGGTCCATTCCGGGATTACTTTGATATCGACCCAACATTCCAACAGCAAAGTTGATATCGAATCGAGTACATGTCTGAACATAGTTCAAACTCCCAACCACTGATGCATAGGGAATTCTTTCCATTTCTTTACGCTCCAATTCATTTTTAGGACATTGCATTTTACTGAACTTGTCCCCCTTCTGAATTGGAGCTATTCCTGCAGAGCATTTTTCCATTTTATATCTCTCTAAGATCTTATTGATATATCCTTTCTGAGACAAGCTTAATATTCTTTGTGATCTATCTCGAAATATTTCTATCCCGATCACATATGATGCCTCACCCATATCTTTCATTTCAAAATTCTTAGAGAGATACTTCTTCACATCATGTAACATACCCATGTCATTTGCAGCAAGCAAAATATCATCAACATATAGGACTAAAATCACAAACTTACTCCCACTGATCTTAATGTAGATACATCGATCAACGATGATCTCTACAAAACCATATGAGGTGATGGTATCATTAAACTTTATATACCATTGTCGAGAAGCTTGTTTTAGTCCATATATTGACTTTCTCAGCTTACACACTAAATTTTCTTTTCCTGCGACCACGAAACCTTCAGGTTGGTCCATATATACTTCCTCCTCAAGCTCTCCATTTAGAAAGGCGGTTTTAACATCCATCTGGTGAAGCTCAAGATCATAATGAGCCACCAGAGCCAAAACAATTCTAAGAGAATCCTTCTTTGAAACAGGAGAGAAGGTCTCTTTATAGTCAATGCCATCTTTCTGGGTGAAACCTTTAGCAACAAGGCGAGACTTGCGTCTTTCAACTTTGCCTTTCGAGTCGCGTTTAGTCTTTAAGACCCATTTACAACCAACGGTTTTGAAACCATTGGGCAACTCTACTAAGTCCCATACATGATTATCATCCATAGATTTCATTTCTTCTTTTGAGGCATCAAACCATAATTCAGAATTGTCACTTTTCATGGCCATTTTGAATGAGATCGGATCTTCATCTATGCTTAAGTCACATTCATTTTCAATAGTATAAACCACATAATCGTTTGAAATGGCAGATTTTCTTTCTCTTCCAGATCGCCTTAAAGGTATTTGTGGTTCACTATTCTCTTCTTGAATCATGACAGGTTCATCAATAGTATTATCAGCTGGTGGAACTGGCACATCATTATGTTGTCCTATTGTGTCATTAAACTCTGATGCAACAATAGGAACAACTACCTCAGGTGGAATTTGAGGTGAAGAAACTTCAACTTCAACTTCATTAATGTCCACTTTCGTTGTTTACCACTCCCATTAGTTTCACCATTTTCAATGAACCTTGCATTACCCGAATCAACTATTCTCGTACTATGGTTAGGGCAGTAAAACGTGTACCCCTTTGATTTTTCAGGATAGCCAATGAAAAATCCACTAACAGTCCTAGAATCAAGTTTCTTTTCATGTGGATTATATAACCTTACTTCTGCTGGACAACCCCATACACGTAGATGTCTTAAACTAGGTTTCCTTCCCGTCCACAGTTCATAAGAGGTCTTAGGAACTGCTTTACTAGGAACCCGGTTCAGTACATACGTCGCAGTTCTTAATGCATATATCCACAATGAAAGGGGTAAAGAGCAATTACTCATCATGCTCCTAACCATTTCTATTAAGGTACGGTTCCGCCTCTCAGCTACACCATTCCAGGTGAATTACAACACCATTAAGGATAAATGGAACTTTAAAGAATTAAAGGCTATTCTAATTCAAGAGGAGGGGAGATTAAGGAAGATGAAAGATCAAGTTGCTAACCTCGTAGGTCTTGGAAATGCCAGTAGCAGCAAAAGAACATCAAGTAGAAAGGACAAAAAGAATGTTAAGAGATTCACGAAAGGACCTCAAAGTCAAATCCAGAAGGAAAAGAAGTGTTTCTTTTGTAAAATATCAACCCTAATATTCTCTAGAGAAGAAAGAAGAAACACTAACCTTGATCCATGCTTGGATGCAATTTCACCAATTGACCTTCTCTCCTTTAACCTTATCCTTTTGATGATTTCTTTGATGGAAAAGAAATCACAAAGCCGTACTCAAACTCTCTCCTAATGATTGTATGTGTAGTGTGTTATGAAGAGATTAGTTTTTCCTTATGTTGTCATACGTACAAAAGATGGAAGACTTTTTATATTAATCAAGAGGTGTGTTATTTAAACACACAACTCTTCCTTCTTTTTCTCTTTAACTGTTTTATACGTATGTAACTTATATATATATATATACATATCACTTATGGTAATACATAACATTATTAATACCGTGCATATATATATATATATAATCATATGAGTAAGGATATTTAAATTAAGGTAAAGTAAGAGGGTTATCAATACACCCATATTCCAATTCATTACTCGAACCGATCCATCACGGTATCGTCTTTTATATTAGAATATATAACATTAGTATAAACTTGAACTTTATATTTAAACTTACAGACACATAGGTCAACTAGAATATTAAAATATTCTTACAAAAGGTCGAAGCTTTTTACAAACATGAAGATTGGTAAGAGAGAAGCAGCATCGAAAGGAATTTTACAAACATGGAGATTGGTAAGAGAGAAGATGCAGCGAAAGGAAAAGACAAATAAAAAAGGATTAGATAGTAACGAGTAACACCATTGACGAGCTTCAATCTTAATCTTCTCTCTTAGACTCCAATTTTCTCTTTGTAATATGTGTCTGTAATTGGGATATTTGATGGTTTGGGGAGCTTTAACCTAGATTTTGATTTGTGGTTAATTATCTGGTATGGGTTCCGGGTAAACAGAGTTCACGGGTCTGGTATTTTGAAAAATGCGTTCACAAAAAACGTTATTTGAAAAACGTTTATTGATGATCAAAGAGATGATTATAAAGAGTTTTATCTAAGAGCTTATGAAATGATGGTATTTTCCGAAAGAACTATGTAAGCAGAGGAAACCCTAATCTTGTACCAAAAAGTGTAAGTTTATTAATGTCCCTTTTCAGTCTTCAGACTCCCCTTTATATACAAGTTCTTTTTCCTTTTTCCCTTCATGTCGGTATGAACTTATGCCAACTGAACCGACTTAAATTCAACTGGTCTGAGTTCTGTTTATTTAATGGCCTTGTCCGAAGGATGTAATTCATCTCCAACATATCTCTAGCTGTTGTTGTCTCCAATATTGTCTCTTCCACTTTCTCGCTTGATTATGAAGATCTCGGTATTCTCTCTACTTGTTTGAGACAGAGTGAACACTTATTATTAAGCTCAAAATTGACCTCATGTACTTGGCCCATCTACTTGATTCCATGTCCAACTATTTGAGGCCCGACTTCGATACTGGATTAGGGCCCTACACAGCTGTTCAGGCTGCGATTCTAAGCAATGAAGGAAACAAAAGGGTCCAAGACCTTCTCTTGCTTGATATGCAGCACATATTTGATATTCTTCGACAATTGTCCAATCTTCTACACACAATGCGTGTGGGCCTTCCAAACCGTAGACTGGTTTTATTTCTTAAATATTATAAAGATTCTAAAACTTAAACCATGACAGATTCTACTGAAATATTTCATGATTTCAAGATACCAGGATATCATATATTCTTTGAGGACAAAATGAGATAGCTGATTCCTTAGCTAGAACCGCACAAAAATTTTTATAGAAATCTTTCTTGTGTTGGCTACTCTATTCTGGCCTGGTTATCTAAACTGTTTCAATTTTTTTTTAAAAAAATAGAATAGTTTTTTTTGGTTGTAAAAAAATTGTACCATAACAGATTCTATTCCACTATCCAAACCATCTCAAATTGGAATAATAGATGACTTTTTGATGTAAAATCATATGTGACAAAAGGTGCTAATAATTAAGAAAGGAATATAAATTGTCTCCTAAGCAACATTTTATTATTACTTTGCGTAAATATAGAATATAAGGATAGTATTAATACTTGGCTTTGGGGTGAGGAATTTGCCTTACAAAGAAAAGTAATAAAGTTATAAAAATAAAGTTATGTTCAATGTTGGTCCTATATATAGATTGAATAAATAGGTTAGTTGTAACAGCTCAATCATAAAATCAACATCTATCTAACCATCAAAACTGTTTTCAATATAACATTCATGAGTTCCATCGACTACCTTCATCCTTCTTCTTTCATATGTCTTGTCGTAAAAGAGGAAGCATTATATCGGTTCCCAAAGAAAACAATTGGTGAAACAACTTATCTCATCATCGATAATTCTCACATCTCTGATGTTCAATACGAGAACACTTCAAATTCTCACCATCTCCAATCAGTTCTTGGATGCAACAATAAAGAAGGCGAACGAAGCGACCACTACTGTTGGGCTTGTAGAAGTTATAAAATTGGTACCACCTATTTTTATTATTGCAACGAGTGTAATAATTATTACCACAAAGAATGTGTTGAGTCTCCTCCTATATTCATTTCCTCTTACCACCCAAAATTTCCTCTTCAACTTCTCAAATATGATAGGGGTATCAGACGGGAATGTCTTTCTTGTGGGTTAGAAATCTACGGACTAGTTTATCATTCTTCTATTTCTGATCTTTTTATGGATCCTCTTTGTGCAAAAAAACAAGAGTTTTCTACTATACACAATCCAGAAAGGCATGAGCATACTCTCCATTACTTTCCAAGAAAAGCACCACTTACTTGTGATGTTTGTGCATCTGATGATACCAAAAATTGCTTCTACTCTTGTCTTCAGTGCGATTTTATTGTCCATGGAAGATGTATCTACTTGCCACATGTCATACGAATATCTTGTCACAACCACCGTCTTTCTTTTACTAGTTCTCTTCCTCTTGGAAATTCTTGGTTTTGCGGAGTTTGTCGCCGAAAGATGGATGAAAACTATGGATCATATTGTTGCACAAAGAGTTGCGCCTATGCAGTGCACACTAACTGTGCTACTTTGCTTGATTTATGGGCTGGTAAAGAACTCAAGGACAAACCAGAGCTGGAAGATGATAATATTAAGCCGTCAATTGAGGAAATGGGTGATAGAATTATACGACATTTTAGGCATGCACACCATCGCATGAGACTTATTGAAGATATTGAAGGAGTTTTTGATGCAAAACAACAATATTGTCAAGCGTGCATGCTTCCTCTTTACGATGGTAATGTTTATACATGTATGGAATGTGATTTTGTTCTCCACGAAACATGTGCAAATCTTCCTCGCATAAAACATATCGAACATCGCCACCGATTAATTCTTATAGGAGCAAGCTATTTTTATTGTCGTTTTTGCTATCGCTACTCGTGCGGTTTCGGATACACGTGTGGTGAAGGGTGTTTAAATTACTATTTGGACGTAAGATGTGCCTCCTTATCACAACTGGTCGATCATCCATCCCATCCACATCCTTTTTTCTTATTTTATCAACGAAAATCTTATCAAAAATGTTCGGCATGTGAAAGTGAAGAAAAGATAAGTTTAAATTGTATTGAGCGTGACTTTGTTTTGTGCTGTCGTTGTGCCAGTCTTCCTTACAAGGTTAAGTATGAGTATGATGAGCATATGCTCACCCTTTCTTATGAGAAAATTGCAAGTGGTCCTTGTTGGTGCCAAATTTGTGAGGAGACAACAGATCCGAAGAAAGGATACTACACATGCAATGAGTGTAGAGTCACATTCCATACCGAATGTGTACTAGGAAATGACATCTATCTGAAGGAAGGGCGTGAGCTATATACATACTACGGACGCAAGGTTGAGATCATCCCTAACAACCGTCTCAGCCGACCCATCTGCCATAAGTGTCAAAAACGTTGTCAATACAATATAGTGTTTAAAAATTATCTTGGAAATATATTCTGTTCGTCCGTGGAGGTAATATATTCTTATTAACAAATGTTCTGTTTATAATTATTGTTCTTAATTATTGTTATGTACAAAAGAGTAACGCTTAGTAAAGAATAAAATTTTTATTGTGTTTTTATAAGAATGTGAATATCCTTATTTTTATTTTCTTTTTACAAAATTTAAATTTTATAAATTTAACCCAAGACGGGCGCGTTCCACTAGTTCGGATCAAAGATCCTTGAGTATCATTTTATGTTCTATACCCTTGGCAATAACCATGGAAATGTGAGATTGATAGCTTTGATTGTTGTCAAAGCTTTTAAGAACAGAACAGTAACAGATAAAGTTCGAGACTTTGTGTTTTGGGCAATTAATCATTGCCTCTTTTTGGGTTTTTCATTGATATAAATACTGAAGTTCAACTCCTACAACTATAAGATAAAAGAAACGGGGAGTACAACTCCTATAAACTTGGAATCACAAAGAAAATGGAAACGTGGATAAACAACACACTTACTTATTTGCAGAAAATAGAAACAGAGAAGAAGACTTTGTCAAACGACTCAGTCTTATTGTTACCGTGGATTGGGTTTATGTATACTTTTGGGCCTTTGATCATTGTGAAGCCCATCATTACCCTGCCCTCCGAAAGTGAGCTTGTCCTCAAGCTCCATCGTTGTCTCCTCATTATCTTGAAAGATGTCATCATCGTCATCTACGTCTGCGCCTTCCATGAGCAATAATTGGGAAGTGCGACATATGTGCCCTGGTGTATACCTTTCATCACAGCTGAAACATAGACCAAGACTATGTTTACGTTTCATCTCATCCCAATTCAATCTCTTGGGTGCTTGCGAGGGTTGGTCACGAGCAGTAAAGGGTCCATTCTGGTTCGTAGCGGAGGTGGCGTTGTGGCTGGAGAAGGATTTCCTTTGGTGTTGTAGTTGATCATCACGCAAACGCGCTAAGTTGATTACAGATTTTAGGGTGTTGGGAGCAAACATATGAATGTTGTCTCCTATTGAAGTGTGTAAGCCACCTAAGTAGGAACCTACTAATGCTTTTTCAGACCAATTGTCTACCTTGTTCATCAATCTCTCAAAGTCACGTTGGTACTCACGCAACGTACCAGTTTGTTTGATTTTAGAAAGAGCCTCATGAAAGTTCTCTCCTTCAGTTGGACCAAAGCGATTCCAGAGCTCCTCTTCAAATGTCTCCCATGGTGAGTTGTTTGGATCGATGCCAAGAGCCTTAGAAGTGGCCAACTACCACTCGTTAGCCTCCTCTATGAGATGATAGGATGCAAAACTGACTTGTTGAGCTCGTGGTACACCTTGATATGCAAAATATTGTTTGCTTTTGCTGAGCCATTCAGTCGGATCGCCTCCGTTGAAGCGTGGAAAGTTAAGTTTGATGTGTTGTTGTGGTTGCGGATTAAGTGGTGGGTAGTGCGGTGGTGGTGGTGCTGCGACATGAGGTGGGTATGTTTGAGGTCGTGGGTTGTTTTCTGGTTGTGGGTTCGGTGGCGCCAAAGGAACAGGAAGTTGGGTAGTTGGGTCGAGGGTTATTGACGGTGGAGTAGGTTGAGGAGTTTGGGTGACTGCGGGTGTACTGGTTTCTCCGCTACGGTTTTGAGCAAGCAGCTCGAGTATGCGCTCCATAGATGTCTTAAGGTTGGACTCCATGTTCTGGTATCTTGTTTCCAAGCTGAGAAACTTGTCGTTCATTCCGGTACTGAGTTTTTGCAACTCATCTTGAACAAGCCCCAACCTTGTTTCCAAGTCTTCAAGACGTTCTTTGGTGGTGCCCATGAATGAGTGATAGGATATGGTGATAGCACAAAAGAGAGGAAAAAAAAATTGGAACCAAGAGCCGAGCTCTGATACCAATTGATAGCTTTGATTGTTGTCAAAGCTTTTAAGAACAGAACAGTAATAGATAAAGTTCGACACTTTGTGTTTTGGGCAATTAATCATTGCCTCTTTTTGGGTTTTTCATTGATATAAATACTGGAGTTCAACTCCTACAACTAGAAGATAAAAGAAACATGGAGTACAACTCCTATAAACTTGGAATCACAAAGAAACTTGAAACGTGGATAAACAACCCACTTACTTATTTGCAGAAAATAGAAACAGAGAAGAAGACTTTGTCAAACGACCCAGTCTTATTGTTACCGTGGATTGGGCTTACGTATACCTTTGGTCCTTTGATCATTGTGAAGCCCATCAGAGATTCACCTCATTTTCTCGGATGCCGAAACTTCCATGTCGTTTCTAGAGTAGCTGGCTCCCAATAAACTCATCTAAGTGTGAATTCTTCACTGCCACTTAAGTGCTAGACAAAAAGAGATGAGAAGGCTCATAGACGCTAACCCAAGGAGAGTACCCGCCAACCCGACTGTACAGTCCCACCTCCAACGCCGAAAACCAAAAGCAAAAAAGCAGGGCCTGAAGTCATCACTGCACTCTAACCAGAAAGTCTACTACCACCTGCACATATAATTTGTCAAGTACACTATCAAAACTTGATTAAACAACCGCCTCTTGTCACTGGGATGTGGACAAAGACTAATTGTTGAAAACATAACGACTAGAGATCACCGAAACCATCACGACAATTGCCATCAGCGAGAACCGATGAACGGTAATTTGTGTCTCAAATACTCCAAACTCCGTTTTCAGTGGAGTAGAGTAGACCGTCAAACCAATAAATTACACTGAAAAGGAAAGCCGTCGCCGACTTCCGGAGAGTCAGGAGAGAGAGCCGGGTACAGGAGAGAAGAAGTGGGAAGAGCTCTCGGGCTGTCTCCTTGAATCCTTAGACGACCTCTGCTCAACCAGCAAGACGAACCCTCACGAGCAATTGACAGAGCTGATGCACCATCTCTGCCTGCGTACATCATCTCAAGACTCGCCGCCTAGTTAGAAGTAACCTTCGACGCTCACCTGACCACGAGCAAGGAGAAACCCAGCTTCCACGATGCTGCAGAGAACCAGAGAAACACATTTCGAAATCAAATGGAAACAACCAATCGTGTCCAGCAAGGACCACATAAGACCATAAGAACCAACCCACACCTCCACCACCATGTGCAGAAAAAATGAAGAGAGAGAACAGAAAGGGGAACATTCGATCCACTCGAGAAGCCCCAAAACCCGACTCCAAACACCCGCCGCTCCGTCCACACTCTCGCCGTGAGTCCAGATTGAAGCGCCGCCGTCTGATTCGATTTCCTCTCAAGCGGAACTCAAAACCAAAGGAGAAACTCTAACCAAGATTCAAGAGCATATCGGGAGGGAAGCAAGAGACCGGCGGGGAGCAAAGGTAAAACGGGGAGGGGAGGTGAAAAACGCCTCTAGTGCCTGCTCTCGCGTCGGGTCGGAGCGTTTGACGATGACTTTGAAACGTACGATCGAGAGAGAGATAAGGTAGGTAGATAAAGAAGATAGTGAGGTTCGTGAATATCATTATATTATTTGGTAATGTAGAAATAATATAGTACACAATTATTAAAATAACAAAAATAAATTTCATTAAAGAGGTAGAAAAACACTAATATTTCTAGTATTAACTAATCTAGATTTAAAGTTTAGATTTGATATGTAGAATTTGGGGTGAGGCTTAGGATACAATTAATAATAATTATGATTTAAATTTCAAAATAATATGTTTCAAATATATATATATTTTTTACGAAAATCGGATCTTAAAAAGAAATTAAAGAAAAAATCAAAAAAAAGTTCGAAACTTTTTTTTGAAAAAAAATGAAAAAATTTCAATCTGAATTTTTTTTTAAAAATAAAAAATTTATTGTTTTAAAATATTAGTTTTCTTAATATTACCTAAAAACTCAATTATCCAAATGTTTCTTTTTATACATATTAATACCTAATATTCTAATAGTCTAAACCAAGACGTTCTTTACAATAAACATCAAACATCCAAATTTTAAGTTAGACAAACTCTTTTTTTGTCATACATTTAGACAAGTTCAAAACAATAAAATCTTGCTTTTTCCCTCTTCTATCAATTTTTTTTTTTCTTTTGACTTTTCTTCAGTTTTTTCTTATCTTAGATCTTGAACTCGTGGACGTGGAACCATTTCGTGGATAACCATTTGTTTTCTTTCACCAGTGGACATCCACCTGAAAGTCAAAGTCGATGATATTGAGGTTTAGAGTCATGATATTATTATTAATATCAGTGAAGGCAAAAGTAAAATATCTCACTTCAGTTTCAATCTTACAACAGTTAGCAAATGATACACAAATATGGCACATCCATGTAGAAAAGAAAATTTTTGAATAAAATTTGATTCAAAGAGAGTATCAACAAGGAAATTAGAGCAATACAACACTAGTATCATATCCAGATTCTAAAAAATTTATCTTGCCAATAACACAACGAAAGCTCAAGCAGACAGTTAAGAGGAGCAAACAAAGAGAATGACTGACCACAGAGCTTACACTATTGGCCATAGGTCCTCTGTACAAAACATCCAGCAACCAGGGCCGGCCCTGGACTAAAGCCCGTAATGCATGGGCTTTAGGCGCCATAAAAGTATAGTAATATCAGGGGCGCGGAAATTGCTAGTATCTGTTTTAGTCTGGTGGTTTGTGTTCTTGACTTCCTGTCCAAAGGTCAAGGGTTCAAAGCTCAAGTCCTTTAACATTTTATCCTTTTCTAGTTATAGATTTGATTCTTTGTACGAAGGACTTCGGTAACAATATTTATTAGCCTCCTTCGTTTTTTTAAAAAAAAATCTTTCTAATTCTCTTTTCTATTTCAGTATTTTTCTATGTCTATATATTTGTTAAAAAATGATGTTACCAAAATTAATTCTAATCAGTAATCCCTCAACCATACAATCTTTCTTTTAAAAACAATAAATTGAATTATTAGTTTTTCATATTACACATTTTATTATGATTAATTTTATCTGTTAGAATAATTGTATCTTTTTAAGTCATTTTCTCTTTTTTGGATAAATTCTTGTAATATTTTATAAGCTTTTGAAATTCAATAAAATTAAACAATGTGAAATTGATATATAAATGATTTTATCATATGTTTTGTTCTACTGTATAGATAATAACTTTTGGATTTGTAAAATTCTTTTATAAAGTATTATCTATGATATAGATCGTATATGACTTAACTAAAACATTTGATTATTTGAAATCAGAAAATTATTTCTAGAAAAAGTTAGAATATTTTTTTTCAAAAAAAAATATTTTGATGTTTTGTATTTTATTTCTTTGAAAATAATATAATTTTTAATAATATTATTTAATATTTTAACTATATAAAATTTTTAATTATATTTACGGGTATTATTTTTTTGGTACGCTTTAGGCGCCATAATAGTCCGGACCGGCACTGCCTGCAACAAAGCACATAAGCTTTATCAGTGTCAAAAGCTAAGTCAAACAGAGATTTCAAACTTCAACTTTGTTTTGTCGATACAGACATACCTTAACAACTCATATATATTGAAACAAAACAACACAGTATATGATTTAAAACATTACTGAGTAATTAACACATCACCTATTGACACGAAACAACCAATCCACAGAAAATCATATTGTAAATTATATGAATCAGAGCAAAACCAGAGAGATATAGTGTAGAAAAAAATACAGACAAACAAAGAGTTTCATTCAACATACATAAGGACTAAGGATCATTAAAGAAGAGAATACCTTGTTTTCAGGCAAGAGAGTGTTAGTAAAGCTCGTGCATAGGGATGTTAAAATGGTATAAACCACCCCATTTAAACCTACCCCATTTAAAACTCACCCCATTTAGAACCCATACCCAGTTAGACCCATTTAAAAATAGGTCCATTAGGGATACTATTTAGATCCATGAATTTTACACTAACCCATTTAGACCCATTATAACTATTGTTGATTTTTAAAAAATACTTTTAATTAATTTAGCCAAAAACAGAAAAATTAAAATTTTCACCAAAACTGCAAAACCGCAAAATCGAGTTTTTTGCCAAAACAGCAAAATTGAGTTTTTCTGCTAAAATCGCAAAAGTCGATTTTCATGCCAAAACGGCAAAATCAGGTTTTTCCGGCAAAACCACAAAATCAAGTTTTCCTGCCAAAACCGTAAAATTGAGGTTTGTCGCCAAAACCACAAAATCGTGTTTTCCCGCCAAAACCACAAAATTGAGTTTTTCTGCCAAAACGGCAAAATCGAGATTTCCCGCTAAAATCTCAAAATCACGTTTTCGCGCCTAAACCGTAAAATTGGGTTTTTCTGCCAAAACCACAAAATCGAATTTTCTCGTCAAAACGACAAAATCGGGTTTTCCCATCAAAACGGTAAAATCAGGTTTTTTCGCCGAAACGAAAAATTGGGTTTTCCGTCAAAATCCCAAAAATTGGGTTTTCCCGCCGAAACCGCAAAATCGGGGTTTTCCGCCAAAACCGCAAAATCATGTTTTCTGCCAAAATGGCAAGATTGGGTTTTCCCATCAACACGGTAAAAATCAAATTTTCCCAGCAAAATCACAAAGTCAAGTTTTCCACCAAAACCGCAAAATCACGTTTTTGTCATAACCAAAAATCAAGTTTTCCCGTTAAAATGAAAAAACAGATTTTCTGGCCAAAACCGCAAAATCTAATTTTACTACCAGAACCATACAGTTACATTTACTACAAAAAATTATTAATTATATTAAATTAAATGGGTTAATAGGATCCCTATTTATTTTGAGTATAACCCCATTTATTAAAGAGAAAACATCCATTAAAACCTTGAACTTTCAAATTAAAGCCAAAAAAATCTTCAATTCATGTTTAGGCCAAAAAAATCATCAACTTTCAAATATTTGCCGTTTTAACTCTCATATTTTGTTGACTCAACCATTTAAGAAATCTGAATATTCAACTGTTAAAATCGATTAAAAATAAACGTCTATTAACTCTCTAAATGACATCATTTTAAAAAATGATTAAAACATTGATCATATAACATCTTTTTGTTTATGTAAACATTTAAAACATCTCTTTCGTGAAACCATAGCCCCAAATCAACTTCATCTTCTTCACTATGGTTTCACAAAAGAGGTATTTTAAGTGTTTACAGAAGCAAAAGAACGTCGTTTGATCAATGTTTTAACCAGTTTTTAAAATGTTGTTTAGAAAGTTACCAAACATTTATTTTTAATCAATTTTATTAGTTGACTATTCAGGTTTCTTAAATGATCGACTCAACGAAATATGAGAGTTAAAATGACCAATATTTGAAAGTTGGAGATTTTTTTGGCTCAAACACAAGTTGAAGGTTTTAATGGTTGTTTTCTTATTTATTAAATAGGTCTTAACAAAACTATCCTTTTTTGTCAATCAAACTACCCATTTAAAACCCATTAAACTAAATGGGTTTAAATGGGAATTTAAAAAAAAACCATTAAAAACCCGTGAGCAAAACCCATCATAACATCCCTACAAGTCGTGGATCATCCACTGTTTTGCTCAGAGGAGCTGTCACTTGTCTCCCTCATGAACACCAAAACCATTTTATGACCAATATTACCTCAAAATCCAGACATGTGTCTTCACTTATCCTTCTTCCTGGTCTGTTCATTCCCGTTTTGTACTTGTTTTCTCTACGGGACAAGAAGTACCAAACAATATCTTTCGATTTAATTTTCAATGGAACAGACACACATATAAGGAACATAAACCCTAAATCAGGAACCAGAGCCATCACAAAGGAAATAAAAAATCAGAAATTGGAAAAAGATGGAAACTTAAAAGGCAAATCCCAAGGATCTAAGCTGCAGATGTTGATCTCTTTGTTGACTCCGTCGGCGAGATTATTGTTTGTTGGTTTATTTGAGACTTGGTCGTTTGACTCAGTCTAATAAGTTGCTATAGTTTAGGAGTAGTTGTGTTAAGGTTGCTTCCATGTTGTTAAAGCCCTCCGAGAAAGTAGGAGGCAGTTTGTTTTCTTGTAAAAGGCTACTTATAGCTGATCAATCAATAAGAGGAACTACGCTCTTTAGTTCTCATCATCTGTTTCTTAGCTCTGTTACAACACATTGGTATCAGAGCCTCTACATTTGGTGAGATAAATTGCAAGAGAGAGTAAGAGAAGATGTCAGGAGAAGGACAAAACATCTTGGCGATCCCCAAGTTTGATGGAGATTTCGAATACTGGATCATGTTGATGGAGAACCTTCTCAGATCCAAGGAATTGTGGGACTTGATAGAAAAAGGCTACACATTGAGCCAAACCATGGAGATATCCTCACAGGAGCACAAAGTCAAGAGCTAGCAGAAAAGAAGATCATCGACTTGAAGGTGAAGAACTATTTGTTCCAAGCCATTGACAAGTCGATTCCAAAAACCATTATCCAAAAGGATACAGCTAAGAAGGTGTGGGAATCTCTGAAAACAAAGTACCAAGGAAGTGAGCGTGTGAAGAGCGCAACTGCAACGTCTCAGAAGAGAATTTGAGATTCTTGAGATGAAGGAGGCTGGGAATATTACTGAATATTTCTCAAGGGTGTTGCTAGTTGCAACAGATATGAGGAATCTTGGTGAGGATATGCAAGATACTAAGATCGTTGAGAAGATCTTGCGAACACTTTCAGAAAAGTTCACATACATTGTATATTCCATTGAAGAATCCAAAGACATAGACAGTCTGTCAGTTGATGCTCTCTTCAACTTCTGTGTCATGAACAGAAGATCACTAGGCACGGCAAAGGAACTAACAGAAGTGAGCAGGTTCTGAACGTAACAACTGAATCAAGCGATCAAAGAGGTAGAGGAAGAGGAAACGTCTTTAGAGGAAGAGGAAGGGGACGAGCCAGATCGGGAGCATTCAACAAGGCTTTGATCGAGTGCTATAGGTGTCACAAGCTAGGGCATTTTCAGTTTGAGTGTCCTAGCACAGAGAAACATGCAAACTATGTAGAGTTTGACGAGGAAGAAGAGCTCCTACTGATGGCTCATTCTGAGATACAAGGTCCTACAATGGAATATCTCTGGTTCCTGGACAGTGGGTGTAGCAACCATATGACCAGTACAAAGAAATGGTTCTTTGAGATTGATGAAATCTTTCTACACTCAGTGAAGCTTGGAAACAATGCCAGGATGATGGTTCAAGGAAAGGGAAACGTCAAGATCAAGGTGAATGGATTAACTCAGATTGTTCAAGGAGTATACTATGTTCAAGAATTGAGCAACAATCTCTTGAGTATTGGACAGCTGCAGGAGAGAAGACTGGCTATCCTAATACAAGATGGAACATGTAAGATATTTCATCCATCAAGAGGGCTCATTATTGAAACAAAGATGAGTACAAACCGAATGTTTGTGATCCGTGCACAAATGGTGGATTCGAGTACATGCTTTCAAGCAAAAGTCTCAAGTGAAACACATCTTTGGCACTGCAGATTTGCTCACTTGAACTACAACAGCTTGAAGACTCTGAGTTCAAAAGGGTTGGTGAAGGGTCTTCCTCACATTGAAGCACACAAGAAGGTCTGTGAAAACTGTCTTATTGGAAAGCAAAAGCAAGAATCATTCCCTAAGAAGAGTACATGGAGAGCTTCAAAGAATCTGCAGCTGATACACACTGACATCTGTGGTCTAATCACTCCAACATCCATGGGACAAAAGAGGTATCTGCTCACATTTATTGATGATCACAACAGGAAGATGTGGAGTTACTTGATCGCAGAGAAGTCTGAAGCCTTTCAAAGTTTTAAAAACTTCAAAGCAAGCGTGGAGAAGGAATCTGGTTTATCAGTCTGCTGCCTAAGAACAGATTGAGGAGGTGAGTTTTGCTCAAAGGAGTTTGAAGAATTTTGCAGAGCTCATGGTATCAAAAGGCAGTTAACAGCAGCGTATACCCCCCAACAAAATGGGGTTGCAGAAAGGCGTAATCAGACCATCATGAATCTAGTACGTAGCACGCTGTCAGAGAGGAAGACACCAAGGGAGTTATGGGCAGAGGGAGTCAAATGGATAACGTATGTATTAAATCGCATCCCTACTAACTCATTACAAGACAAGACTCCAGAAGAAGCGTGGAGTGGCATTAAGCCAAATGTGAAGCACTTTAAAGTTTTTGGATGTGTTGGACATGTACACATCCCTGAGGCAAAACGAGTGAAGCTTGATGACAAGAGCTGCAAGTGTATCTTCTTAGGAGTCAGTGAAGAATCAAAAGCCTACCACATGTACAATCCCAACTTAAAGAAGATCATGGTGAGTAGGGATGTAGTCTTTGAAGAAGAAGCAGCTTGAGATTGGGGAAGGAAAGATGCGGAAAGCTCAAATGAGAAGAGAGAGAGAGAGAGAGAGAGAGAGAGAGAGAGAGAGAGAGAGAGAGAGAGAGATTGGCCGTGGTGGTGGGAAGGCGACCACAGTGGTGGTGACACAAGGAGGAGACGCGGTGGTGGTGACACGAGGAGGAGGAAACGCAGTGGTGGTGAACATTTATATCAAAGTTAGTTAATCCAATGGTTAAGAAGTGTGATCCAAGTATCTAAATTTGATTGGTCAAAAAATTTGTCTTTCTTTTTCTATTTTAATTTTGTTTTATTCTTAAATATTGGATAATTTGTTGTGTAAGTAGTTTTTTTAGTTATATCTTATATAAACATTTATAGTTTATAGTTTATAAATCTTATATAAACATTTATATTTTGTAGTTTAGAATTTTATTTTTGAACATAATAAATTGATATTTATTTTAAGAATTAATGTTTAAATTTGAAAATATTAGATTAATATTATTATTTTGACTTTAGTCATCATTTTAAAATTTTGTATCTTTACACATAAATCTGATTAATAATTCATTTATAAATTTGTATGTTTGATTCAAAAGTTTAAAAGTTTTATATTTAAATTTTATGGTTTATAAAAAATTATGAGCAAGAGTAAAGTTTATTTTTGTGATTTAAGGTTTGTATGTTGGAAACTTGGAATATGAGTTTTAGGGTTAAAGTTTAATAAAGTTTAGTTTTGTGATTTAAGGTTTGTAGGTTGGAATATAAGGTTTAGGGCTAAAGTTTAGTATTGAATGTATAGTTTATGTTTGAAGTTAGGATTTCGGGTATAGAGTTTCATTAAAGAATAAAAATATGTGTTAAGTAAACTATAGTTTAAGATTAAGAAGATTAAATTTTGAGTTTAGTTTTAAGATTTAAAATTATAATATGAAAAGATAAGAGTTTTAAGGGTTATCTTTAGAATTAGGGTTTAAAACCATGTTTAGGGTTTAGAGGCTAAAATAGTTTTTCTTAGCGTTATAAAATGCTTTTAAATGTCTTTCAGAGCATTAGTGAAGCCGCTTAAAAATATTTATGGCGCTTAAATCTAATTTCCCGCTAAGTATTGGCAGAATCATTGATTTTATCTTTCCGCTCACTCAATTTTCAAAGTAGCGTTAATTAAATGCTATTTTAGGTTTCACTCTATCATAGCGTTTATATAACGCTATTATATAATACCAAAATTTTTAAATCATCTACGATAGCAGTTGAGTAAAACGTGCTATAACAATTTGTTATCAATGAAGACTTTTTTTGTAGTGAATGTACGCGGGTTAAAATAAATATAGTCACCGTAGTGGACTGAAAAATGGTTAAAAGGAAAGAACCCCATTTTTGCGGATTAGTTGAAACTCATGTTAAGCAGCCTAAGTCTTCTAAGTTCTTAAATGAATTGTTTTGGGCTGGTGTTTTGATAATAACTATGGTTTTTCAGATTTAGGATCATCATCATCTGGCATCCTTCGGTTACCGCTATCACTATTTATAAATCTCTTCAAAAGATCTTTTGTGAGATCTCTTGGCCTGAATATCCTACTGGAATTATCGTGTCAGTGGTCTCTGCGTCTAACTTTGTCGATGAGAGAGTTTATTTGTGGGAAGAGCTTGCTCAGTTCGCCTCGTTCCCTACTACTCAGTTAAAGCCGTGGTTGGTCCTTAGTGACTTTAACCAGGTTTTGAATCCTACAGAGCACTCAAAATGCACCTCCTTAAATGTTGACAAGAGAACCAAATACTTCAGGGATTACTTAGTGGAAGCTGAACTTGAAGACATGAATTTCAGAGGAAATAGCTTCACTTCACTTGGACCGTGCTCTAGTCAATGACTGCTGGTACGCTTCTTTCCCAGACTCTCTTACTCTCTTTGGAAGCCTGGATTTTTCAGATCACGCCGTTATTAGTATAATCCTGGCTCATCCGCACATCAAGGCAAAACGACCTTTCAAGCTCTTTAATTTTCTATTGAGGAATGAGGATTTTCTACCTACTGTTCTGAGTTATTGGTACTCCTTCAACGTCGTAGGATCTGATATGATCATTGTTTTAAAGAAACTGAAACTATTGAAGAAAGTGATCCATGATTTAGCAAGCACAAATATTCATATATTAAAAAACATACTAAAGAAGCCCACAAGGTATTCTTAACTATGGACCTGATATTAAAAAAAATTGTCAGTATTTCATTGATGAAGCCTAAACTGGCAAGTTTACAATGGTATCAGACTTTACATCAGAAAGATCCAAAATTTTAATCTTTTAGCCCAATAGAAAATGGATCTAGGAATTTCCACCTTGCCACGTGTCCAGTGATTAAGCTACATGAGCCATGTTCTAGACACCTGTCACACATGCAGAAGACGACAATCTTGGTTGCACCACTAAGCTTCCTCGCCGTTAGCCTCCGTGAAATTGTTTCCTGAAGATTCATTTTTTCGTCGTGATACCTCTCTGAAACTAACGTCGATACCATTAGAATAGCTTCTTCTCGGTTGCCTTCCTGTTCCAAGCTTCAATATTTCTCAACAAAAGAATGGAGTGCACCCACTTCTTCAGCGTAACTCCAACCCGAAGAATTTTTGCCGTCCACTAAGGATTGTGGCTTGAGTGAGCACAATATCACCCAAGAAGAAGTGTTGATTCCGACCAGAGATGAATCGGATGGATTGAGATGTAACACCGGAGAGCCATTCCTTTGAAGGTTCAATATTACATCGGCCGCAACTCTGATCAAAGATCAGAACTTTATTCATCAATCCAAAACAAAGAAAAAGGAAACATGAAGATCAGCTTTGATATGGATTGAACACAACAAAATCGATTGAGAGGTGATCTTCAAACGGAAACTAAAAATAAACACAAAGATGTGACTTTATTTATATAACAGCAAAAAGAGAAGTCGGAAGATTATAAACAAAAGAGAAAGATTGATCTCATCTCCTCTCTGTGAAGGATAGAAGTGAGAGAACATAGGGGAGAGATAATAAATAGTGAAATGTTTTTTTTAATTATATGGCAGATAATTTTAGAAAATTTTCCAAATAATCAAAACAGAATAAAAATGATACACAATTTACTATAGGCAGATTAGAAAAAAAAATTGATCAATCATATTATTTTTGAATATTCACCACCGTTACAAATATGACAATACCTTCGATAAACAATGATTATTTATTTTAGAGGCTTCTGAAAAATATAATTTTAGTGGTTATCCTTTAACTTGTGTAGTATATTTGAAAAATATGAATTACAAAATTATAAAAAATAAAGATAAGAATCCACATAAGATTTTATGCATATTAGAAATTAAGAGTACATTGTAAAACAAACAGTGAAAAAAAAAAAACAGAAATCAAGTTATCCTTTCATTTCAAGTCAACCAGTGAGAGAAATCAGATGGTACGAAGAGAAAACAGAACAAGATCAGATGCATAAAAGACTCAACTGATCAAATGATGGAAGCTCTGATTTAGACTATGGAGTGTACGAAGACTCTGTTGTTCTCCAAGGTGATTTTTGCAACATACAAGAGAACCTATATAAAATAATAATTTTGGTACTTTAAAATTTTATTAATTTATAGAGATATTAATTTACAAAATTTTTATTTTTCAGATTTATTTATATTTTCTATTTTTATTAATAAAATAAAAATATTTGATTTTACTGTGTATACATTATTTAAATTTTAGAAATTTAAATTTCATATTGTTTCATTATCTTATTTGATGTATATTCTTATGTTTCATAGAATTGTTATGTGGTTTTTGATATAATTTTACTAAATATTATCAAAAATATATTGAAATGTTAAGAAAATAGAGGTATTTTCATTGTGAATATAAAACCAACAATATAATTTTTAGTTTACTTACATAAAATACATATAGATAGATTATTAATTTATGATTTAAATGAAACTATATATTTACATGGGAGTTTTAAAATATTATTATCTTATTATTTTATCGATATATGTCATATTTTACATCAGTTCAAGTTGGGACCAATGAAATTTATTAATTTTAAAAAACTGTTAATTTATTGAATATTAACTTATAGAGGTTCTACTGTATTATTTTCGATTTGTGAAAGATTGTATGGATACCAAAAAAATGGTCAGCATTTACTATCTAAATTTTATCGCTGTAAGAAATTATTCCCTAATTTCACTTGGACGTGTACCAAAATCATAAAATTTTATGGCAGAAAAATTTGCACTCGGTGCTATAAATTCTTCTTTTGCTTTATTGTATGTTAATTGTATTTTTTTAGTTAAGATTTTTGAATTGGATGTTTTATTAACTAATGTGGTTACTGTTGACAAAAAAAAAGACCATGACATATTATAATGGTGTTGTCTTGATGCACATTCTTAGAGCTCAACATAACAATCGATATGATCTTGAAGCTTTGTTTTTTACCATTGTTCATGAGTTCCATTAGTTAACTGAAAATAATATAAGGTATCATATTATTAATTTTATAGGTCACCATGACCTGAACTATATAAGTTAACTATCTTTTGGAGAACGGATCCTTACCAAGGTTAACACAAAGAGAAATAATTTTAGATGTTCTTAATAACGCAAAATGTATTCTGTTATATTCTTACTAATTCTCACATACTTCTCATTTATCTCATACTCTTCAAAAACATGGTCAATGTCCAAGTTACCCTTTTTGGCTAAACCAATCAAAATCATTCTCTCTCCTACTCCATCTTTTTTCTTTCTCTTTCTACTGTAGATCTTCAATCCAGATTTGTTCAAGCTCCATTCGATTTGGTCTTCTCCATTAATTCATTCATGAAGAATTAGAAACTTTAACTTCAAATTCATGTTCATAATTAACCAATTGAGCATGGATCCCGATCTATTTGGATAATTAAAAACACTGGTATAATCATTAAAAATCATAATAGATTAATATTTTGATTCAAAGAACTAGAAAACCTACTAAAACTTGGTATGAACAAAATAGTATAACTATGTATAGTTATGTATAACAATAATCGTACAACCTATATAACTAAGTAAAACTTTACTAGCTTGGTATAAATATATTGGTAAAACTGTATAACTAGGTAAAATTTTATGGTTAAACCGTGCAACTTCATTTAACTTGATTGTTAATCATTTTGATTTTTACAGGAAATGGACGAGTTCTTTCACAAACATACACTTTAATCATGAAAGATACTATTATAACACCAGAGATGGTTATGAATGGATTCCAAACACAGGTAGCTTATATTCTAGTAGATAGAATATGCAAAAAGATGACCATAAATCCATGTACAAAGAAGCTGAATTTGAGTTATATTTCATTGGTAGTAAAATCTAAGAGGCAATTGAAGAAGCATAACGACATCTTAAGGTAATTGAGTCAGTGGAATTTGTTTTTATTCGAGATACAGATAATTTAGGTGTTGGTTTAGATAACATGGAGAGCATGGATAACCTTGTGACAATGTTGATATATGTGAATATGTTGAGTTTCCACATGTTGTACATTAAATTTGATGTGTGATGGGATTGGAAGATGGTATGTGTATTGAGATTGGTTAAGCGTTTCCAAATAAAGAAAATATGAAAGAATTAGTTGATTGAGCATCACACCATAATTGTTTGAAATTATTATTTTGAACTGTTGATATGTGTGAGCTCTGAATATTAAGAATTCTGATTTATTTTGATTAAAACATACATAAAAGTGCATACTTGCTCTTGAAAAAGTTTAACTTCGAGAACCAGAAGGATGCACACCACAGTTAGTTGAATCTATTCTTCAAGATGATTCTTCAAACTGATAGAAAAACTAAGCAAAACTTAGTAAACCTGATAAAATACAAAAAAAAATTGAAAATATAAAATTCTAAACTTGTTTGGTTATTTATAAGTATTATGCTTATTATTTGTTAGTATTTTCTGATTTTAAATTCAAAATAATTATAGTCAAAATTTTCATCACATAGGTGTGTACTATTTATAATAGAGCAAATACCTTGTTCTTTTATGCATTTTTTCTTGATATTGACCTTGTGACATTACAAAACTTATATATACCACGAAATTAATTATATTACAACATGATTTGATGGAAAATGATTGTACAAAACTAAATATAAGTGGTATAACTATAATATAAATCTTTAGAGTACAGTAAAACTAAAAAAATGTAAAAAATAGAAAAGTAAAATTTTGAAGCTTTTTATAAAACTACAAACTTGGTAAAACTTTGATCCCAAAAATGCTGTAAAAAGAATTTCCCGCCCAAATTTCAGAATTTTTTCCTCCTAAAATTCTAATTTTTCCAGACCTCAAAAACGAAGTTGGTAACTAACTATACCTTAGTTTTTAGGTTTTTTCATTTTTACTATCTTCTCAATCCTCTCAACCCATTTTTCTCTCATCTCATTTTCTCTTTTCCATCTTTCTCCACCTGATGGGCAATCTTCAAGTTCTTTTCCAAAAATGGTGGTCAATAAAGAATCAAAACTCTGAAGCTATATATTAAGTGATGATGCAGCGACGAGGGTATCATCGAGAAGTCCTCCAAATATGATATAAATCCTTATCGTCAATACTATCGATGTCTCTGTTTGGTTTCTCAAACAACCATGCGGATTGAAGGACCCAATATGGAAGAAAAATATTGATAGTTTTCTTATTCATACTTTAGTATTTTTGAGATTTTGGTTGTACAATTAATCATAACTTCTATCAAATTAATTCAGTGACGAGTTTTTTAATTTTTCGAAGTTTAATAAATGAAAAACGAAAACTTTGACTTGACAAAGTTTACTTAATTATACAAACAGAAAAATACTTAACCAAAGTTATCCTAAGTTACATCAAGTTCTACAAACATAAATAACAAACCAAGTAACATAAACACAAACAACAAAATTAGTGTGTTGGAAGAAGAAGTTCTACTTCTTAAGGCAACTATGAAGATTGAGAAATCCTATAGTGCAAGGAATATAATGATAGTTCTGTGATATCTTATTTCTAGTAGTTAAAAAATTTGGATGTATCACCTTAATGGAATGTAAGTTAAATATGAAACTTTGACAAATCTTTACCGAGTCAAACAAATATAAAACAAAGTAATCTCAAGATCTACAAAATTACAAACAAAAATGGAAAAATTTCGCAAGGTTTTACCGAGTTACACAAATAAAAGTAACAAAGTTTTTACCGAGTTACCAAGTTACAAAAACTTGTATTGATTAAGAATGATTGATTTTTTCTTTGCTGTATGGTTGCCAATGGTTGATTTTTTATTCATTGCTTCTTTCTTGCTTTGTTGATCCTCACAATATTTTTTTTCACTATCACTTCTATAGTCCTTCTCTCCTACACCTTTATCCACACTCTATTTTCATCTCTCCACTGCATAAACCACCATCCTTCTCACTTTGTTCCATGTCTCCACCATCAGAAGTCGAATGGTTTCATTTTCGTTCTTTGAAAGCAACACTTCATAGAAAAACATAACTATCAAATAAAGTCATCATCATAAAATTCAAAAAATATTACTAAATTATACAATATAAACTAGTTAAAGTTTTACTAAATTGTACAAAGTTTTATAGTTATATCAAGTTTTACTAAATTATACCATTATGGGTTCGCTTTTTCTTCTCTTTCGATGGATAATTCATGATTATTTATTTCGTTATTTTTTCTGGAGAAAAGTTTGACTCACCTTTTATTTGAAGATTATAGTTTTTCGTGTGATAAAAAGATGAAAGAAAATAAGCTTGATTTGTTTCAGGGAAGAAATAAAAAGAATGAGTAAAACTTAAAATACTTAGTTATGTATAGATTTTTATGTCGGGATTTAAGTTTAATGGGTAGATATAATTTGGGTTTACATAATATACCTGATAAATTTGTAAATAATTAGATTCTGTCTAGTTTGTAAGTCTTTTGATAATTTTTATGATTTAAATAAATATCTATACTATACTAAAAGAGGAATATAAAGCCCTTAAAGCTATGCCACATGAGCACAAAAATCTTCCAATTAAAACATTTAAAACATACACGTCATTAAAAAGATTTATACACTCAGCCCATAAAAAATATTTCTATATTATTATATTTTTGTAATTAACAGAAATAATTCAATATATATATATATATATATATATATATTATAATAAATAATTAAAAATTACTTATTCTTCAAATAATATTAAAAATTAAGTTAAATGATATATAAACAAATATATGTTACATAAATACTTAAATATAAATTTTTTGGACATTTTAATAAAGAGTTAGACATGATTACTAAAATATTAATAGAAACTTTAACTATTACATTTAAACTAATATATATTAAAACACAAATTAATATTATTTTAAATAAAAAAAATATTTCTACATTATTATATTTTTGGGATAAAGAGAAATGATCCAATATATATCTTATAATAAATACTTACAAATTACTTATTCTTCAAATAATATTTTAAAATTAAATCAAATGATATATAAACAAATATATGTTACATAAAAAAATAAATACTTAAATATAAATTTCTTAGACATTTTAATAGAGAGTTAGACATGATTAATAAAATATTAATAAAAAAATAGAAACTTTAACCATTACATCTAAACTAATATATATTAAAACCCAAATTAATGTTATTTTTTTAAAAAAAATATTTCATTCTATTTTTCAAATATTATATTAAAATAAATATATAATAGAATAAATATTAAAATAATTAAAATAATTAAATTGATATTTAAAATGACATAACATTTTATAAGTATTTAGTTTGAGAAAGTCATACAAACCCTAGAAAATTGTTTTCACGCAGACAAAGCTTCGTCATAGATCTTTCACCTTCTTCACTTCTGCGATTCCCATTTCCCACTTCCGTTTCATAACCTCACCTTCCATCAATCATCTTATTTAATCTAATTTAATGGTATTGTTTCGTCTTTCCATCATTCTCCTTCTTTATAATAAAGACTCATATAGGTAAATTAAATCATCATATCATAAATCTTTATATTGTCATATCATTATACAATTTCTATATTATTATATTTTTGTGATTAAGAGAAATGATCCAATATATATCTTATAATAAATACTTAAAAATTACTTATTCTTCAAATAATATTTAAAAATTAAATCAAATAATATATAAACAAATCTATGTTACATAAAAATAAATACTTAAATATAAAAAATTTTGGACATTTTAATAAAGAGTTAGACATGATTACTAAAATATTAATAGAAAAGTAGAAACTTTAACTATTATATCTAAACTAATATATGTTAAAACACAAATTAATATTATTTTAAATAAAAAAATATTTCTACATTATTATATTTTTGTGATAAAGAGAAATGATCCAATATATATATATATATCTTATAATAAGTACTTACAAATTACTTATTCTTCAAATAATATTTAAAAATTAAATCAAATGATATATAAACAAATATATGTTACATAAAATTAAATACTTAAATATAAGTTTTTAGACATTTTAATAAAGAGTTACACATAATTACTAAAATATTAATAAAAAATTAGAAACTTTGACCATTACATCTAAACTAATATATATTAAAACACAAATTAATATTATTTTAAATTAAAAAAATATTTCATTCTATTTTTCAAATACTATATTAAAATAAATATATTGATATTTAAAATGACATGACATCTTATAATTATTTAGTTAGAGAAATTCATACAAATCCTAAAAAATTGTTTTTCACACAGACAAAGCTTCGTCGTATACTTAAATAAAATATCACTAAATGTGTTAGTTTGTTCACCCAACCTGAATCCAGAAAGAGTAGAAACTACCTACAATATTTGGTTTTCTAATAAATCAGAACAAATGAAGGTTGACATTTTTTTCTTCGACAATTAACCATTAAAACATATAAATGATTAATTTTTCATTCCAACAATTTAAAAACCAAAAGATTCTAAATACAACATACAAAGACTCTTAAAAACCTTAATAAATAAAAAATATTTACTCACTAAATCACTAATGAAAGTAAAAACTATCTCTCCTTCTATACTAATGCAGTCCTCAAACATCTATCTCATAATCAATACATCGCTCTTCGAAATAACTCATATTATGATCTACAATCATCATCTCTCGCATCTTCTTCAACTATTTACCTTTTATGTGTAATCTTCACCCAACAAACTTTATACTCCAACAAAATCCTACATTATTCTCTTTTTCCACTTTCAAACTATCATCTTTTAAATTTGATGTCAAATTATTATTACTCTTTTTAAATAAATGGGGAATTATTCATTGTATTATCTTTTATAAACAAACTCAATTGTTTAATGATTTTCTAAGAACTTAGTCTCATATAAAAATTACTAAATCTTTAACTGTTGTGATTTAGTATTATTCAAATTTATATTTATCATATTTTCTAAAAAATTTATTTAACCTGTTAAAAACTAAATAAATACATAATATTATATATTTAAATGTATTTTCTGCGTGTAGCACAAACAATAGATCTAGTTAAATTAAAAAGGAAAAAAAAGAGGAATATCTGAGATTTTTTTTTTTCAGCTGAGTAGTAGAGCAATTGATTCCCACAACGAGCTTTAGAGATCCTCTCCAAAGTAACGCAAGAGTTTTTACCAGTATACCAACTCATTGATGTATCATATAATTATTACTCTCTTTCTTCATTGTATTCTCTGCGGAATTAGAGTTCAGTCTCATTAATCTTCCCAAAAAGAAAAACAAATCCCAAGTAGCACAATAACACACAACTGAGAAAATAAAATTACAACAACAGGTTTATAGTTTCTTGAAAATAAACTTGTCAAAGTAGATATTACATATAAAGCACAAGCAAGTAGAAGAAAGGAAGAAAGCTTACACTATACAAATGAAGCTCCACAAGAAGAAGAAACCACCACAAAAGACTTCCTTCTTCTTCTGGGAAACTGGTTAACAAACCATCAGAAAGAAACCCTTAGTTCTTGAACCTATTCATCCTGATCGAGTTCAACAATCTGTGCACGTCTCTGAGCAGCTTTCCTCCTGATGAAGAAGCCCCATCTCATAGCTGCTTTGATCTTTAGCCATCCCACAACAGGCTTACCCGACTGTGAACGCTCTTCTTCATAATGACCCATTGAAGACTGACCAAATGAGTGAAACCCAAACCCGTCTTCCGCCATGTTCATTGGAGTTTGCGGGCCCCCACCATTCATGCTAAAGAGTCTCAACAGCTGCTGCATATCATCGTTCTCAAGCATTTCATTACTTCTAGCCCTTATCTCTTCCTCTGATAAAAACCCATCACCTCCTCTGTTTCCTGTGTTTGACCAATCATTAAAAGAGTTCATCTCAGAATGAGACTGAACCAAGTGGTTGTTTTGGGATCCTGTTGGTGGACCTAGTGCTAATCTCCCACCACCATTGCCATTGATCATGCCTTGTGACTCATGAGTGTTGCCAACTAGCTGGTCTTGAGGTGCAAATGAAGCGTTTCCATAGTGCATGTAAGAGTTAGTATCAGACTGAGCCGGGAAACTTGAAGCCGGAATCTGATTGTACACTGATGCTGTAAAACCCAACGAATGGCTGTTAATTCGGTTTCAGAATAAAACAAAATGGATTTAAGGTTTACTCACCTTCACCAGTTATGTCTGAATAAGATGTAGAAGGTTGGCTTGCAACAGAAACTGGGATTGAGTAATCTAACTCAGCTGTCTTATTAACTTGGTTGAAGTTCATCAGTGACTTGCTGTCATACTCAACAACTTGATCCCAGTTTTCATAAGCTTTCTTCACCAATGCATCAACATAACCCTGCATTATTATTTACCCAGTAAGATTGAGAAAACAAGTGTACATCTACATCAACACAAACCTTTTGGTTGTCAGAAAGAGAATCAGCAGGATAGTACTGTTTCCCTGAAATAAGACCACTGAACTCATAGATATTGTTGAAGACAACACCAACTGAGTCCTCAGGATAGTAGACGTAAAGCATTTCACTCAAGACACATGTCTTTGAATGTTCTGCAAGTGTCTCCCACATCCTGTTTGACATTCCACTCCCAAGAATCTGAAAAGAAAAACTCGAGAGTAAGAATCTTGATAAGATACAAAGGATAGTGAGATGGTACACTTACAGTCCTTAGTTTCTGAGAGTCTTTGACCATAAGACGTAGGAACTCTTTAACATTGTAGATTCCTGCTTTATTCAGTTTCTTATGGAAAGCTCCGTCCTTACCGATCTTTTCCAACCTCCAGACTTCATCATCCAAAGCAGGTGGATAATGTTTCTTGTACACTGTAGATAATAACCATTAGGGAGTAACAAAAACGTTAACCAAAGAAAGGGAAAGCGAGAACTTACACTCTCCACGATGGTCCTTGACGGTGAAAGCTTCTGTCTTTGCCTCGCGGACACGCATACTCTCACAGTAACCAGAAGAGACCTTTAACCCCAGCCTGAACTTTCTGCATCTTATCCAACTCGAGTTGTCTGTAAAGATAAGTTCTCCTAATGTCCCCACGCCTTCTTTCAAAGTCACCTGCACATCACCGGTCAAAAGAGGTCTCTTTCCTTGACGCTCTTTCACCAAATGACTTTCAAACTCTTCTTCAGTCCAGCCTTCATCATCTTCGTTGTTGAAATCACCGTCAAGCACAACAACATCGAGCTTAGCAGAAGCTTCAGGTCCTACTGTCAGTACATGTCCTGTTGTAGCGTCTAACAGTACAACATGGATGGCAGCACCTTGCTCCCCTTCTATCTTCCCTCCGGTGAACAAAGGAACAGACAGTCTAGACCTGAACTGCAGCTGCAAGTTCCTTCCACCAATGCCTTGTATTCTTTTAGGAGAAGAAGACCTCTCACTAAGTCTTGCAGGGGGGCCTAGTTTCGCCAATGCTCTCTCCACCTCTTCGCTTACCTGTTTGATAAAGACCAATCAATAAAACATTGAGAAATCCCACCAAAAGCCCACTTCAAAGCTTACCACTCGGCGAAGAATAGGTTCCAAAGACGAGCAAAGTCTCTGTAAGCTATCCATCTTCAGGGCTTCCACAATTACACTGCAAGAACATACACAGCTTTCTCAAACTCAAGAATCATCATCATCTAAACAACACTTTCTGCTTCACACAAATCAATTGTAGATTTCACAAACGAGAATCTGAACTCAGAACACAACAAAACTACAAGGGTTGTTTGCAACTGAGACATAGATTACCTTGCAAGAGCGGGTCTTTTACGCTCAGGCTGCTGCTGCTGCTGATTATTATCATCATCTTCCTCGAGCTTTCTCTTTTCTCTCATACTATTAGTCCTCTCCATATATCTTGTCTGCATCTTTTCTCCCTAAAGCTAAAAGATCTGTAAGAACGAGACAACCAAAAGCAAAGACACTTCACCAATCTAGAAACTGTTATTCGATTTGAAGGAGATAAAGGAACAAAAAAAATACCCTCAAAAATGGTGTTTGGTTCGGATAGAGAGAGAGAGAAAGTCAGAAGAGGTTATGTTCGGTCTTAATTAATTTTACTTGAAGCATTTTGTCTTGGTATGTGATTAGTCGACTACTTTGACTGGTTGTAGTAAATTAAGATAAGTATCTGATGGGGGCGTGACCACCGTAGCCTTGAATTGCCGTCACTTTATTGTTCGTTTATTGGTTGATTTTGTTAAGCCGGCGGCTAGTTTATGTATTTTTTAGCACATGCTTTATTCTAAAGTTGAGAATATAAAAATTACTAACACTTTGGGGTTTGTACATATAAAGACTAATTATTTCATTTTTTGCACGATTATATTAGTGCAAGAGTACAAAACACATCATCATATCACCAAGGATAAGATTCAACATGGGTTTATAATATTAAACTACATGAATATTAAGATCTAGTTGCAATAGAAGAGATTAGGTTCATAGAATCATAGATTTCTTTATTTATATGTTTTAACTTTAGACAACTTTGTTAAACAACCTTCACTGTTTGTAACATTTAACAGATTTATTCTGATTGTAGTCTTGTTGGTCTGTGGTTAACTTCAATCTTTTTTAGGTCGGTTTACCAAACATATAAAATGATACAAATACAGACATCAATTTAATTTAAATACGTTTACTTTTACAAGTTTTGAGTAAAATTAAAATAAATTGAAAAGTTGCAGCAATTATTGAGGTTTAATATAAAAAAAATCATTTCAATTTGAAGTAATGAAAACTCCATTACTGCAAACCAAACGGGGGATAATTACGACTGGACATCATTATTTGATATCCGTCTTATATTCGTGACTCGACTTGTATTCGCCTTAAAAAAATAAGTATTTAACATTGACAAAACAAGTAACAAGTCAAAAAATTTCACTACTTACAAGAACAAGGCAAGTATCAAGTATCATTTAGTTTTTTGATATTTTCCTCGTTAATCGTTACTTACTATATACATAATATTTGTTACTTGTCAAATAATACTTCTCTTTCTTTTTCACTACAATAATATCAATATTATTTTTATATTAGATAACTTATTATTAAATAAACTAATAAAACTTATATTTTGTTTTTAAAAAATCAAAAAAAAACATGTTTATTGTTAGTCTTGTCAATATATAGAGCATTGAAATAATAAGAAGCATCAAATTAAAATAGAGGAACAATGAGTTTCATGTGTGCTTTCAATATTTCAAACGTTTATTTTCATTTTTATCTACTTCTTTGAGAATTTTTATTAATATATAGAGCATTATATGTAATTGTATGTTCACCTTACAAGTAAGCAAGAGATAAGTACTTGATTTGACAAGTAACAATGCAAGTTAAGTAACTTGCAAATATCATTTTTTTGCAACTTCTTGATAAAACATGTATTCGTTTTGAGCAAGTCAAGTACAAATAATAAATCGAATTACTTGGATAAGTCAAGTCAAATAGTATATAACCAAAAATTGGCAAATACTTGCCCAGCGTCCAGCCCTAGATAATACCATTCATTAACCAATAGGTTCTTCTGTAATTTTATCAATGTTGTCACTACATTGCAATGTTACACGATATTAATGACGAGAAGAAGGAATGGTCAGTTAACTGAAGAAGAAAAGAGTTCAATTAAACATATATTTTGCAAAAGCTTTGGAGATACGGAGATAAATCGAAAGGCATCCATCCACGAGAATAGACTTTACTTTCCCCTGTTAACAAAGAAATGGATTATTGTGCTTTCTGTTTCAAGAACCAATTTTCTACATCCTAGAAAATAGGTCTGGGCATATCCGGAATCCAAAATTTGGACCGAACTCGAACCGAAAACCCCAATCCATTATCCGTTTCGTAATGTAAAAATACTTGAACAAGTTTTGAAGGGTGGTACAAAAAAATATCCGAACCCGAAGTGTTACTAACCGAACCCGGACGGATAACCCGAAAAATCCGAAATTAATAGTCAATATAAATATTTTGAAATATATATATAAGTATTTCAATTATTAAATTCAATATTTGTGATAATATAATATATAATAATAAATAATAAAATTATATTAAATGCTTTAAGTAAATAATTAGTTATAAATAAGTATTTTATAATTTGTTCACTGAAATAACAAGTCTAGTCTAGTACTCTTTATAAGACAATACATATTGTTTTTTTTTCTAGGAAGAGTAACATTTTATTTTAAAGAAACATATACGATTTGATACATAAACTGGCGGATGAAAGAGCAATCTCCAGACACAAGAGCCCACATGAAGGCGGCAGCTAGAACCCACTCCGAGACAACTTATGGCAACAAACAAATATACCATCTTAAAACTTAACTACTTATCAAGCTAAATAAGCAAATTTAATTCCAGGGACAATACATATTGCTTACAAAATATGTTTGTTTTCATGCTTGATTTAATATTTTATTATTATTTTATCAATTTTATGTGTGATAGATTAATTTTTATTTAATTTAGACGTTTTTCTTTATATTTTGCTTCAAATTTTTATTTTTTTTACTTCGGTTATATCTGAACTGAACCGATATAACCCGATTTCGTATGATATATGGTTACTTTATGGTTTTTATGATGCAATACAATTTTGAACCGAACCCAAAGTGTTATTATCCGAAGCCGGCCCGTACTAATAAAATTCTAGTATGGAACCTAGAATCGTAAACCCAAAAGTCCAAAACCCGAAAAATCTGATCCGAACGCCAACGGGTATCTGAATGCCCATGCCTAATAGAGAAAAAGACTGTGTTTACTTACCTGTTCATCATCAGAGTTATGTCGTCTCCTTTAAGTAAAATTCTTCCTGCAAATAATAAGAATTTATCTACTTACATGTTACAGATCCACAAGCAAACAAATCAAAAGCGAAACTTGTAATCAAAAAGAGTGAGTGAGTCCTCACCAAATGTTCTTCTTGTAGAAGCCAAAAACCCGAAATGATACAAACGATATAAATAAAGCGATGTTAAGGAAATATACAAATGAAATGACGAAATGAAAAACCGATAAGAAAACATTTTTATAAATGGACATGGAGTCGAGATACTATCTCTTTCCTTAACTCTAAATATTCGCTCCGTAGTGAGACATGACTGTATGAATATAGAGTCCCATGATACAACCATGGAAGACAATTCACGCTTCACTCGTTAATGCTCTAACGAACTATAATCTCTACAAAACACTCTTTAAACTTACGCTGGGAGATTTGCTGGTTTTTTGTTGTGAAAAACTTATTGAATGAAATGAGAAGGAGACGAGTTGTAAAGAGTAGAAGAGGAGCCACTTTCCGTAACCGCTGTACCCGCTGCAGCACGTTGGCGGAAATCTCGTGAAGATCTCGAAGGTGAGGAGTTACGAAACTTACTCTGCAAGATCTTTTCTCGTTTAAACTTATCGTCAAAAAGAAAGACAATGTGTTATTTTTAAACGAATTACATGTCGTTTAAAATAAAAATGCATGCTGTTTTTGGAAATTAAATGGGCAAAATATTAAGCTTAACTTGGTCCAAAAAGAATTTTATTGGGTCGCAGACCCTCCACCAAGACCCAAGCCTAAGATCCAAACCAAACTCAAGTCCAAGTCCACGCCGAGCTGAGCCGAGCCGGACGACAGCGGCGGCCCGTGCGTAAGGAGTCTTCTCTTCCACTGAGTTGTTTGGACACTCATAACATGGGTACATATATGAGAAAACAGCTATTAAAACCATGAACTTTCAAATTAAAGCAAAAAAAAACTTCAATTCGTGTTTGAGCCAAAAAAATTTCCAACTTTCAAATATTGGTCATTTTAACTCTCATATTTTGTTGACTCGGCCATTTAAGAAACCTGAATAGTTAACTAATAAAACCAATTAAAAAATAAACGTTTGTTAACTCTCTAAACGACATCATTTTAAAAACTAGTTAAAACATTGATTAAACGACTTCATTTTGCTTCTGTAAACACTTAAAGCATCTCTTCCGTGAAACTATAGTGAAAAAGATGAAGTTGATTTGGGGTTATGATTTCACGAAATAGATGATTTAAGCGTTTATATAAATAAAAACGTTATTTGATCAATGTTTTAATCAATTTTTTAAATGATGTTATTTAGAGAGTTAATAGACGTTTATTTTTAATCGATTTTAACAGTTGACTATTCAAATTTCTTAAATGGTCTAGTCAATAAAATATAAGAGTTAAAATGGTCAATATTTGAATGTTGAAGATTTTTTTGGCTCAAACATGAATTGAAGATTTTTTGGCTTTAATTTGAAAGTTCAAGGTTTTAATGGTTGATTTCTCGAACATATATATAAAGCTCTCATTTGCCTCGTATTGCCAATGTGGGACAAATGCTTATTCTTATTACTAATTTTTTTGGGCTTTTCATTAAAGAAACTCAAATTCATTTTTCACTTATGAATAAAGCCCAATAGCTTTATTGATCCAACAACCCCCCCCCCCCCCACATAAATAGAACTGGATCTAAACATATGAAGACTAAATGCATACTCGAGAGATTCTAGAAACTATTTAAAATTTCTTACTAGACTTAAACTAATGACTAGACATACTGACTTATCGAGAGTGTTTGCAAAAAAAATATTATGTTTGAGTTGGTGGTATTTTTAAGCCGCGGACCACTCATAGTTAATATATGTCAGGTTTATTTTACCAGAAGGTGAACATGATGTCTTGAACCAACCAGTGTTTTATGTAGACCGAGACAACATACATAACACAACTTCATTTTCTCGTAGAACTTAGTTCTCTATTGCGTTCATTGTGGCCATGAACTATTCTTGATTTTCATGAGTGAACTTAAAGAATATAGTCTTGCATTCATTCTCCTAGAAACTGCCTCATTTCACACTCATTAGGTGATTGACCATGAAAAGTATTGATTAATATTCCACTTTAGAAGCTATGGAAACATTAAAAGCTTATGTTTATCCTTCTAACATTCGTTAGCACTTTTATCATCTTAAGAGCTGGGAAGAGACCACTTATCTCGAAGTGCTTTCGGTAGATTTTGTTTTATTTTGTTTTCCCTTTGAACCTATGTCTTGAGATCTCCAGTCACGATAGGTAAGGTTGCAGCCAAGAATCCTCATTCGTTTTAGGCTTTAAACTCATTCTTTTTGATGATTTAGCAACAACATCTCATGGCAAACCTTTAGTAAATGGATCCGCTAGGTTGTCAGCCGATTTGATGTAGTTTATTGTGATTACAACATTTGAGATATCTTGTCTAATGGTTTTATGTCGTCTTCATATGTGACGAGATTTACTATTTAGAGATTATTCTGAGCCTGAGCTATAGCTGATTGACTGTCATAATGTATGAATATAGCATGCACATGTTTCTTTCACATGGAAATATCTTCCAAAAAGTTTTTAAGCCGTTCAGCTTCTTCGACTGTTTGTTTGGTAGATTTCCAAGATATTGTTGTTCCTCCTAGTGTAAAACATATCCACTTGTGGATTTTGAGTTTTTAGAATCTGATATCCAATTAGCATCACTGTATCCTTCTAAAATTGATTGTTTTTTACCATAGTGAAGCCAAAATCTTTGTTGTAGCGCAAGTAATTGAGTACTCTCGTTATAGCTTTCCAATGTATATGACTTGTATTACTTGTATATCGACTAAGTACATTTACTGCATGCGTTAGATTTGGTCTGGTACAATTGACCAAGTACATGAGACTTTCGATCACACATGCATACTTGTTTTGTGAAACCGTTTCCCTTGTGTTCTTTGTCAAGTGCATTTGGGGATCTAGTGGAGTTTTTTGCAGTAATATTAGAGTATTTTTTAAATTTTTCTAATATTTTTTTAGCATAATGAGATTAAGTTAAGATAATTCCGTTTGAATTTCTTATGACTTTAACCCCGGGAATATCATATGCTAATCCCATATCTTTCATCTCAAATTTTTCTTTGAACATGTTCTTTGTTCGATTGATAATGTCTTTATTTCTTCCATTAATAAGCATATCATCTACATATAAACATAACAAAACATACGCATTTTTGGTAGTTTTGTAGTATATCAATTTATCACATTCATTAATTTTGAAACCATTTAACATCATTGAATTGTCAATTTTTTCGTGCCATTGTTTAGGAGCTTGTTTAAGCCCATAAAGTAACTTAACAAGTCGGCATACCTTGTCTTCTTGTCCCGGAATGACAAAACCCTCAAGTTATTTCATGTAAATTTCATCTTCTAAATCACCATTTACAAAAGTGGTTTTTACATCCATTTGATAAATTTCTAGGTTTCTTAAGGATGTGATTGTTATCATCAGCCTTATTGATGTTATTCTCGTTACTAGAGAATATGTATCAAAATAGTCAAAGCATTCCTTTTGTTGGAATCCTTGAACTACAAGCTTAGCTTTGTATTTATTAGGTGTTCCATCATGGTTTAGTTTTTGTTTTAAAATCCACTTACTCCTTGCTGCTTTGCAACCTGGTGGTAAATTTGTTATATACCATGTATAATTTTGCATAATATAATCGAATTCACTTTTGACGGTTTCATTCCAAAATGGAGCGTATGGTGAAGACATGGCTTTTGCCAAAGTTTTTGATCATTTTCTGTTAGAAATGCCATTATGAAATTTTCACCAAAAGATTTTTTCTTTTGAGCTCTTTTGCTCATTCTAAGTTCATCTTCTTTTTTATTTTTTGAAATATCATTTACAGAAGTATCAACGTTTGTCTCAATTTATGAATCATTGTCATTGTCTCTTTCTTCAAATGTTCGATTCGAACCTTGTTTTTCCTGGAAGAGATGTCATTCCATCTGATCTGAATAATTTCTTTGGGTGCATCATGAACAAATCATATTTTATCGTGTATAACTTAATATATATATATATATATATATTTTTTTGAGAATGAAATAGAAAATTAAACTTAAGTGTTTGATTCAATACTACATAAATGATGAAAGAAAAGAGATGTCATTCCATCTTATCTGGGTGCTTTTTCTAGATGCATCATAAACAAAACATATTTTATCTCATATAATTTAATATATATATATATATATATATATATATATATATATATATTTAGAAAGAAATAGAAAAGTAAACAAAACTGTTTGATTCAGTACTACATAAATGATGAAATTTTGAAGCCTCATGCAAATATATAAACTTTGCAAAATAATCTAATTGTAACAATTGATTAATATTTTTTATTAATATATTTTGAGTCATATATATATATATATATATATATAATATGTTCTTATAATATTTAGATCTTTGATTTTGATAGAAATTTATATTTGTCCAGTTACTCATTTTGTGAGTATAATGAGTTACATATATTCTTTCAAATTCAAATTCAAATATAATTATTAATGATTTTAACTAAGCCAAATCAAATTAGTTTTACACATCACATTAGTTCAGTTCTTCATCTTAGACATGTAGATATATTTTCTAACATTTATAATAATTTGATATATGTTGTTTTAAAAAAAATAGAAAAATAAAGTGATGACCAGTAGGAAGTAATTTATGTAAGCTCATTAACATATATCAATATTTACAATAATATAAACATTTTATAAATTCTAATTAATTATATCTTAGATATATGATTATTGGTATAGTAGGTTCTACAAACATAAAGAAAAACATCAAATTAAAAATCAAATTAAATATTAAACATAAAAAGATTTTTTTTTATAAAGTTAGAGTGTAATAAATTTAGTTAATTAAAAGTATTTAGAACTATGCTATTTAAAAAATTTGTAATGAATTGATGAAAGTATGTTTATAGTAAAAAAGTATTTTATTTTCCTTTTTATCTGTTAAAATAAATATTATTTTTTGTGATTGTTTTGGAGAAATAATATTATATAAGTTAAATATTGGTTATATTAGTTAAATTTTTGTGTAATTATAATTTATTTATAGTCAACTAAATATTATGCAGAAATGAATTAAAGTCTCAGTAATACTAATTATAAACTATTTTAGTTAATTAAAGATATCTTATCTATGTTATTTAATTGTTTTGTGTAATCGTCTAAGAAAATATATAGATATAAAGAAAATATTTCTATAACTTTAAAAGTATATTTTATATTGTTTAAAATTATGTTCTAAAAGAAATAATATTTATTTTTAATGTCAAAATAATTTTGTGAACTTTCTTTTTATGGTCTAAAATATAATACTAATTTAAAATAATTTATATAAAATTTATATCTCTATTTATTTCAAAATTAAAAGTAGTTATTTTAAAAATACTTTATACTACAATAATATAATTTTATTCGAAATATAGTAAAAATTAATTTAAACATATAAACAATTATTTTTGGTTTTATATTAAATATATATATCTAATTGGATGCTTTAAAATAATTATATACTTTAATAGTTTTGAGAGCAGATAAAGCTTAAGAGAATGAATTTGGAAAATGCGTCTAAAGTTGTTAGCCTTTTAGGACCAAACGGTGTTTCTTAGGTTGTCTATGGTCTGGAAAGCACTTAATCAGTAGATTTGAGTGTTACTCCATTGAAGTTTATCAAGAAACGTTGTTGTCTTCTCACTTCTTTTTTTTTTGTAACAGTTGTCTTCTCACTTTACTGTGTCAAACTATGTAACAAAGGTTTTGACCATTATGATCCATGAACTGGAAAGGTTTTGACTTTGATTAGTACATATAATCTCACCAATTGTCATGAATTTGTGAAAGAGAACCTTAAACCAAGTAAACATTTTTCAGTGTTAAACCATAAGTATAAATTATAAAAATATTGGATCAATGAGCATATCTTATCTTCAAAAATATTGAAAACAAAGAAGCTTAAGAGCAATCAATCATTGCTCTCATCTTCAAAAATGTAATGAATCCATAGCATATCTATTTCCTTTTCTATGTATAAGCATCTCACATAGGGGACAAAAGCCACCCAAATTGACCAGTTTCAAGATACTCTGTACAAAGGCATAATAACAAACCCTAGAAGAACCCTTTCATGATATCAAATCCTAACCATCTTTTTTTTTCTAATATCACAACATGAAATCTAAAACAAAACCCTTTTCAAAGATCTATGATTTCGTCTCGACAATGTCCCTGTTGAAAAGAGAACTTGGTCTGTTGTTCACCATCCTTTGACTTATCTGAAGCTGAGGCCAACCATTCAAGCATATTGATAACCATTGGTGTATCATCGAGATAGTACTTGGCCTTGCTCGGTTTCTGACCCACCGTGCACGCAAAGACCTCTGCAAAAGCGATTGGGGAAACATCTTGGTGCTTCACTATGCTATCAAACATGTCTTCATCGGACCTGTCATCACCAATGCACAACAGAAAATCCGGTCTCTTCCCTTTGCTGTTCCTCATTGTTGCTATCAAATGCTCCACCACCTTTCCTTTGCTTACTCCCTGAAAGCCATCAGAATAATGATGATATGATGATAATTGCCCATTTCGAGCAAACAATATCCAACTGAATCATTTATGTACCTGAGGTTTCACTTCTACGATGTGCTGGCCTCTCTTGACAACAACAGGCTCGTTGGTGAGCACGCTCTCTAGATGATCAAGAAGCTCCTTAGCTTGCCAGGAACCGAAAGAAGGGTCAGCTTCTTGGTGGTGCCACACCATTGCACTCTCTTTCTCCTCTATGAATGATCCATCAGTCGCTTCTGTGTAGTGATTCATCACTGGTTCAGCTATCTTCTTCCAGCCTAAATCGGTGGGCAATACACTTGTCTCCCATGGGGAATCACAGTTCCATCTGTCCAAAAGAATATTAGCTTGACACAAATGAGTCCGAAGATGATGAAATAAAAGGATATAGAAGTAAGTACCTAGTGAAATAACCATGCTCGGCAGAGATACCGAGATTTGCGGAAGAACCAAACCATTTGCTAAGAGGGTCCTTACCTCGACCACTGACAATAAAGACTAGATTGTTGGGGTCGTCACACAAACGGTTGAGAAGCGAGATGAGATCATCACTTGGCTTTTTATCCAAAGTATCCTGATCCATCATTGTCCCATCATAATCCAATAGGATTAACCTGCTGCTTGTTCTCTTATACGCAGGGAGTATGGTCTCAACACCGAGTTTCCTGAAGTTGGGGTCTAACGCAACAACCCTGAACCCAAGACCCAGTCCAACTCCCCAGAACCTCTTGTTGTAATGATCTTTGCACGCCCTCTGAAGATCTTGGTCATAACTACGCGACCAGTAGGCCACGTCGTGAGAGCTAATGTACTTGTGATGCTTCTGGTGGCGCAAGTTTTTCTCTCTATCCGACATTGTGATGGCAGAGCTCATGGCATCAGTGACTGCATCGATGTTCCACGGATTAACACGTATCGCCCCGCTCAGAGATGGAGAGCAACCTATGAACTCAGAAACAATAATGACACTCTTCCTAACATCATCAGGCCCAAAGCCTAATGCTTCATCCAAAACAGGGCTCCCTTGCCTAGTCACAGTATACTTATAAGGCACCAAATTCATCCCGTCTCTCACAGCATTCACCACAACACACTCCGAGATAGCGTAGTAAGCTACTTTATCCAAAGTACTAACAGGTCCATTCACAAACACAATAGGCTTATAACCACCAGGTCCCCCAAACTTATTATTGACCTCATCAGCAATCAAGTGTATCTGTGTCTCTACATCTTGAACATCCTTACCTGAACTCCGAGCAGGATTAGTAATCTGCACAAGAACTACTTCCCCACGCAGCTCTTTGTTCTGTTCAAGAAGCTGACCCATCGCCCAGAACTTCAAGCTAATACCTTTGAACATATCCAAATCATCCACGCCAAGCATCACAATCTTCTCTTTGAACCTTTCTCTCAACCCCTTCACTTTCTCCGCAGTTTCTTCCGCAACCTTAATCGATTCAATCTGCCCCATGTGGATCCCAACCGGCAAAATCTTGATGCTCACCGTTCTTCCAAAGTACTCAAGACCAATGTAGCCTCTTTTGGACTCGTAATCAAGACCGAGCATCCTACTGCAGCAGGACAAGAAATGCCTAGCGTAATCGAACGTGTGGAACCCTATCAAGTCGCAGTTGAGAAACCCTTTGAGAATCTCGTCTCTCACAGGAAGCGTGCGGTAAATCTCCGACGAAGGAAAGGGGCTGTGGAGGAAAAATCCAAGCTTTATCCGGTGAAACCTTTTCCTCAGGAAAGTTGGTAAGATCATGAGATGATAATCATGAATCCAGACGTAATCCTCATCTGGGTTAAGCACTTCTGAGATCTTATCAGCGAAGATCTTGTTAACCTTCGTGTACGCCTTCCAGTTCGATCGATCGAAGAGAGATCCTTGAGCCTGCGTCATGGGGAGGAGATAGTGAAAGATGGGCCAGAGATAGTGCTTGCAGAAACCGTGATAATACTTGTTGAGCAAGTCACTAGGCAAGAACGTAGGAACGCACTGAAACTTCTCGAGTAGGTACTGAGAGACGTCTTCTTGCTCGGAGGGTAAAACGTCGGCGTTTAGAGACCCGACGTAGACGACTTCCGTCTCCGGAGGAAACCCGTCTTTGAGTTGTAAGTAAAGACTGTCATTGTCGAATTCGAAGCACCACTTGTTCGACGATATGTCTCTGTGAGCACGAAGCGGAAGCTGATTCGATACCACGATACGTTTCGGCTTTGTGACCCACGCGCCGCCGTTTCCCCCGTCTCCGTCGCCGGTCTCGAGACCCGGAAGCTTCGTGACGGCATTGGGGATCCGATTACCCATGATCTGGTAATCATCAGCCGAGACCAGACTCAGCTGGTCTTTCCAGGATTCCGGTAACATATTGAGGAAAAGATTCAAACTTTGCGTAAATCTAAAGAGGATTAAGAATGGGTAAATCGAGAATCTTTCTGGGTTTGTTTCATAACATCGAGAGAAGACGAAGAAGAGAGCGTTCGTCTTTAAGAAGGAAGAAAAAACGGAAATTTTTTCGGTGAGGATAAGAACGAAACGAAAGAGGAAATAATTATATTAAAAATCAGAAATGGACGGTTTAGATTTTCTCGAGATGGAAATGATTGGTCAATCGGAGCCGTTAGATGAGCGCGTGTTTGTGACTCGAACCGACTTCTCTTTAAGAAGATAGGAAACAAATCTTAAAAGCTATTAACCCTAATTTCTGATTAGTTGCTATGAGCTGTTACTTCTCCAATATGGGATGAAAATATTTACAGCTATTATTTTCCATATTTACGTTATTTGTATATATCTTATTGCTGACGTGGGTTATCAATGCAAAACGTCTATTTACTTTGGAACATATCTCATTTATATGTAGTACTCAATAAACCCAATTTATTTTTTTACTGTTTTACAGAAATACTGAAATACCACTATTTTAATTTTGTATAAAATTCCACAAGTGCTAATATATCTTGAGAATTAACATTAAAATTTAAATTGATTTTTTATTTTATTTTTTGTTCTTTGTAGATATTTTAAATGGAAAATAAGAAAGAATCAATTACATTTTAATTTTTTATGTAACATTAAAATCTATTATCCCAAAATATTCTCTCAGCATATTCTAAAACATTCCAGTGTTCACTCATACGAAGAGTGATGTGAAAACAATATATATCACAAATATTATAGTCTCAACAAATATAAAACGAAATACATGTGGAATAAATAGAACAACACGATCAAGCAAATACTAAAGTTTACTCTACATGTGGAGTAATTTCAAAGGGTTAATTTGTGTACTAACAATAAGAGACAATAAAATTAAAAATAACCATATGCAAGATGTAACAGATATATACATACACAAATGTAGGGATATTTTCCTCGTTACAACAAGTGGAGGTGAGAAACATGCGTGAATACTTACTTTTTTTATTTCTTATTTTTATGTACAAATAAAACAATTTATATAACTATAAAATATAACAAATCAAACGACATAATAAAAATTACCTTTCTATTTTATAAATTTTAAATATAATAGAACACAATAAAATAAGTTTCACTTTAAGATAACATTGAATTATGCTATATCAATGTATACTATAGTATATATTTAAAACTTAGTTTATGTAATATAAATAAAATTCATAGACATATATATATATATATATATATATATATATATATGTTTATAGTTTACAAAACATATAATATGTAGAAAAATCTATATATTTTACATGTAAATTATGAAATTACATAATTATATTTTATAAAGTTAAAGTTGATTAAGATTTGAGGAGAAAAACATTTTTATAGTAAAAAAAAGAAAAGAAAAGAAAAATAAAACATTCATATATGTATAAGAGGAACGTAAAGTGGCAACTAATACATATTATATGTTGTTTATCATAGTCTAAAATTTGAGATGGTTATATGATGAGTTATAGCTTTTTTTGTTTGTTACAGAATAAAATTTCCCAATTTCAAATCATATTACAATCAATAAAATATGAGTGAATTTATCAGAAACTAAACAAAATATATAGTTTTTCTTTTGTAAAATTTATCAAAGGTATCTCAGAAAATTTTTAAAAACTTATATAATTTTCTATACATATAAAAACGAAGTAAGCCAATTATGTTCAAAACAAATTTTGTTTTTGATATCCAAAGTAAATAAAATTAAAAGGAAAAAAAAAATTGTACTGATATGATGGGTGGATATGAAAAAGCTACATGGCAACCATGTAGAAGAAACGTGGCGTATTAGGGTGGGAAGAGAAGATTGGTAAAAGTCACGAAGCATGTGCTTCTTTGTTTTCTGACTGATGACGTGGAAAACTCTATCTATTAACGGCAGCTATGTGACCTATGTCAGCCAATCATTATTTGACACCTCATTCGTTCCCTCCAGGAACGTTTCAAACTTTGTCCCCGTTTCTCCTCGTTTCAACGGTATAACATGATGGTCGACCTTCGACCAAAAAAAAAAATCGACCAAAAACATGATGGTCGACCTCCATTGAGAACACGTGGCATTATCTCAAAATAACATTTATAGTGCTTCACATCCAAATTTCTTTTTCTTCTCCCAACTTTTAACGAACACCTAAACTTGCAATCTTATAATGTTCAAACTTCTTTGGTTTTGCAAAATATATTAACAAAATACATAAAATAATGGTTTAAATAATACTTTCTTCATTTGGAATTCCAAGTTAAGGGCATCACTAGTTGAAACATATTAGTTATGATTGCGGTTATAAGAATTTGAATGTGAATAGTTACTGTTTCTAGTGTTATTAAATAATTTGTATGAATGATATAACGGTTAGAAATTGTTGTTTTACGAGATATATGTGACTAGTTGATTATAAGATATTATAATATTTAAAATAATAAATTATCAATATTAATCTTGGTTGCACGAATGCTTCATCAAACGTCCGCTTCCCGCTTTGGAACCGGAATCGTAATCGGAATCTTACAAAATCTCGCTTCTATAGCGCTTTTAAAATATCCTATTTAAAAACACAATTGAAAACTTACAATTCTGTTTTGGAATCACACTTCCGTTTAAAAAAAGTCACAAACAAATAAAAATATAAAAACATATTTTTATTTTTATATAAAATTTAAAATCTAAAATTTAATAGTAGTGAAATATACAATATAAATATACAAATACTAAAACTAATACTATAAATTATCTTTATGAATTAAAGTTTTCATTAGAGATATATCATATATATTCAAATATTTTGTGTCAATTATTTATGAATTATTTAAAATAATTAGTATAATAATTTTTTAAAACTTTACTTATGTGTAGTTTCACAGTTTTAGTATAAAATCATTTAAATTGTTATAAGTAAACAAATGTTTTATTTTTAATTTGAATCATATAATTTTTAGTCATAAATTTGTAATTTATATATATATATATATATATATATATATATATTAATATACGCTTCCAACACATACCCGCTTTCTATTTTTTTAAAAAAATCTCACTTTTACGTTTCCATACGATTCCGCTTCCATGTACCCGTTTCCGTTTCCATGTAACATAGATATTAACATATTAAACCATTATAAAAATACCAAAAACATATTAATATAATAAAATAAAACAATTATTAATATAATATAATTATCTCTAACAACCGTTACCAACCGCAACAATTGCTTTTGCGGAGAAACCATTTAGACCCTAAGTATCGTCGTATCATATAATTTTACTTATAAAATAAATTTTATTTTATATTTTTTGCAGTTTTCTATTAATTTAGCTATTTTATACCTAATTAAAATATATTTTTAAAAATAAATTTTAATAGTCAATTAAGGAAAAAATTGAAAATTAAACTAGTTTATTAATTTGTGTGAAAATTTTAGAACGACGACTAATTTTAAAACAAAAATAATACTATTCTACTTTCATTATATAAACACAAGTTAGGGATATTTTACTTTCATATTGATGTTATTAGTAAGAACTTATTGATATTTTATATGCAAAGTGAAATAATACTTTTTGTTAGTAAAGTTTCCAACATCTTCCGTTGTTTTTAAAACATTAAAAACAATAATGATGTTATTAATAAGAACTTATTGATATTTTATATGCAAAGTGGAAATAATACTTTTTGTGTATTTGCCAACAAGAAATAGAAAGAAACTTTAGACAAGAAAATTATAAATAATGTTGTGATCAGTATTTTCCATACTAGCTTCAACAATATCGTAACATGGGAACTTTTTAAAACTCAAAAGAATCTTTAAAAAAAATGAAGATGAATGAGTGGTTTAATGGTGTTGAGGAGTTTGACCAAACAAAAAAAATGGTGTTGAGGAGTTGTTTTAAATTTCTAGGACAAGATAAGGGCGTGGAGAGAAAAAATAATACCAAAAAGAAAAATGAGGACTTATCCATATCCCAGAAAACCATTGTCCTAATTGTGGGACCTGATCTGATCAGCCACGTTGTCTAAAAGATTTTCTTGGGCCCCACTTTATCTAGAGCCTCTTGAGATAATTATTTTAATACTCTTTTCTTTTTTACTTTTCTTTATTTTTTTGAATATTCTTTCTCCTTTTTTTGACTCTTCTTTTTCTTTTTTAAATAGGGCAATTTCTTAATTTTTTTAGTTCCGTATAAACATGTTAGCTAGCAATTGAACATAGCCGCCGGATTTGTAGTCTTTCAAAACTTTTTTGCATGCCAAATTTGGTAGATATGTTCTGCAATTATGGGTCCCTTTTAAATGCTTACGTGACAACCGTGTATAAATGACGACAAAATATAACTAAAATATCGTGGTCAGTATTATCAGTATATATAAACTTTGCAATTGTTTTTTTAATTAAAAACTAGATTTTGATACCGTACAGTTTTTTATACTACAAATATTTTAGTTTTAAAACAAAACTTAACAATAAATTAATATAATTTGGTATTATATATTATCTAACTTTATAATATTTATGTTTATGTGGCTTGTAATATTATTACTATAACATGTTTATGGTATGTGTACGTTGTGAGTTTATCATTAGTTTATATAGGTATATTTGGTGTAAATTAGATAGCTGAATTTTATTAAGGCACCAGGTGAATAAACCTAATTTTTTTTATATTTTGCATAAATAAATTTTATAAATTTTATAAGGTTTATTTAATTTCATAATTTTATGAATTTTAATTTTTGTAACAAAATTTATTTTGAGAACATTATTATATAACAATACTATTTTACATAATTTTTGTTTTATTTTAAAATTTGAAATATATATAAAATTAACTTAAATTAGACCTAGATAATAGATAATAATTTTTTGGATATTGCTAACAATAGCAAAAAACTATTTTAAAAAGAAACTATATGTATTGTGCTTGTAAAATAAGTTTGTAGTAAACCTCGTATTTTGGGTAGTTAGTTAGTTTATAATTCGATTTGGTGTGGTTACTTTATTTTATTAAATATCAAACATATCTAAAAATTAAATATCTCTAAAAGTGCATATGCTATACACATTTATTAGACTTATGTTATACTATACCATGCACTAAACAAGTTTGATAAATGAATGTAATCCTTTCGTGCTATAATGTATATAGTTTGCTTTATAAACATAAACATATATAATTGCAAACCAATATTATATTTTATTTTGATTAATTAAAATCTACACTCACGATCTTGTTAAAATGCAGTTACTTATTTGTTGGACTAATATTATATACAGTAACATTAAACCATTTAATAGTTATGTTTTCTATTCATATAGATCCGTGTTGGAATATTAAATATTTTAACATATATAGCTCATTCATAGATGATAAAAGTAAGAAAGAGTCTATTTTAACATGAAATTTACGGGTCATATTTATTTTTTCACGAACTTTATAATAGACACGATGCATAAAATTTATGTCGAAATAGACTTTTTCATTGATAAAGTGTGTTCATGTTTAGTGTTTTCCATCATATATATATATATTCATTTAGTATATGACTAGTTTGTTTATTTATGTTTAGGGTGGGACACATAAACCTTTATATAATGATTAATAAATCAATTTGTTCATAAACTGAATCAGTTTTTTAACCCAATGGAATACGTTGACATTAATAACAATCGACTAAAACTTTTTATATACGATATGAACAAGAGGATAAATGTTTTATTTTTGAAAGATGTGTAAATTAAAATTTAACCATTAATAAAAATATCAGATGTGTTTTAAAAATGAGTTACATAAATTAGGTTACATGATATAAGCGTTTAAAGATATAACTTATAACTGATGATCTAAATTATAAAATTACACATGAAATAAATCATGATTTCTATTTTAATAAATAATAATTATAGAAAAAATTGAAATAGAAATGAATATTTATTTCAAACAAAATCGTTGTATGTATTTTTTAAAATAAACCAATTAATTCTTTTATTATCATTAAACTATAACTAAAATATATTTCCAGTTTTATTTATAAATCAAAAATAAGTTAAAATAATATTTTATGATAATTAAAATTAATCAATTTTGTATATAATTTAAAAAGATTTTTTTTTGAATTTAAAAAGATTTTTTTTTAATTTAAGAAGATTTTTTTAATTAAAAAAGATTTAAAAGATTTTGCTAGAATTTTCTTTAAAAATATTTATTTGTATCAAAAGAAGATAAGATCTTATAATTAAGATGTAAAACTTGATAAAATTTTCAAGGAATTAGTCTAAATTAAAAAAAAAAAACATTATATATGGAATAATTCATGAGTTCTGTTTTAATAGTCTAGAACATATTATTATTTTGAGGGTTTTGCATAACTAACCTACAATTTCAATTCAACCCCAAAATTAACTTTTTTTGTCATTACTGTTTACCTTCAAAAGTTCCAACTTATCCTTAAGTTTTTGAATTATTTACAAAATTACCATTATTAATTAATTAAATAATAATTTCGAAAATTGTACAAAACCTATTACACCCTAAACAATTCTTCTTATTTACAACAGTGTCATTATCATCAATTTTTCAACCACCATGAACCACCATTTTTGAGCACTTAAAAGCTCAAAAACTCCAACTACAACCACTTTTTCCTCTTTCTCAACCAACAAATCTCAATAATCTATCATTTCCTCTCTATTTTCATCTTAAAAACTCTCATAACTTTCATATTTATAAGTTAAACTTTCATATTTTCGAGTTTATTCACTTGTGTATCGACAAAGGTGGTTCTTTTTTGCTTATATTTGGAGCTTGGACGGTGGTAAAGGGTGGAAACGAGCATTACACTGGAAAAATATAACTATTTACTTCATTTTCGTCATCTTTTAGATATGTATCGCGATAAAAGACTGATTATTATGTCTACACATAAGTGTAGACTTACCAGTCAGTCTATTTTTCAACACACAAGTTACTTTTGCAATTGACCTAAATAAAACTTTTGTAAAGAAGACTTCCATAGAAGTATGCGTCTTAATCTTTGAAAACGAAAAAAGTATGTTGACTTACTAAGAAGTCTACATAAAAGAGGTTAGTTTTTGCATTTGACCGAATTTTAAGCAACTTTTGACTTTTCATAGTAGACTTCATCGGAAGTCTACATTTTGCAGACTGCTCGGGAAGTTTATAAAAGGTTTGTTTTTGCATTTGACCAAACCTTTGACTTTGTTGAAAATGTTAGTTTTGTGTTTGACAAAAATGTTTCAAAGTTGACCAAAAAAAAATTGTAGACTTTATATTCAGTCTCCAAATCTCAGGAAAAAAAAGTAGACTGAATATGAAGTCTACAATTTTTTTGGTCAAATGCAAAACTAACCTGCCAGAGTTGGGAGTAGACTTCATACGAAGTCTGCACATGTGTAGACGTATATGTCTGTCTCCGTATAGAAAGTCAAACTTGGTCAATTAAAAAAGTAACCTATTCTAAAAAATAAAAAAATGCAGACGTTCATGTCAGTCTACTTTTGAAAGTTAAATCGTGGTTAAGTTCTGGTCAATTGAAGCAGACTGAAAAGTAAGTTTACTCATATAAAATCATAACTTTTTTTTAAGTACAGATAATAACCCGCAGAATTTTCAATTGCAAAAACTAACCCAAACCGCAGACCTACTTGTATGTCTGCAAACGGAGACTGAAAAGGAAATCTACGAATATTTGTAGACTGAATATGCAGTATACAGAGAAAATCTATAAAAAGTTGATTTGTATATTATTTATAATGTATTTTGATTTTTTTTAGTTTGACAGTGTAGTGTGTGTTAATTAATCCTAATGGTGTTGAACTATTTTGAAAAAATAATATCTTATAATTATGAAACTATCAGCATTTTGGTTTGACTGTGTAGTTAGCTAATAAGAGTAGACGTTTTTGTCAGTCTCTTTTTACAATATTATGAAAAATCAGTTATCTAATTTGGTAAAATGTATTTTTTTTTTGCAGGTAGTGGTTTAGTTACCAGTTGTCTATAGAGAATTGGTGCATAAAGGCTCTTTGTGAGAATTTGTGCTTGGTAATCGGAAAAAGAGAGAATGTTCCTTGTGCATGATGGTTGTACCCATGGTAAACTTCTTGAAATGGCACAAGAATATTATGAGTTTGACAAGAAAACTAAGATGATGGAGCTGACATATTCATTACCAGACGTAATTTTATAGCAAAAGGATCTGAATACGCCACTTATGTCTAATGTATTTTCTTATGTGTTGAACTTATGTTGAATTTGTGGATATTTAGTCAATATTGAACTTATGTCTTATATCATATGTGTTTAACTTATTGTTGCTTTGAATTTGTAGGTCTTTAGTCATGTTTATTGTTCTGTTGCGCAGACTTACGTTTTAATCTACGAAAAATGAGACTAATTTGTTAGTCTCCGTAATATTTATTGATTTTGTGCTCCAAAATGTAGAATAAAGCTAAAAATTCTTATATAAAAGAAGGATAATCCCTGATTTTCTAGTAGCAGACTTCTGTAGAAGTCTTCTGTAAAAGAAAACTAATATTTAAGTCTGCTACAAGAAAAATATAATTATTTTGTTACAATCAAAAATTTGATATAAAAGCTTATTACATCAGTTTTTTTTTTTTTTTTTTTTTTTTTTTGACATCAAACGGCTATTCTATTACTCATACTTGAGGTGGTCTGGGTAACCAAACCGGAATAGAACAACCAACAAAACAAAGCGATCTATGGAAAGTTCTTGCTCCCTTAGCAAGGGAATCTGAGAAACCATTTTGGGCCCTAGGGATAAACGACAGCATGAAGTCCGGGAAGCATAATTGCAAGTTCCCAATCTCCTCCAATTCCATTGCAAATCTTGGCCACTTCTTTGGCTCCCTAACCATAGCAATCAGATCCTTACAGTCCGTTCCAAAGCTCTGGCAAGGCGAATACTGAACCATACTCTCCATTGCCCATCTCAATGCTTCCAGCTCCGTGTGTAGTGCAGATTCTTTCCTATTAAAATTCCTCATACCCATTAATTGCGTTTGCCCTCCATTGCCCTTCCAGGTCCATCCGCACCCACTGAACAAGGCTGTGTCGGTCCAAGAACCATCCACCATGCAAATATTTTCCAAGCTTATGACTTGGGATTCCGCACAAATGGGATCCTGGGTAGCTATATCCTCCCGATCCTTTGCATCGAACCATGCATTGCACTCCCCCTCTGCAAATCGAACCAGTTCCAAAGGGTTTCTGTCTATTCCTCTAAATAACTTATCATTTCGAGCCTTCCAGATATACCAAATTATCCATGGATAAGGGTCTCTGTCCTGTCCTAGTCCACCCAACACTTCTCTTCTCCAAAAAAGATAATCCATATTCGCGTATACACTTGGCAAAGGAAACACTGCCGGATTAGAAGGTATGCTCGACATGGACCAAGCTTGCAATGCTGGTGGACATTCAAAAATCGCATGCGTAACAGACTCTTCAGGCTCTCCACATCTTGGACAATAATCGTCGCATCTCATATTACGCCGCACCAGGTTCCTCGTTACTGCTACTTGACCTGAAAGCAATTGCCACATAAGATGACGAATCTTTTGAGGAGCCTTTACTCGCCAAACAAAAGCCTTAAGCCTAGTAATACTGGGCTCCTCAAACCTCCTCTCGGCTGGGGCCTTGAAGAAATGTTGAGCAACCCAATACCCGGACTTAACAGTGTATTGACCATTTTTAGTGAAAGTCCAGATAAAAGAGTCTCGACGGCGAGTTGAACTTATGGGCAGACTTTTAATCAAAGGTATATCCTCTGGCGCTACTATACCCTCTAATACCACCTCATCCCATTCCTTTGTTACGCCATTTATGAGGTCACTAACTCTTAAATTCGGGTGTACTACTGGAGCTAATGATGCCGCCGGTCTAGCCGGAAGGGTAGGGATCCACGGATCCTCCCAAACCTTCACTTCATAACCTGAATGAACCTGTTTTCTGATTCCTAAAAGTATCAGGTCCCTAGCCGCCGTTAAACTAGTCCACACGTATGATGGTCTACTGGCAGTATCTACTCGCAATGGCGAGCTCGTTCTGTAATACCGTCCTCGTAATACCCGGGCAGCTAGTGAATCTGGATATTGGACAAGCCGCCATAACTGTTTTGCCAAAAGAGCCAAGTTAAACTCATGAATCATCCTAAAGCCTAAGCCACCCTCCTCTCTCGGTAAACATAAGGTTTTCCATTTTGTCCAATGAATTCCTCTCTTTGGTGGGTTAGAACTCCACCAGAACCTCGCAATGGAACTTGCTAGATTATCGCAAATTTCCAGAGGAAGCAAAAAGGAGGACATCACATATGTCGGGAGAGCAAGTAAAATTGATTTGATCAATACCTCCTTTCCTCCTCTTGACAACCATCTTCCTGTCCATCCATTCACCCTATGAG
>MU105933.1:1861597-2043988 GCA_012274485.2 Sinapis alba | reverse complement strand
CTTTTAATCAAAGGTATATCCTCTGGCGCTACTATACCCTCTAATACCACCTCATCCCATTCCTTTGTTACGCCATTTATGAGGTCACTAACTCTCAAATTCGGGTGTACTACTGGAGCTAATGATGCCGCCGGTCTAGCCGGAAGGGTAGGGATCCACGGATCCTCCCAAACCTTCACTTCATAACCTGAATGAACCTGTTTTCTGATTCCTAAAAGTATCAGGTCCCTAGCCGCCGTTAAACTAGTCCACACATATGATGGTCTACTGGCAGTATCTACTCGCAATGGCGAGCTCGTTCTGTAATACCGTCCTCGTAATACCCGGGCAGCTAGTGAATCTGGATATTGGACAAGCCGCCATAACTGTTTTGCCAAAAGAGCCAAGTTAAACTCATGAATCATCCTAAAGCCTAAGCCACCCTCCTCTCTCGGTAAACATAAGGTTTTCCATTTTGTCCAATGAATTCCTCTCTTTGGTGGGTTAGAACTCCACCAGAACCTCGCAATGGAACTTGCTAGATTATCGCAAATTTCCAGAGGAAGCAAAAAGGAGGACATCACATATGTCGGGAGAGCCAGTAAAATTGATTTGATCAATACCTCCTTTCCTCCTCTTGACAACCATCTTCCTGTCCATCCATTCACCCTATGAGCGAGTTTCTCCTTTAGGAAAGCAAATAGCTTGCATTTTGATCCACTGATATCTTCCGGAATCCCCAAATAAGATCCCATTCCTCCTTCATTCTGTATCCCAAGAGTATCTTTAATCTGTTGTCTCACACTTACCCCTATTCTCTTACCAAAGAGTAATGATGATTTCTCATAGTTAATACACTGACCCGAGGCACGACCATACATCCTTACTACTTCCAGTACTTCCTCACATTCACGGGGCTCCGCCTTGCAAAAGAAAAGGCTATCATCAGCGAAGAGAAGGTGAGAAATCGAGGGACATGAGCGTGTTACTCTCATCCCTGTTATTTTCCCTTGAGCCTCCGCATGATTTAGAAGGCTAACGAGCGCTTCCGTGCAAAGAATAAAAATGAAAGGAGACATAGGATCTCCTTGACGTAATCCTCTATTAGGTATAATATTACCCCGAGGTTGGCCGTTCATAAGCACCTGATACTTGACCGACGAAATACAGCGCATAATCCATGAAATCCATATTTCTGAGAAGCCCATCTTCCTCATAACAGCCTCAATAAAAGACCATTCCAGCCTATCATAAGCTTTACTCATGTCCGTTTTAATAGCCATCCTTTTATTTTGACCACCTGGCTTTGTCCTTAGGGCATGGAACAATTCCTGTGCTATCATGATATTATCTGAAATTTGCCTTCCAGCAACAAAGGCTGACTGAGTTTCCGAGATCCTGCTTGGTAGAACCTTCTTTAATCTCTGGCATAGGACCTTCGAGATTATCTTATAGCTAACATTACATAAACTGATTGGCCGGAACTTGGACATATCAGACGGCTTATCTACTTTCGGTATTAAACATATATTGGTATCATTCAGTCCAGGCGCTATCGTTCCTTCAAATAGAAAACTATTAACCATATGAGTTAAGTCTTCCTTTACTATATCCCAAAATTTCTGGTAGAACAACGCCGTCATCCCGTCTGGTCCTGGAGCTTTTTCCGGATGCATAGCAAATAATGCCAATTTAACCTCCCATTCAGACACCGGCCCTGTTAACTCCTCATTTATGGCCTCCGTTATCGAAGAAGAAACAGTAGCTAGGGCCTCATCTATATGATCAGGATTAGATGATTCAAAAAGTTGTCTAAAATAATCAGTAGCAATGGCTACCAATCCATCTTCATCCTCAACCAAGTTCCCATTAGCATCCTTTAGTTGAGTAATCCGGTTTCGCGCTCTCCGTTGTTTAGTAATGGCATGGAAAAACTTTGTATTTCTATCTCCTTCACGAAGCCACAAGACCCTGCATTTCTGTTTCCAGAATAATTCTTCTGCTTTAAGGGCAGCCGATAACTCTTTTAAAGCCTCTGCTAACTCTTTAGTTGTTGTATCATCATTCGAGTATAGGTCCTCCACCTTCACTTTAAGCTCCTCCACCAACTTCTCTGAGTTTAAATCATGCTGCCTTCTCCATTGGCCTAAAGCACGACGACAACTTGCAACATGATCCATTATATTAGCATCAGGAGACAGATCAGAAGATTTCCATCCATCCAGAATGACTTGTCTAAGTTCCTCGTTGTCCAACCATCTCTTATCAAACTTGAATGATTTTGATCTTCGTGGTGGTTTTGAAAGAATATCCCCTAAGACCGGACGATGATCCGATCCCCACAACCTCAAATATTTAACAGATGAATGAGGGAACTTCTCGTGCCAACTCTCATTCCCTACAGCCCTGTCAAGTCGACAACGAACCGTTGAGTTCCCAGACCGTTTTCCAACCCAAGATAACATGTTCCCTGTAAAGGGAAACTCTAACATCCCACAATCACTCAGCATCTGTTTAAAAGGTAAGAATGAGCTATCTGTGCGTCTTCGTCCCCCTACCTTCTCTTCATGACTAGTGATTTCATTAAAATCTCCTATCATAAACCAAGGACCTGATTTTATTGTTGAGAAACGCGTAAGACGTTCCCAAACCTGTTCTCGACGTTCCAAGACAGGGTCACCATAAACAAACGTCATAAAAACTTTTATTCCATCAATGATTGCTTCAATATCAATCATTCTGTTATTCGAAAATAAAACATTAACTTGAAAATCCTCCATAAAAAACAAAGCTAAACCTCCACTGAGGCCAAGTGGCTCAACAGTGAACACATGATCAAAACCTAAATCAGCCTTAATGTTCTGTAACATCGGCTTTTTATTCTTCGTCTCTGAAAGGAATACAAGTCCTGGGCGATGCTTTTTACACATCTCCGTAAGGCGTCGAACTGTGAGGTCATTCCCAATCCCCCGACAGTTCCAGCTTATCGTCCTCATGCTTGTTTAGTTGATGGGTTATTAGGCCCCATCGATCCCTCACCAAGCACAAGACCCCCCTTCCTCTTCATCGAACCCGCTTGCTCCTTTCTCATTTTCCCCAACTCTCCTACACGTTCCGTTCTTCTGCTCGGGGAGCCTCGACGAAGAAAAGACACCTTCTTCGACAGGATGCCCAAAGGAGCACCTGATCGGGATCCCACCCTAGACCTTGATCGTGAGGCGCCCTTTCCCTTCTCTCTTATCTCAACAGCTTTACTCGCATGTCCCTCAAGCTCCATGAGTTCTGCACCGAGCAAATCATCCTCTTGCTCCACAAAATCCAACTTCTCGCCTTCTATATTATTCAAAGGAACAATATCAGTCTCCATATCATCTAGTGCTTCAATCATCTGATCATCTCCCTTTCCTGGGATCTCCGTCGCGACGTTAGACGTAAAGGAGAGAGTCCGAGCAACTCCATTAGCACGAACAGGAGCACTCTCCACTGGCGCCTCAGTAGAGAACCGCAGTGGGGTCACGATTTTGCTGGCCAGTTTCTTGCTGCCAGGAACTTCCAAGCCAACATCTTTCTCACATTGTAACTCCCCTTTATCAGAACGACCATTTGAATCTCGCTCTCGCCGGCTCACCGTAAAGCTATTCGCTTCCCTGGCAGTAGTAACTCCCTTGCTGGTATAACTCTGTCTTGGCCTCCACACCTGATCAGCACGACGCCCATATGGGGCATCCCGTTCGCCATATCTCTTACTTGACTGCTCATCTCGACGTCTCATCACCCTGTCCTTATGAGACAAAGGCACTCCCTCTCCGCGACGCTCCTCCCGCCTACCCTCTCTCTCACCCGAAGCTTGGACATCACGGTTTCCTACCTGCCTCCTTTCTGCTTGATACACCTGATTATTTTCCAACTGAACTCTCGCAAACACACCAGGCCTGGATGAAGAAAGTCCGAGTTGAGCTGTGTCCAAAGATGGACAATAATTCTTTTCATGAGAAAGATGACCACAGGTTGAGCAATGCTTGAACAACATATCATACTTGATATGGATCGAAACTTCTTCTCCTGTAGGTGCCTGAATTTTCCTTGTGAATTTCAGTGGGTTCCTAGAATCAATGTCGATCAGCATTCGTCCTTCCGACAACTCAACAGTATCAACGCGTCCCAATCTTCCACCAATATTTCTCAGATTTTTCACCGTCCACAGATGCAAAGGCATACCAGACACTTGAACCCAAAAAGGTATGATCCATGGATAATCATCGTGAATAATTGGCTCCCAACGAACCAGAACATACAGAAGTTGTAATGGAATGGTCCTTGACGAAGAACAGAATTGAGATCCTCCTCCGTTGAAAAATTAAACAAAAATTTCCCATCACCAAGATCATTAGCTGAAATACGATCCTGCATTCCCCATTGGGTAGGCATAGCTTGTATTAGCTTCTCCACATTTTGTTTCCTTGGATTAAGGATTTTTCCAATCAAAGACATACGAAACTCCTTGATACATTGAGAATCATCCTGATCCGTAAGGATAATGGGTGCATCATCATCTTCCTCCACAACATTCTTGCCTTTTAGATTGGCCATAGGAACCGATCTATGATCACGCTGACTTCTCATTGAAAGCAAACTCCGTACAAAGATATGAAAACAATCGACTCTGTTTTGAAACGCAAAAACAGAGTACCCACGTAAGCAGAGTCTCCACCTTCTTCCTCACGCAACCAAATTTGCGATCCAAAAAAAAATCACTCCCTGTCTCACCAGAGCCGCGAACTCCAGATGCCAAAATCTCCCTGTCGTCCTCGTCAATCACCGTACCCTCTCGAAATAACAAACCCAGACAGACCTCCACCCTGACGAAACCAGTGATCCAAAGAGATCACCACTTTGCCAGCAAACAGAGAGACACGACCACTGATTCAATATGCCAAAGAGCAAGTATGGATCAATACACGATCGAAACAAGCAGGAAGAAGAGAGATCTTCGAGGATCGCCATCGCCCTTCGGAAGCCCTCAGCTTATTACATCAGTTTAATATATCAATTTGTCACTAAAAAAACTTCATATTTTCTTCTATGCCTTTTATGATGGTCTTGTCACATATCTCTGTTGCTTTACAAGAAGTCTGCAAATAAAGAGTCTGCAAAATAAGTCATCAAACTTCTATAAAGTCTCAGATATAGTAGACTTCACTTGAAGTCTACTAATCTTGACTTTTAAGTAGACTTCATTTGAAGTCTACTCTATCAGATTTTTTTTAATCTGAAAATATATACATTAAAATCAAAATATTTAAATCTTACATTTTTGGGAAGAGGAAATAACAACCATGGAAAAATACATGCAAAATAAGATAAAACTATTAAAAACATAAGACAAAATTGTAATTAGGTTAAATTTATGACACTGTAGACTTCTTTGTCAGTCTACACCGATAAAGTGTGAGTTCATACTTCTTTGTCAGTCTGCACATATTTTTATTTTCCTAATTCTTTTATTGTTTTAGTAATTTATATATGATATACTACATTTCTTTCTTTATTTTTATAATTATAATATATAATTTCAATTTTTTTATTCATAAAATATCACTTTAATTTAAAAATAATTATTTCTTTGTAAACATATAAATACACTTTTAAAATTTATAGATCTAAAACTTACATTTTTAGAAAAGAAAATGAAAACCATAAATGATACCTACAAAACAAGGTAATATTGTGAGAAAGACATAACATAAAAGTACCCATATAAAATCTATAGATCTAAAACTTACATTTTTAAAGAAAAGCATGAAAACCATGAATCATAATACCTAAAATAGTAAGATAATATTGTGAGAAACATGAGAGTGTTTTGGAAGGAATGAGAGAATCTTAGAGAGAAGGGAGAGAGTTTTAGAGAGAAGTGAGAGAGTTTTAAGAACTTGTGCAACCATTTTAGAGAGAGATTGTGTAATTTTAATTTATATAGGGAGAGACAAAAATTGTAATTAGGTTAAATTTACGACAATGCAGACTTCTTTGTCAGTTTACACCGATAAAGTTTGATTTAAGTTAAGTTGGTTAAATCCGGTTAGGTTAAATTCAGTGAGTGTAGACTTCTTTGTCAGTCTGCACTGATAGTATTTAGTTTAAATTGGATCTTGTTAAATTAAGTTGGTTAAATCCAGTTAGGTTAAATTCAGTGAGTGCAGACTTCTTTGTCAGTGTACACATATTTTTCTTTTCCTAATTTTTTATTGTTTTAGTAATTTATATCTGATATACTATATTCTTTTTTATTTCTTATAGTTATAATATATGATTTCACATCTTTATTTATAAAAAATTAGATTTAATTTAAAAATATTTTTTTGTAAATATATAAATAGACTTTTAAAATCTATAGATCTAAAATTTACATTTTTAGAGGAGAATATGAAAACCATGAATGATACCTACAAAACAAGGTAATATTTTGAGAAAGACATAACATAAAAGTACATATATAAAATCTATAAATCTATAACTTACATTTTAAAAAAAGAAGATGAAAACCATGAATCATAATACCTAAAATAACAAGATAATATTGGTGAGAGACATGAGAGAGTTTTGGAAAAAATGAAAAAGTTTTAGAGAGAACGGAGAGAGTTTTAGAGAGAAGTGAGAGAGTTTTAAAAACTTGTGTAACCATTTTAGAGAGAGATTGTGTAAATTTCATTTATATAGGAGGAGACAAAATTTGTAATTAGGTTAAATTTACGACACTGACTTCTTTGTCAGTCTACACCAATAAAGTTCGGTGAGTGTAGACTTCTTTGTCAGTCTGCATCGATAGTGTTTGGTTTAAATTAGATTTTATTACAATTAAGTTGGTTAAATACAGTTAGGTTAAATTCGGTAAGTGTAGATTTCTTTGTCAGTCTGCACATATTTTTATTTTCCTAATTCTTTTATTGTTTTAATATTTATATATGATATATTTATTTTTTATATTTATAATATATGATTTCACATTTTTATTTATAAAAAACTCAATTTAATCTAAAAATAAATATTTTTAAATATTAAATCAAGTAGACTGAAATGTAAGTCTACGAAACCCTAAACTCCAAAACTCAAACCCTAAATTTGCTTGATAATCAAAGAACTTTTAATTATTATATCAAAGATATAAAGTATAAACTATTCAACACTAATATGCAAATTTAAATCAATAAAACAAAAAATATCAACCTAATTTAAATCAATAAAACAAAAAAATATCAATCTACACTCTAACCCTAAGAATCTAACCTCTAAAGACATAACATGTTACCACTTTTTGTTGTTAAACTATAGACATTTCCTAACACATGTTACCAAATCAATCTATATTCTTTTAAGATGTTCAATTATATAAAATTTTAATTTTGAAACTTCATATTAACCCTTATGTTGATGATTAATTAAAATTTTTACAAAAAATATTTTTAACATTTTTAAAATTAATTTATTAAACTAAATTACGATGCAAACTACATAATAAGTCTACAATGTATACTATTTAAGATGTCTACATATGTGCAGACTTCTTTTTATACGTGCAAACTTATAAAGGACATAATTGTAAAATAACTTTCTGTTTTTTTGTTTGGTCATAAGGGAAAAATAGTACTTTTGTCACCCCTTTAGGTTGATTTTGCAATTGATTGAATATGGGGTCAACTTTTAGGGTTAAAATCAATATTTAGGTTGTTTTTAGCAATTTCCCCTATTATTTTTAAATTTGAAACATACATTAAAATATAATTTCAAAATACATTAACATATATTTTTTTCTAACAAAATACTTTTAAAATCTATGTAAAATATAATTTCAAAATTAGTCAACTTAAATTGTTATTATTATTAAAATATATTTAAAATATTTAAAATATTTTTAATTTTCGTTTATTAATCATAAATAAATTAAGTTTTAATTTGTATTTATATTTTATGATAAGTAATTTTAATTAATTAATTTCGAAAATAAATTTAAAAAGATTCTAAAAGGACTTTTACAAAATTTTGTTAGAATTTTCTTTATAATATTTATCTATATTTTTTTTAAAAAAGATAAAGATATGAAAATATATTATAATCTATATTATTAAAATAGAAATACAAATAATAAATACTTCTAAGATTTATCATTTATTTACAGTGCCACTGAATTAATTAGTGGTCCTATTTTTTTTTTAGTATTCTTTATCTTTTCCAGTTTTATTAATGTATTTTTCCTACTTCGATTTTTAACTAGAACATGCATTTTTCTAATTTGATTTTAACTAAAATGCACAGCAGTAGAGCATGGTTAAGATTAACCCTAAATCTGAACCGAATAACCAAACCAAAACTGAACCAAAATACCAGAAAATGGAACTCGACTAAATTTTCAAATACCCGAATGGTTCCTAAATTTATATAACTGAAATAACCAAACTGAACTAGAATTGAACCAAGCGGGTATCTGAACATATAAAAATATTAATTATATATACATATAATATAACTAAATATATATATTCATAATTTAAAATATCTAAAATATTTTAAAAAATTAAATTATTGTAAAGTATCCAAACTATCTGAAAGTATTCGAATATTTTTCTGCAAAATTATCCAAAGTAACCAAAATTTTATCTAAATTAATTTAATTATTCGATATTTTATCCAAAAAATGATATTTTACCTGAATTACCAGAACTACCCGAAATAACCAAATCAGAAACAAATGAGAGCCAATTTTTTTTTTGGGTATTTTCTGATTTCTAATTTTATTATCCAAACCGAACCGAACTCGAAACGAACCGAAAATAGTCAAATAATAAATGAATCTTCTAAGCTCCTACCCGAACTACCTGATATCTGAAATACCCAAATCGAACTGAACCGATACCCAAAATATCTAGACCTAGTTAAGATAATTAATTCGCATTTCTGTCATACGAATACTACTTATTCCTCACTTTCCTTTTTCAGTTTAATCTCATTATTATACATGAATTTAATCTATAGCTTTATTCAAAACCATAATAGTTTATTTTCTTTCTCCTCAATTGAAGACTGAACATGTACAAACAGAGCAATGAAGTATTGAATTTAGTTATTTATGTACACAAATCGATTTTTATGTTTTTCTAAAAAAACAAAATCATTATATTCAAAATCCAAACATACTATACAAAACAATACTATTAAAACGGAAAGCCATTTTTGAAGCGTCATTCTATTTTGAAAGTATTTACGGAGCAGTCCCAATACCTTATGTTAAACATATGCTTTAAGTTAATTTTTTATTCTATTTAGAAACATGAATAACAATATAAATAAGAATTGTTTGGAAACATGGATGGCAGTGTCGTTTTAATTTCTTTTTAATATATATATATCTAAACATTTATATCAATACACGAACACATATTATAAATTTCACATTTATAAGAACTATATAGTTTTATATGAAATTATAAAGCATAATATTACTATTTTATAAATATTATTATATAATTATTTTTATTTAAAATTTTATATACGGTTTTAATATATAATGTATTTATAAGTTATAATCTTTATAATTTTAGAATATAGAATATGTTATTTGTAATATTCTTATATGATTTATATATTATAAATTTAGTATGATATTTATAGCATGATTTACATATTATAAATTTAATATGATATCCATAAACTTTTAAAATTTTGAATTTTAAAAAATGCTTTGAGCAGTTAACATCCATAAGCAAATCATTTAATTTTTTGATTCTCCTATTAATTAGAATACAATTAGTTTGAAAATGGCAGAATATTGTCCCATGATATTATAAAAATAAAATGTTTAAAATTTAGTCTCACATCATAAAACAGGTTACAATTAGTTTTATTCAATTTTTTAAAATCAAAAAGTTATTGCAACCTTTTTCTTAGATTTCTTCTTTATCTTTAATTATTTAATATATAAATATATATAATGAGATTTCTCATATCAAAATTTAGTTGCAATCAACTCATAAATATTTTCCTTTTAATATAATGGTTTTAATATTTTAATATTTTTCAATCAAATTTTTTTGATCAAAATAATGTTTAATTTTATTATATTTATAGTTAAATTTGTCAAATCAAAAAACTATGGGAACTTATTTTTTAAATTTTTTAAATTATATATTTAATATATAAATATCACAATGGGATCTGTCATACCAAAAAACCAGTTGTAATCAACTAATTATATATATTTTTATTTTAAATATAATTTTATTCTTAATATAATGTTTTAATATTTAAATATTTATAAAAAAGTTCTCAATCAAAATTGTGGTGGAAGCAACTCTCAAGAAAAGACTACTATGCATTAACTTTCTCAATTTATTATGGTATTACAAATGTGTTAGTTTTGGCAATTTCCCATATCTATAATTCTACAAAGTAAATCAAATACTAATATAAAATATCCGTAAGAAATTAACAAATTACAAACACTAACACTTTTAAGAACAAATATCTGATCTGAACCGCTATATACATAAATATACATATATTTAAAGAATAATATAATTATTATATTTTATGTAAATTTTATAATATTCTTATTTATTAAATCGACTATTTTAGTTATTAAATTTTGAAAAGTACATAACTTTTATTTTTAAAATAAAAATAATTATTTTATATTATGTTTTGATATTTTAAAAAGTTTTATTTATTTTTAGTTTTATTTAATTATACGGATCGAATCGAATATCCAATTAAAATATAAAATTTCTGGATATCCGTACACTGAATGTCCGGGTTGTTATAGATCATATCAAATCAAATAATTAATTACTTAGACAAAACAAATCGGATAATGAATATCTTTAAAACATGGATTTTTGATTTGTGCTTACCGCTGGAAATCATAAGATAAATTATGCCATCATAAAGACGATGGAGGGTTAGGATTTAAAGACCTCACAAATTTTAACATGGCTATGCTGGGAAAACAGTTTGGCGATACCTTATTCTCTCGAGTTTTTAAAGGCCAGTATTTCAGGAATGCAACACCCCTTGAACCAATTCGATCATATTCACCATCATATGGATGTCGTAGTATCGTATATTCTAGATGTCGGGTTAGCAAATGACTAATTAAAATAGTGGGATCATGGTCCTCTATTTCAGTATGGACTGACCCTGGCTCTCAACCACTCGCCCGAGATCAACAAACAGTAATCAACTATACTTCTACCCGGATCTTACGGTGGACTCTCTCATTAATACATCTCCATGAACATGGAATGAACAAGTAATTCAGAATTTGGTAGATCCACATGATGCAAAATTAAAGAAAGTATTCCATTAAGCCATACTCAAATGAATGATAAGGATATATGGCATTTCACAGAGAATGAGAAATATGCTATCAAATCAGGTTATCAAGTGGAAGGGGTATACCCGGACATAGAAAGGTTGGAACCAGAGTATGGACCAACTGTTACTCCGTTAAAGGCTCACTCCTGGATAATTCGATGCCTTCCAAAGATAAAAAATTATCTATGGCAAATAGTGTCAGGTTGTATATCGGTAAAGAAAAATTTATGCGCAAGAAGAATGCATGGAGATATTTAGTGTACAAAATGTGGAGTGATTGAAGAATCGATTAATCATGTGTTATTTGAATGTCCTCCAACAGTTCAAGTGTAGGCTCTCTCCAAAATTCCATCGAATGATTCAGAAATATTCCCGACTCAATCTCTTTTTGTTAATATGGATCACTTGTACTGGAGGGCTTCACCACGTATGGATGACCATCAGTTTGCATATATCTTATGGTCTCTTTAAAAAGCTCGAAATAGCAAGGTTTTTAGTAATATAGATGTTGATCCAAGAGATACTCTCAAGCTGGCAGAAACTGAATCAATGATTTGGGCTGAGGCACATGAATCAATTACACAAAGGATTACATAGTTTAAGAAATCAGAGGAAGTAGGTTTACCAAACATATCGGGACGATGGTGCTTTACGGATGGTTCATGGAAGGATACATATGTTTTCTCGGGTCATGCATGGTATAACACCTTGGAGAGCTTTGATGGATTGATGAGGGCAAAAAAATGTGAGAGCCAGTCTTACGCTATTATATTGGGAAATATATGCTCTTATTTGAGCAATGGAATGTATGAGAATTTATATCAGTTTCATGTTATATTTACGACGGATTATTATCAACTGGTGAAGATGGTATCAGAATCAGAAGAATGGTCAGCGTTCACAAGTTATTTGGAAGACATCAAGATGTTAAGAGGAAGTTTACCCCACTCAGAGATCATTCATATACCCAGGATGCAAAACTTAAGGGTGGATAGTCTAGTACGCAGTGCCATGAAGAAATTATCCTTTGTCATTCACATGGATGCAAAGTTACCAGTTTAATTTGCATAGTCAGTTTGAGTCTGTTTAAATTGATGACAAAAAAAAAGATTTGTGTTTACCCCTAATATACAGACATAAAATGAATTTGATATTTTTGTCACTACGCTTCTAAGACCATCTCCAATGGTTCACTATATTTTCTACTATAAAATATAGTAACCCTATAATAGAGTTAAGTTATATTCTAATGATACTCTATTTTAAAGTAGAAAATAGAGTGATGAAAAAAAAGATTACTATATATATAAAGTAAACTCATTTTTACTTTATTATAAAGTGAAAATAGAGTGAAGTTAAAACATTTTTACTCTAAACTTTATTTTAAATAAAATAAAAGTAGAGTGGGAGTGGATATGCTCTAAAAGTAGGTTCATTGAAAATATGTGAATTATATTAAATTATCAAGTTAGCATTTTCTATTCCCTCCACTTCAAATTAGATATGTTGAGCAGAGTTTTTGATGTTTAATATATAAAATATTATTATATATTTAGATAACTTTAAATTTTATTAAAAACTGTATAATCAATGTTTATATTTTTAGTTTGTGAAGATGATTTTAAAACGTGAGGAATGACCTACTTTGTAATTTACCTAAAAGAAATAGAATTTTCTGAAAACAATACAAATATTGATTTGAAATGCAAAAATAGACATTATATTTAATCAAATACAAAACTAACCTAAAATGGTGGAAAAAATACTACTTAACCCTTACGACCAAAAAAAAATCATAAAGTTATTTTACTATTGTATCTTTCAAAATATATACATTTGGTAGAAAGAAGTCTACCATTATAGACTTCCATAAAAGTTTACAATATAGACTTATTCTGAAGTCTTATTCTGAAGTCTACATCGTAATTTGATTTACTAATTTGATTTCAAAAATGTATAAAAATAATTTGTATAAAATTTAATATAAGTCATCAATATGAGATATAAAATTTAATATAAAAAATAATATGAGATATATAAATTAAAAATTAATACAACTGAACAATTTAAAAGAACATGCATTGGTTTGGTAACCATGTGTTGGATAATGCTTATGGTATGGTAACAAAATGTTTAAAAATATATGTATCATTAGGGTTAGATTTTAGATTACTTTTTTGTTTTATTAACTTAGGGAATATATATCAAAAAAATAAACTAATGATCAACATATATATTCTATTCACAAGATGCATTTTTCAAAAAAAACATTTATGACTGCTTTTTAAACTAGAAAGATTTACAATGTGGGTCACTTATTACTCTTAAACTACATCAATTAATATAATATATTTTTGATAGGCTTCTATTCTCAACCATTAATTATTGATCAATGACATAGACTCAACATACAATAGGAAAAATAAAAGTGAGGTCCGTCAGTTTTCTTCTATGTTTTTCTCCTCTTAAGTTCTTTATATTTTATGTAAAAATGAAATTTGATTCTTCAGACCCTTTTAGAAAAAGTTATCTTTAATCACTATTTCTTTTTTATCTATCTACTAAAAAAATATGTCAAATTCCAAAGTTGATGATAGTGTAATGATGACACATACGATCGTAATGTTAACAGCAGAGACATCAACGAAATCAAAACTCTAGTCTTTGGATCCCTGGAAACAACACCTTGTCACTCTGATTCATCTTTTCCAACGTCGTGACCTCACGAGAAGCTCTAGAGCACCAATGGCTAATTTTAGTTTTTCACATATTTGATTTTTTATGTTTTGTGTACTTTTATTCTGACCCCAGTTTTTTTTAATGTGAAGATGTTTCCTCGAATTTAATTTATTTTGATATGAAAATATTTTTTTTTTGTATAGGATAACAAATCTCAGAAAACATATTTTCATAATTATATTTATATGAACTAAAATCAAATGTTAGAAATTCTTAAAATCATTAGGTATGTGGCCATCACATACAACTTCAACACAAACCTTGATAGATATGTCACTTATTACATACAACTACTATGCTTTTGATTCAAATTCAATATACATGTGTACACTTTGGAAACAACACATGGATTTTGAAACATGTGTCCATGTAAATGCCATTTGACAATATATATGTAGAACACTCAAACACCTTTAGATGCGTGTAGTAGATTATTTATTTAATTATGCACAAGATTTTTAAATTGTGTAATATGAATATATAATGAAAACAATGTTGTACTAAATTTTTGTCATGTAAGTCAAATCTTCTAAATATAGATTTTAATGCATAACTTCGTTCGAATGTGAATATTTTTCTGCAGACCCCACCCCAAAAATCTTTTCAATATGAAAACATGTTTCCATGTAAAAATATTGTTCTTTGTGTATAATTTGGTTGTTTACACTATGCGATGTGTACAAGTGTACATTGTATGTGAATGAAAAACATAGTAACTGTATGTGATCAGTGACGAACCCATCAAAGTTTGTGGTGAAGTTGCATACATATATGTGTATTGACAATTGCTTAATCAAAATACCAAAATAGATAACAAAATAGACAAAATCAATATGAGAATGACGTATATAACAATAGATGTATCAATGGTTTTGTGTGTTACTTATATCTAATGATTTTAATAATTTTTAGCATTTGATTTTAGTTCATTTTAGTCACTTTTGAATACGTTCAGATTTATTTAGTACATATATGTGTTGAATTGCATTAACATGGGTTAAAATGCACAATTGGTAAATTTAGTTGTGAGAACATAATTCTATGTAGAAAGATTGTTGTTTGTGTACACAATGTGACGTGTACACATGTATATAGATTCAAAAGAATAGTAGTTGCATGTGATAAATGACGAATCCATCAAAGTTTGTGGTGAAGTTGTACACATATAGGTCAACTGGCGGTTGCTTAGTAAAAAATGGCAAAATAGATAACAAAAAGGATCAAGTCAACCTGAAGATATCATCATTGACAATATGTGTACACATGGTTTTGTGTGTTATTTATATCTAAAATTTATGTACACAAACAAAATATAACTATAATATGAAATTTGTTTATCTAAAAATAAGAGTATCATACATATTTTTTACTTAAGAACAAAAACATAGACGTACAACATTTCAAAATCATCCAAAGTGTACAATACATTACACAACAACCAAGCATCTATCCATAATCAAAAAACTTGGTGTTCATTTGTAAAAATACACCAATAATTATAGTCAAATCATCATTGTAATCAAGCTTTCATGGTGTAATCACAAAGCATGAGTTTACGTCCAACAATAAGACTGATAATGTTGGTGTCTTTGACGACTAAAGTGGTGGTGACTTCAGCACCTGAAACACCAAATCACATATAGGGCCGAGGCATCCTTGAATATGACTGAACCCAAATACCTTGCTTCACGCCTCGTTTAAGATCTTCTACAATGTTTGTCACAATCCCTTGTGATTCATGTCGTCTTCTTTCAATCGCGTTTAAGACGGAGATTGAGCAATCGCTGAACAACATCGAAGCTTGCTCAAAGTTGTACACATGTACACCCTAACAAATTAGTTATTTTTATTGTTGATATTACACTGTTTAAATGAGTTTTAACACCTGTTTTAGTTCATTTTAATCATATAACTTTCATATTAGGTATATATATTGTATTTGTATGTTTATTTGCATTTGACAAGGTTTAGAATGCACATGTGGAAGTTTATGACTAAATTAAGAGGTTAATTCTGTAGTTTGTAAAGTTAAGAGCCGAATTGAAAACATCCAGAAGTTAAAAGACCCGTTTGTGTAATTATGGAAGGTTTGGTCTGCTCAATTAAAAAGTGTAAAGTGAATTTGGAAGGGTTTATTTGCAAATTAAAAACCTAACAGAAAAAGTATATTCAAAAATCAAGGGACCAAATGTGCAATAAAGCCAAAAGACACCATTGTTCCTCATCGAGCTTTCGTAACGAAAGAGAACCGCGTCGGAGAAGCTTGAACCAGTCATGACAATCCTTACAGCTCTAGAAAAGGGATTAGGGTGGTGATGAATCATGGAGGAGATGAAGAGATTATGGCTTGATTTTGTGGTGAAGCGAGAGGCTCAAAGGTCGTGGCTTCAGGTGATGACGGAGGAGCACAACGCGTGTTACAAAGAATGACAAAGGGAGGCTGCGGAGTGGAATGAGCAAGAGAGTAGATAGTCTCAGCACAAGCAATCACAGTTTTTCAGATTTGAGCTCACGGTTTGAGCTTAAGGTTCAATAAAAAAAAAACTAAAACATTTAAGATTAAAATTTATATTTATAAAAGTAATCATCCGAAAAATAGAAAAACAACTAGATAAGAAAGAGAAAAATAAAAAGTGAATGTTATTAGTTATGATTTAGTTTGTTTTGGTTGATGAATAATGGAAAAAGTTAAAGAATGTGTGTTAGGAGTCTAAAGTGTCATAAAATAATATTAAATTTTATTTTATAAAGTAAATGTTTTAGTTACTATTCAATGTTCACGATATCCTTTTATAAAGTAAGATTTGTAAAAAACATTCGTAAATTTTGACCCAAGTAATCTAAAATAAGTCAAACCAATAAACAATTTTCTTATCAATCTTCAAACTGATTGTCAATCTATGAATTCAATATATGTAATTGATTTACCGCATAAATATCAAGTATAAATAGATCGGAGAATGTTACTATAATGTGAGAGATGGGCTGCGCCTCAACAAGGCCCATCAGAAAGAAGAGCCCGACCCAGTTCAACGAGATACAGCCGGGTGGCCAATTATCAAAGAATGGCTCGGCGGCTCGGCTCTGGACTAATTTTTACCCGACGAAGCGCAAAGAGGCTCGGCGCGAGAAAGCGGCTCTCGATTCCTTTACTCGGCCCAACAAAGGTATGGTCCATTAGGTTTACCGACTTAGGGCAAAAGGGATGGAGGCAACTATAAAAGAAGCATCAAGGTTTAAAGAGAAGATAGAAAGAGAAAAACGGCAAGATCTAGACTTGAGAACTTTAAGATCTTTTTGTAATATTCTTTCGAGATAACGACTTTTGTAAGGGTATATTCGTATCTACCTTTATAACCGAGATAAAAAAATAAACCCGCTTTCTCCGAGATAACCCACTGACGAATCCCGACTGTTCATTAAATCACTTAGACGGAACTCAGATCAAACATATAAGATAAATATATAATGAGCAATACTATATAATCAATGATGACACAAATTTTCAAGCAAATAAGAAGAGAAGAATATGCTTCGTAAGGTAAATAACACCACATGGTAAGCAATAAACTACATGCAATTTTCTCAAACAATACTTTTTTAGTTTTTGTCACAAAATAGCCTTAAAAACTAAAATAGTTTCTTTTTATTTTAAAAAATTTAATATTTTATTTTTATTTTGAATTTTTTATTTTTAAAACTTGAAACCATAACTCCAAAACATCACTCCTTAACTCTAAACCTTAAATCTAGATTAGTTAACCTTAGAGATATAAATGTATATATAACTCTTTAATGCAATATTTTAATCATTTTCTTCTTTGTGTGCTATTTTTATGACAAATTTTTTTTAAGAGTTTTTTTTGGATTTTTAGAGTTATTCGAGAATATTTATCATAAAACATAACTAGATTTTGACCCGTACGACTGCACGGGTGCATGTTTTTCAATATATATAAATTAAAAAAAAACAAAAATTTAACGGTTCTATCTTTACTTATTTTGTTTATTGTTTAAACTATGTATTTCTTTATTGTGTCGTATAACATGGGTGTCCATGAAATTTTATGAACGGTAACATGTAGTAAGAATTTTACAAATATATATACTTTTATAATTTAATAATTTTTAACTCAATAGTGTATCATTCTTAAATAGGCAGAATAAATTATGAAATATATCACTTATATAATTATATTGTATTTGTTAAATTATATATTAAGAAATATTAGGATATATATTTAAAATATACGAAAAGAGAAAGTAACAATACAAAATATATATTATATAAATAAATTATGTTTTGTTTTTTATTTATTCAATTTTTTTTAAGTGAAACTATAAATAATTGTAATAATTTTTCTTAACAAATTAATAACAATCATACAAAATCTCAAAATAAATATTAATTATATTTTGGACCATAATAATCTATAATTCACATATTGATTTTTTTTTAATATACTACTATTCATATTTCTAAATAATAATGTATCTTTTTTTACTTCTATCTATGTTTTCAAACATTCTAAATGATACTTCTAATTTAATAAGATAGATAACTATCGGTGGAATCAGACTAACACGAACCTATTAAATCTAATTGCTATAGGCTATAATTTATAAGAGTTCAAAGCAATATGTTCATCAATTAAATAAGATACATATACGTTAAGTAAAATCTAATAAATATGAACCATAACTATCACTAGATAGATTATACGTAACCTTATCAGCGTTGACATAATCTCACCAAAGTGATCAGACGATTTTATTACCTCAAACGAAACAAAACAAGTTTGTTTTGCATTTGGGAAAATCGTTATTGTCAACTAATTTTGGTCATTATTACATGTTCCTCATCTTTCACTTAAGATGTTATAAGTAAGAAAAAAAAAAGAATTAGTGTATATTATTACATGAATAAAAAATCTTTTATATATAATTACAATAATTTGAAAATTAATTATAACTTAAAAAATAAGTGAAAGATGAGGAACATATATATTTAAAATTTGTCATAACGGTGATAATATGTAAAACTTGGAAAACATATATATATTATTATAACTATAATATGAGAAATAATGTAAAATAGTTTTAATAAAGTTTTTGTCACAAAAATAGCACACAAGAAAGAAAATGACTAAAATATTTTTTTAAAGAGATAAATATACACTTATATCTCTAGGATTAATTAATTTAGATTTATGGTTTAAAGTTAATGGTTGGAGTTTTGAGGTTAAAGTTTCAAATTTTAAAAAGTAAAAATAAATATTAATTTTGTAAAAATAAAAAAGTTATTTTGGTCATTTTCTTTTTTAAAAGCTATTTTGTGACAAAAATTTTAAAAATACTATTTAAAAGAATTACCTTTATAATATTTATAATCTATATATAGATATATGAATTTAATGTTGATACAGTGATGATAAGAAATGGATAATGTTTTTTAAAGAAGTCGATAATGTTGCATTAAAAACTGTTTGATAAAACAATAATAGTGGAAAATAGATGTTGAGAACGACTTTCTTTGGTCGCGGCATGTTACAAATACAACGAAAATAGACGGATTATGACTCTTTTACAACTAAATACGACTGTATCCCAAGTGTGACGTAGAGACAAGGTTTACATGCATGTCAAAGGTAACATTTTTAAAGGACAATATGAAATATATAATATGTGATGTAACAGCTAATCGATTAGTCAATACCCTAAAAATCGTTGCATAATACTTGTATTCAAACCTTAACCTATACTCCCTCTTTTTTTCTTTAATATAAATCACTTTACATAATTTTTTTTGTTTCAAATTATATGACATTTTCAATTTTCTATGTAATATTTATTAACAATTAATATTATATGATCAATGATAATATATATTCTATTTTATTATTGATTGAATTGTGGTTATGTAAGTTAATAATTTTTTTGTTTAACAATATAAGAAATCAATTATTTTTTTAATCCGTGCATAAATCTAAAACGACTTATATTAAAAAACAGAAGAAGTATTATACAGTTGAGTTTCGACTTCAAATTTCGACTTTGTCCAAGCTAATAAACCTTTTGTTAAAAATGGTAATGTCCGATGTTCAGTTGAGTTTGCTTCTTCTTCCTCTCTGGTGTTGCTTTAGATTTATATTTTCATTCCGCTACTTGTGTTCTATGTAACTTCTGTCACAAAGAAAATTGGTATAAAATTTTACATTTACACAAAAAAGAAAGTATTATACAACTAGATCCCTGTTAAGACTATGAATACACCTTCACGTGATTCCGAACTGGTAAGAGCGCTATCCAACTAGCTAGTTTCCTAGCATTAAATCGTCAATGAAAATATCATATGAAATTTTAGTCTTGGGCGAGATCTTTCCCACAGGAAGTTCGAGCCCCTAATCGTTTAAGATCCATGATCAGTTTCTGAATTTATCTGTGTCAAACAATTAAATATTTTAGATACATCCATGGCCAATCAACATAGTAAAACGAAACGTAAGTTAATACATATTTTAACTATATGACACTATATTTTCTAAAAGTTTCAGGACCTATCTTAAAGACGCCAAAAATATAAAAATACGTATGTGTTTCTAGAAGAATATCTTGAATGGATTTGCGTCTGAAATACTATAATGCTTTTACCACCTTTTTTCATTCTCTTGTGATTAATGTTTTTGTATTCGAAATATTATTATGCCTTGGCGAAGTATGTCCCTTCGCTATTATAGAAAAGGGACAGGAATGATCAAGAAATGTCCACAAAATGTCAGCTACATATGGACACAAAAGCAGCATCCTTCCACAAAAGAATAATACATACTGCTATACAGTCTATATTACTATTATTCAGATTTTCAAAGATCCTATGAAAAAAACTATTAAATTCAATAAAAAATGAACTCTTATATACTGTCACAATCTGTTTTATATACACAATCTCATCGACTCGACCCCTATAGGTATTAGTTATTTTCCATGTACGTTTGCATATTACACTACAAAAAGTGAGGTATTTTCTAATTGATTTTCTAACCGATTCTTTTCTAGTGGAAATTTCTAACAGAATTCTAACAAATTATTCAGAAAAAATGATCAAAATTACGTTAAAATTTTTGATCAAACTTATTTACTAAAAACCATCAATTTTTTTTCATAAAACTTCAACAAATTATCTTAAAAATAAAATCTGTCAAAGTTTTATTAGATATTTTGATGAATATTTATTTGGCCAGAAACTTTTAATGGATACTTTTCCATCAAAAATTTCTTACAACGCTTGTTATATTATCAATAATTTTGATGTAAATAGTTCATCAGAAACTTTGACAATTTTATCGATCATTAATTGGTTAAAAACTTTAGATGGATTTTTTTTTTGATAATTTGTTAAAAAGTTTTGACTAAATTTTTTCTTTAACCACATAGACGACCAAATCCATTGGAAATCTATAAAAAATAATGATTTTTACGGATTTTTCATTGGAATTCTTTCATTTTTTATAGTGTTACATTGGTAATTTAAAAGTAATATATATGCAAAGAACATGTATTATATATTTTCGCCAAAATGAAAAAAATAAGATTTTAAAATAGGATTTCAGATTTATAAGCTAGGATTACGAGATTTTTCTATAAAAACTTTTTTATTAATTATATTATTCTGGTCTGGATAACTTCAAGTTTGAATAATATAACAGTTTTCCATTGTATATATATATTCTCACCGGACCGAAAGCTGATCCATAAAATAGGAAGGATAACTCATTCTTATAAGTTTTTAGATAAATAAAATCTGGTAATATAAGTACATATATTTTATTTTGAATTTGACAAGAAAAATAATTGAATATCTAATTTTGAAGAACATTCTCTGTAAGAGAAACTTTTACGTGATTATAAGCTTTTATTCATCGAGCCAAAGTCCTTAATATATACGGAGTATTATTCTTTGATGTCTCACAATTTTCGAGATTCTTTTCAAGTTAAGATAAGGTTATTTCTTATCAGTATTACGAATATTTAAATGTCCTCCTCTAAAAAATTGGAATACTCGTAATATTTTGACAGTTATCGATTTTTCCAATATTTGATTTTCTTGTCACCAAATATAAATATTTATTTATTTTAAATAAATATATATATATATATATAATATAAATATTAATGAATAATTAGTTTCATTTTAATTATCATTTTAAATTAATATATATTAAAAATATTTAGTTTTATATTTTTCTAAATAAAAACATCATTATAAACTTAGTCATATTTCAGCCAATAAAAATAGACTGAAGCATAATCAAAAAAAAAGATAGACTAAAAAATAAAAATAAACTTTGTATTGTAAGTTTTAGAATAATATTTATTTTGATTTTTTTTTTATAAAGTGATAATTAAAATGAAATGGAGGAAGTATTAATAATTGAGATTATAGAATGGATTACATTTTCATTGTTATGGCTGAGCAGTTTGCATCAATAACTTTTGTATAATGGCCCTACAATTTATAGGATCATAAATGTGAAAACCACTACAGCTGATCATATAGATTTAGTGGGCCGGATTTGATCGGGTTCATACACATTATTATTTGAAACCAATTTTTTTTTTTTGTTCAATCAAAGGTAAGATGTAACGGATCTCTGGATATCCAAAAAAATTAAATTATATAGATTTGAATCCGAATTTATCAGATCCGTAATTGTAGTATCCGGATCTGTCTTTTCGGATATCCGGGTTTTAAATATTCGTCTAAGTATTGTATTACCCACAGGTATCCAAATCTTGATTCGGATCCGTATTTTTTTTAAATAAAAAATAAAAATAGTTTTTAAAATACTAAATTATAGAAATAATATATAAATTAAATATTCATACAATTTTTAAAATATTATTAAAATAAAATTATATTATTATAAAATTAATTATATATAAATATTAAATATATCAACTATAATTATTAATAAAATTTAAAATTAATATACTTTAAAATTTTGGATCCGGATCAAGATATTCAGACTTACAAATCAAGATATTCTGATTCAAATTCAGATTTGACGGATCCAACATTTTACTATCTGGATCCGGATTTAGACACTTCAAATATTATATTTTCAAAGCAGATCTAGATCGGATCTCAAATCAACTCCGGATTTCGGTTAATAGGTCTTAGCTCTAATCGAAGGTGTCGGTTTTCTAGGGGTTTCTCCTATAATTAATAATATACTAAAAAAAGTGTGACAATTTCATCATGTCCGGTGAAATTCAAAGCGGCATATTAATTTTGCCGATAGTCTTTAGACAAGCGCATGTGAAATGTTTTCACACTGGTTGGACAAGTTATTCAAAAGTTTCGCATAAAGGTTTTACACATATAAAATATGAGAATCTAACAATTGAGTAATCATATTTCGTAAGAAACTCATTGTTTAATATTGGGTATATAACGTTGATATGACAATATATAATTGCAGACTCATGGTCTTTTTCACACCGATTAACTATTCTAGATTCTTGATTTTCTTTTCATCATTTCCATGTACATGAGAATTAAAGCTTGCACATATAATTTTCTAAATGACTTAATACAAATAATAAGTGGACATGGGTTCATACAATACTGGTTATTGAAATTGTATAGTGCATTATATTTATGAAATGAATACATCTTCTGTATTAGGTGGGAGCCATCTTAAAATTCGACCGAATTACCAATTAATCGGCCGAGTACTCGCTAGGCACCACTTTACCTTGACGAAAAGACTATATTTTGTCCATATTTGACCAGTTAACAATAAAAGTTGCTGCATAATTGCTTTATCCGAGTACGCTCAGAGTCAATTGGCCGACTATCACATATATTTTTTAAGAAAACAAACAAAGTTCAAATAATTTCTTCTATTATTCACTAAACTGATTTTTCCTTCTTTTATTATACTGAGTTTGTGATTTATGTATGCAGAGAACCCTAATATCTCCAACTCTCAAAATTCAGTGTAAGAGTAAAATTTAGTGTTTACATACATCTTAAATGAAATAGAATATTCAATATTTATTTTCCTTGATTTCTTTCTCTGCTTTTTCTTTTTGTTTTTACTTGACATCAGTTAGATTTTAAGTTCTTGTTTCGTCACAAGCTTTTTGTATTAATCTTTTGGCTTTTGACAGTTTAGTAAAGTTCACCATATGTGATCGTCTTGTATTCGTGTTCGTCGTATGTGTTCAATATATCCTGAGTTTACAGTGGGTATAAGCTATGTGTTTTTAATTGATCTAGAAGATAAAGACTAATTGTAGATATCAATTAGATTTAGTTTGTCAGCAATGTCCTTAGACATTAGACTAACCATAGAAAATCAGTAAACTCAACTCCTAATATAGAATATGGAACCACATATTTTCCAGAGTCTTCTACCTTAGACAACATCTTTACCCATGAAGATGCACTCCTAGTCTTGTCTAACAGCGTCTCAATCTCAATGATAAACTCACTGGTGTACTTGAAAGATTGATTCAAGTCGTAATCATCCCAAACATTTTCAAAGGAGATAGTAACATGGATCATTTTCACTTTTTTGTAGAAAAGAGCTAGATCCTTCACACTAATGAGCTCTCTCATATGCTTTGGCACAATAGGGTATGGCATCTTAGGAATGAAAACATTCTCAAATGATAAAAGCTTAAATTTTTGGAGCAGGTAAGGTATCAATTCATCCAGATGGGTGCTTGATCAATCCAGATGGGCGATTGGTTGATTGCGTGGTTGAATCGTCCGGTTGTCCGCCTCGATCGATCGATCTGAGGAGATGATCGATAGATCCTGTGTATAACTCGATCCCTTATTCACGTACAAGTTAATCGATCGATCTGAACTAGTGAATGATCAATTGATTTTTTATAGATTTCTGGTTGCTTGACCAACCAATCAATCATTTAGAGTGATTGATCGATCCGGGTTACATGATGGATTGGTTTCTGTCAGAATGGATCGATCCAAAGGCGGGATTGAACGATCATGTTGTGTAGACCATCTGCTCAGTTTTTTCTTTAGTTTTTTTTTTCTTTCGAGTTCCTCACTCTCTTTGGTCAACATGGCATTGCCATGAACTCTATGATTCACCTCAGACTTACTAGGAAGACGTCCAGCTTCACTTTTAATAGCCTCAACATTCTGAGCATTATGTAACTCAATTTACTTCACATGAGTGGCTAGTGAATCAAACTTGTTATTGAGATCATTGTACATCTCATCCACTCTTGTATTGCTAGCTTTTTACCCTCCAGAAGTTTCTGAATCATAGATTCAAGCTTGTGTTCTGAGGAGCTGGTGCAGATGGCATGAATTTTTGAAAACATGAACTAAAGTTTTCAGATGACTGTCCTTTACCCTGAAAACTTTTCTGGAAGTTGTTTTGCTCCTAATTCTGCAAGAATGGATTTCTCTAAAATGTCCATGACAGTGAAACTGATCTTAGGCATTGTTCATGTAGCTTGAATTGAATGTCCTATTCTGGAATCCCATGTAATGCACATCCCCTTGCTCATCAGAATCCTTTACAACAAAAATCTCAACTACATCATCACAAAAGTTGACATGCCTCTGCTGTCCTTGTTGACTCTTCAGAAGTGGCCCCTCTCATGGACCTTCCATAATCTGGGATTCTTGAACTCAAAACACAACTTTATAATCTTTCCACTCATGTGGCTCTAGTCATTATGTCTAACAACCTAGAGAACTAACTCACGTCGAACCTATGAGATTAGACATACATTAAATTTGACTTTTGATATGTCCACAACGCACAATAACATCAATGCTCATTGGTTAAGGACACTTTGCTCACAAAGATTTATTTAGGCAATTAAATCAACTCCATTGTATCTAATCTACCCAAGATTAACAAACTAATTGGCCAAGTCAGTTCAAGCATATAGAACAATCTATATGAAAAATTCTATTGAAAATTTCATAATCTATCAACCCTAAATTTTCAATTTGTTTAACTCCATTGAAACCCTTCAACTGAATATGAAACTACTCATACATAGAAACAAAAATACAAATTATCATATAAACAATAATTGGATTTAAGAGAAACAACTAGGTTCTAAAAATAATCTCTCGTCTCCCCACAACTCATAAACCTAATAATCTGCTACTAAATAAAGGTTAACCAAGAAAATGACTGGAATATAGTTAATATAGGCCAAAACACGACATAGACCAATTAAGTTAATTTAGAATAGTTTCAGGGTAAAACAGAAACTGCAAATTCCCCTTTTCTCATATCGATTTAAAAGTCATATCGATCGATATGTTCTCTCGTCAGCATTCTCCTCACACGTCAAACATACAACTCTTCAATAAAGCAAGCATATTTTTTTGATATGGCCGTCAGTTAGACCTTAAATCGGTGGCATTAGAAATCTATGTTATGTATAAATTTGAGCTCTATCTGTCGCTGAGAAGTTCTCCATCTATTGGTAAACTTCTGAACAACTACATAGTTTTGTATCTCCAATGAATCTTTTTTGCATCCAGTTCGACCTAAACCATATTTTACCTAAACCCTTTAAAACACAAAATAACACCAAGCGACTCAAAAAGACTCTAAATAACATAACTTGACTCAATAAAAGACTCAAAACATATATTATAAACTCGTAAAAACACTGATAATACATAGAGCACCCTCCATCTAGAAAAGTCCAAGCTTCTCTTGCCAGCAACCTCGAGATGGGATGCATTTATCTAGTATGGAGTCAGATTTCCAAACCGTCACGGTTAATGTTGGTGCTGTCAAGGCAGACATGAATGAAGACATGGCAGCAACAATATCTGCAATTCATGAGCTCCTCTAGTAAATTCTTCCCCAACAAGCTGCTAATCAAGCCCATGTCGCTCACCAGATAGTGCAACCTCCTACGCAGCCTACTAGCCACAAGTTCCTTCTACAACCCAGCCACACAATCTGCATTTAGATTCTTGGTGCAGTCTTTTAGACTGCTTTAAACTCTTCCTCTTGTGTGTTATGTACAGTTTTTTAATGGTCAAGTCTTTAATGACTTGTAATGTATAATCATGCTAAATATAAGTTCATAATTTTTTGAAGTGTGTATTGCGTTATTTAGTTTTTAGCATTAATAAAATTTTAATATAACTGCAATGGAATTAAGTTTTTAATTGGGTAATGAAAAATGTAGCTAAACAGTAATAATACGTAGCCACAATTAAAAAAAACTTATGGATAGGTATAGCCACAAAAATTTAGTGACAAAACCGTGGTATATATAGCCCCCAATAAAACAAAGTAAGATTTATGTTAACGAAGGAACGCGCTCTCTCTGGCACGAAGCCCAAGACGGCCGCAACTACAGGATGAACTCCCCACTCCGACGTCTTCTCCGGTAACATCTCTTTCCTCTGAAGTGGCTGTTTCTCCCCTTCTTCTGTGCCGTCTTCCTGAGTGTGCTCCGATGGACATCTCCTCACCTTCTCTCCCAACACTGATGTTTCAAGGCTTGCAACTCAGACCAGAGTCTTCTCCTCGACGAACCTCCCTTCTCACAGACCTCAACCCCCGTCCACCTCCGGAGCCCCCTGATCCACCGGATCGAGTCCCTCTTCACCAGTTTTGCTCAGTGTTCCTCCATTCAAATCCAATGTTTATAACCATTGGAGCTCCGGTGGTCATCTCTGAGTTGAAGGATTCTTCGATCGTGTTGTTCTCTGGGGAATCCCAGATAGTGAAGCTAGTTGCTTTCCCTACTCGTTGTATCACCTTTGACCATCCGTCTCCGCGATGTTTCAGATCCGTACAGTTTCTTCCTATTCTCTGCACCTCCGATGTTTTAGATCTATGCTTTCTCAACACCGATGTTCATGGGATTCCACACATAGCGCGGTCTATTGATACGGCTCAGCGATCTGAAAGCTTGGAGTCGCAGCGCTTGTCCTCCATCTCTACCGCCGCAGATCCCACCCGTGCTACAGGCCCCTTCCCGCCGCTCATTATACATATCACTCGGGATTTCTATTCGGGCCTGGCAAACCCAACAGGACTCACAACCCCCCATCTCCTGCTACTTGTTTCACAGCCCATTTCAAAATGGAGCGGGTTAGTCTCCTTGATTAACTCGCTAAAAATATTTCGTGGATTCACCGGATTTTTTACTGAAACTGAATTTCACTCAATGCTTCACTTCTCTTGTGTGAAGAGCTTATTTCTCGCTTATTTACCGGTGGTTTCATCGGGCTCATTCTCATTTCCATCATCTTTATCATCCTTCTCCTTAGAGAAGCGAATCATATTATCACCCGCCTCAGCTTTGAGGAATGTTTCCCCTCCAAACACTAAATAGAGGTGTGTATCTTTATCTATAACTGTTTTGTCATCTTGTGGAGCGGTCTGTTTGGGGCTTGAAGATGCAACGGATGTCGTTTCGATGATTTTCCAAAGTGTGGATTGGATCTTAACGTTACGATACAAAGTGACTAAATCTCAAGTCTCTGGCGCTGCTGTGTTACTTGCTTTGACGTATTCGAGCCTTGCTTCGAGTTCGCTATCTTTCTATCTTAGAGGTTTCTCTATCTCTAGTTCATATACTTTAGTTTTTGTCGTACTTGGAGTTTGTTTAAACTCGTTCCCTAATTGTAGTTTGAATGTTTGAGTTTTAATGAAAGTTGTGTTCCAAAAAAAAAATATAGCCCCAATAATTCAGTGGCCAAATTATGGTTAGAAATAGCCATGATAGGGAATGAAAAACCATAGATATAAAGCCACGATAATACAATGTAATCACCATGGCTAAAATATAGCCACGATATATCAGTGGTAAAAAACATGGTTAACAATAGCCACAATATTTCTGTGGCCAAAACATAACTCTGTATAGCCATAATATTTTAGTGGCAAAATTGTGGCTAATAGTAGCCACAAAATGGTCACAACAATATCATAGTTATTTAGCCTCGGTTTTCAGGGATGATGTTATAGCCATATAATCTTTTGATGGCAATAGTGACTATTTTTCATATAGTCATGAATTTTGGCTGTATAACCACTAAATTTCTGTGAATATAGCGAATATTTTTATTAGTACATGGCTTCCATGGATGCTTCAAAGAGCTTTTAACAAAAAAGAAGAAGAAATTTTATTCGTCCAAAAAGAACTGAGAATGGCGACTAGGTGGAGAAACAAACATCCGTGGAAGCCATATGGAATAAAGAGAACGACCTCTCTGCCTTGCAACCGGACGATAGAAGGTGAAATTTGATGTTGAGGGTATGGCTAAAGTTTTTGTAAAGAAGAAGGCTCTTCAATGTGCTTTCTCTACAGAAGACTCGTATTTTCTCGTTGTTATACCTGACAACAAGGTCATCTAGGCTACTTTTCATAGTTTTCCCTAACAGAAAGAACAATGATAATTGATAACTACAAAACTACGAACAGTTGGACTGTTTTCTTTTTGTCCATTGAGAAGATGAAGATGAGAATTAGTGTTGAGAAGCATCTAAGTAGTTCATCAAAGGTGTTTTTTTTTTTTTTTTAAAACTAGTTGGGATGCCAAAATTTATTAGATGGATAATTTAGTCAGAATATGAAAATTAAGAAAATACACTTTTTCAGAAGAACATTTTGAATGAAATTTTAGATGAGTAAACAATAAGAAATTTTGTTTGTATAACCGTACAATTTTACTTTAAAACTAAAAAAATTATATACTTTTTTTTTTCCAAAAACACAAGCTATATTTTTTTTGTCAAACCGTAAGAACATATTTTTTTGCTAAAACATCATAATCACATTTTTGTGTCAAAACTGTGAATTCATATTTTTTACTATAACCAGAAAATCACATTTTCACCAAAAAGAAAACATTTTTCCCTGTAAAATCAGAAATCAAATTATCTGTTAAATTTCATAATCACATTTTCTCGTAGAATCGAAAATCATATTTTCTTACAAAAGAGGCAAATCACATTTTCCCACCAAGGATAAATTTACATTTTCTGTCAAAGTTTCAAAACCACATTTTCTTATTAAAACCGTAAAATTAAATTTCTTGCTAAAACTTCAAAACTATATTTTTCACTAAAACTGTAAAATTATATTTTTCGTTAATACCGCAAAAATATATTTTCGCCAAAACCACTGAAACAATTTTTTTTTCAAAACCACATAATCATAGTTTTTACTAAAACCGTATAATTTTATTTTCTTACTAAAAACACAAAGTCACATTCTTCGCCAAAACTGAAAAAAATGAAAATTCCTATGTCGTGTAAAAATACAAAATCATATTCCATGAAAACTATTAAATCGCCTTTCCATCAACAACCTCATATTTGTATGTTCACCAAATTGTAATAACAAGCTGTAACAAATTTTAGACAAATAATTAGAATTAATACAATAAATATAAATATTTAAAATATTATTAGATCAGAATAAATGTATTTTACTCATTTTGCAAGCTTACATAGATAAAGATAATATATATATATATATATATATATATATATATATATATATATATATATATATATATATATATATATATATATATATATATATATATATATATATATATATATATATATATATATATATATATATATATATATATATATTGACTAAACAAACAAAAAAATCATGCAATTGATCCATTCAAATAAAATCCGAAGATTAAGACAAACAATATTCGAATGTAACATTTGGATGGAAGAGGATCTAGGCTTTTTCCTACGCATTCACCTTTCGTATGCCTCATACTCTCAACCATGAGCAGACACAGCCTTATAAATCCGCTGTATTTGTTAGATATTTAAGTATGAGTGTAATATTTTATATGAACCATTGCAATTTTTTATATGAATAATTGCAACTAAATAAATGAAACCTTACAACTATTAATGTTGCAACCTTTGGTAATAACCATATTGATAATTGCAATTTTTGGTGATTAACCATTGTAATTCTTCATGAACATTTGCAACTTTTGGTGCTAACCATTGTAACCTTTAGTATTATATATAAAGGAGTTGTGAGTATAAGAAAATGACAAATTCAGAATTTGAAGAACTTGTAGAAATTATACAACTTGTACAAGGAGAAAGATTCATTATTAATTAAAGAAAGATAGATCATTGTTCAAAGATCATCAAAGATCTTTGAAGAAACACATATAAACATTAAAACTCTATTTGTTATTCTTGTATCTTAGTCTAGAACAAGAATGAGAATTTGATTGTCTTATCCTATAGAGGGATTTCGTGTAACCCAAAGGCTTGGAATAGAGTCGAAATACTCTTTAAGGAAAGTGAGCTCGTGCACGATTCAATCATTTTCCAAGTATATAGTTCACATCCATTCGGGTTAGCAAAACACAAAATTATTAACCAACAATATTAAAGAGTATTTTTGTTGTGAACTATAACTTTTATATTTGTAAAAGAGAGAACATCAAAGTTTGGAAAGTTAAAAATTCTTGAGAAAATAGACTTTGGAAGATGACGAAAGAAGATTAACTTAAATAAGAGAATGACAATCACATACAAGGTGGCTATATTCTCAAAGGTATGTTAATTTCATTTTAATATTTTTAATGATGATCAAACACGGTATCACCGAAGGGTGAGAATGATCTTCACCCAAGGGGTATGAAAGGGTCATCATATAAGGGGTGCAAACATGTCATGACCAAAGAGGTGAGAATGTTCGTGTCCGAAGATATGCAAACGTGTCATGTTCGAAGAGGTGTGAATGTATCGTGACCTAAGAGGTACGATCATGTCGTGATCCAAGGGGTACAAATGTGCTGTGATCTAAGTGATACAAATATGTCGTGATCATCCAAGGGGTACGAATATGTTGTGATCCAAGGGGTGCAAGTGTATTGTGACCGAAAGAGTGCGAACTTTTCGGGACCTAAAGGGTGCGAACGTGTCTGGACCTAAAGGGTGCGAACATGTCGGGACCTAAAGGGTGCGAACGTGTCGAGACCAAAAGGATGCAAACAGTTTGGGACCAAAAGAGTGTGAACAGGCCGGGACCAAAAGGGTGCGAGCAGTTTGGGACCGAAAGGGTGTAAATGGTTCAGGACCAAAAGGGTGCAAATATACCATCACCGAAAAAGTGTGAATGTAACATCACCGAAAGGGTGCGAATATAACGTCACCAAAAGGTTGCAAAAATAGTGTTACCTAAAGGGTAAAAATGTAATATTACTGAAAGGGTGTGAATCTTATTTCACCAGAGTAATATGACTTGCATCATGCAGGATATTGATCCTTATGGATGCAAGTTCCTTAAGGTCAAGGTTGAGACGTCATGAGTGGACATTGTATTGTTCATAGCCGGTACTCTAGACCATGATTCATGGCTATGGATCGATAGCTCATGAGGAGGTGTATATATTTATTTGTATGGACAAAAGAAAACACCTAGAAAATAACATAAATGTTCATGAGATTGTGTTAACAAGTGGTTTAAGTTAAACCAGTAGGTACATGTTTATATAGCAAATTGACTAGTTTTGTAATGGAATAATCACTTGTTTGTATGTTGATGACAAATTGATCTTTGGTACTGACCTTAGACAATTAAAATTTATAAAAACATTATTGTCATCAAATTTTGCAATGAAAGATATGGAGGAGGTGGATGTGATTCTTGAAATTTGAATCAAACATGTTAGTAAAGAACTTTGGCACAATCTTATTACATTGAGAAGGTTCTTGAGAAGTTCAGTTGTGAGATTGTTCTCTAATGAACACTCCCACGGATATTAGTGTGAAAGTTGTGCCTTATACATGGCAAGCAATATCACAAGTCAAGTATTTACAAGTGATGGTTACTAAATGTGTACCATGATGAGCATTACACCAATTATATTATGCTATAGAGAGATTGAGTAGACACACTAGTAGTTCTAGTACTCAACAACGATAGGTCTTAAAGCGGGTGCTCAAGTATTTGAAAGGAACCATAAGTTATAGTTTGTCATACGACAAATTTTCGAAGCATATTCAAATGCAAGTTGGACTACCAACATAAAAGATTGTTCTTCTGTAAGTGGTTGAGTGTTTTGTTTAAGGAGGTGCCATTTCATGGGCTTCCAAGAAGCAAACTTGCATGAAAATTTGACTATTGAATAAAAATGTGTAGCATTAGCATATGCCAGTAAATAGGCATATTGGCTAAGGAATTTAATTTAATAGATTCCATTGTGACCGAAATAGTATCACCAGTTTCTATTTTGATAGTGAATAAATCTTGGTTAAAATTTATAACTAAGTGTATAATGGTAAGTCGCGACACCTGGCGTTAGATATAACGTAGTATGTGAGCTGATCACTCACGGGGTGATTACCGAAGAGTTTGTTCGGTCTGAAAGAAATGTAGCATATCATTTGACGAAATGATTAGCTGGAGACTTGATAATTGAGTTTGTTAAGGGATGAGTTTAAAGTTCATTTAAAATCTTTAATGTTGAGATACCCAATTCCCCTCTACTACAACGTTAGAGGCTGAATTCAATGTGGAAAACAACACTTAAAGATTGAAGCACATGTTTATATCATCCCAAGGTATGTGCTTGGACCTACAAGAAGAGCTAGGTTGAAATTTTATTCTTAATAAATACTTTGAAAAAGTGCATTTGCAGGTGCATGAGTGAAAGTATTTACCTATATGAGTGTGAAGTGATGCCGCTTCAATAAGTTGGGACTTGGCTTTGTATGCGCTCATAAATAGATATGGACACATGACTTATAATAGTGTCAAGTATAAACACTTAGAGTAGTATGGAAACACATGTATGTATTGTCTTTATGTGCTCAAAATGGGCTGAGGGATTCAATCTATAGAACATCCTGATTCTCGGACATTTAGAATGTGTAATACACTATGATGAAAATTTAATTCTTCGAACATTTTCATTTATGCATGAGTTTGATATATGCATTAATTTTTTAATGAATCTATAATTACACTTAAATGGTGAAGGATTGTTGGATATTTAAGTGTATGAGTGCAATATTTTATATGAACCATTGCAATTGTTTATATGAACAATTGCAACTAGATAAATGAAACCTTGCAACTATTGATGTTTGCAACCCTTGGTAATAACCATATTGATAATTGCAACTTTTGGTGATTAACCATTGTAACTCTTGATCAACCATTGCAATTCTTCATGAACATTTGCAACTCTTGGTGCTAACCATTGTAACCTTTAGTATTCTATATAAAGGATTTGTGGGTATTGGAAAATGATAACTTGAAAATTTGAAGAACTTGTAGAATTTATACAACTTGTACAAAGAGAAAGATTTATTGTTAATTAAAAAGAGATAGATCATTGTTCAAAGATTATCAAAGATCTTTGAAGAAACATATATAAACACTAAAACTCTATTTGTTATTTTTGTATCTTAGCCTAGAACAAGAATGAGACTTTGATTGTCTTATCCTATAAAGGAATTTTGTGTAGCCAAATGTTTGGAATAAAGTCGAAATACTCTTTAAGGAAAGTGACCTCGTACGCGATTCAATCATTATCCAAGTATATAGTTTACACCCATTCAGATTACCAAACCACAAAATTATTAACCAACAGTATTCAGTCTTAAGGCCAGAAGAACTATAGTAAACTTTTAGGTAAAAAAATATCGAGGAGACACATAACTTTTTAGTCTATCTCAAGAGGAGACTTACATATCTCGATATATCAATGTATTTTAATTAAACAAAAACATTATATGAAAATAATTCTATTGTTATTTGTGATTTATGATTTATACCGGTTAAATTTTAATTATTTCTAGTTTTATTAAAGTCAGTTTGGCTATTATTTACATATTATACCATTTTAATTGAATACACCATCATACATAATTTTTCACTATTAAAAAGTTTTCTTAAAAAATAGTTTGGATGATATCTATTTTCATTGTAATAAAATCTTATAGATTTTTAAAAATATTATTGTTTAAATGACTGATTAAATTTATAATTATTATTGAAAATAATAATTCAGTTTTAGTCTTAAAAATACAAAATAAACTTATTAAATTTGAAAATAATAACATTTAACTATAATATATTATGCACATTATACTTTACAATTCATCTTTATTACTAATAAAGTTGAAGAAACTCTCTCCTCCTTGCACCATTTCAACATATCATATTCCATATAATGACACGTAGCAGTTATTGGGAGATAGCTTATTATTATGTGTTTCACTTGTTTCTTCTTATTATTGAAATAGAAGATAATTCAATGGGCTTTGCTAATTTATCGAACCTTAATATTTTCATATGTTTGGCTTACCTGATTTTTAGGGTTAGGTCTCAGCTATTATTCTCAACTATAATCAAATAAGAATAATATAAAAAATTACTTAAATTGAACCGAAAAACAAATAAATATCTAAATTTGTACTTTAAATGTCAAGGCTATAATATACTATGCACATTGTAGTTTACAATTCATCTTTATTACTAAAACCATATAGCTATTATCATCAATCAAAAAATACTTCATGATCTCAACTATAACTAAAACCTAATTTAACTTCTTAAAGTTAATGTTAATATAAGGAAAACAAAAAAAAAAAAACATTTTCACAATTAGTTTATAATTCACCTATATATCAAATAAAAAATAATAACATATTCAAATCAAAATTACAAGAAAAAGACAACCGTCCCACACGTAGCGGAGACATACCACAAGTAAAGAATATTTTAGAGCCTTTTAAGTGGTCCACATAGGTCAGAAATAATCAGTAAATAAGGAGTTGCCATGTAATCACGGACCATCTTAAATCTAAAGGTTCTATCCCACAATACCAACCTAGTCTATTAATATATTCGGCCCATTTGTTAATGTTATCAACTAAACATTAAGAGTGTCTATGGCTTCATTGTTGAATGCCTTTTAATATTCTCCGCTGTAACAACGATTTATCATGCAAATCCCTCAACAAATATTCTTGAATGCTCCCTGGAAACGCCGCTTAACTCTCCACATCCTCTCTCTTAATCCATCTTCAAAGCTCCTGGTTTAAATAAAAATTTATTGTAAACTAGTGGGTTTGTGAGATCTAGTGGGTTTGTGAGATTTTGCTCTAAATTAAGGTTGGACCATCAGGGTCTCAATCAGTTTTTAGGTTTTTGGGTTCATAAATTTCTTTCTCATTCAGATATTATAAAAATCCGGGTCAGATTTGGTTTAAGTTTAGTCGGATTTGGTTCAGATTTAGTTACATATTCAAGATCCGGTCAAACCCGAAATAGTTTCGGTTTCAAATATTAATTAGGTTCTCGGTTTTAAAAATATTAATGTGTACTTGATTAAACTCAATATATTTTTAATTTTTACACTAAATTTGTGTACAAGATTTCCTCAAACCATATTGTTATCCTTAGAAATAAATATGGTAGACTTGTCTATCAACCATACAAGATTCGTTCTTCAACCATATATGACAACATTAGACATATCATGATTCATGACAAACCAATATCTTGTACAAACGAGAATCATATATAATGAAGCGTAAACAAATTAAAAACTAATGACTAGTAACTCTATAAACATAAGAAACACTATTAAACTTTAAATATAACAATGTTTAAACTTCAAAAGCAAACTTATTCATAACTGAACTTCAAATACAATTGCCAAAACATAAGAAATTTAAATATTGATCAAATACCAAAATATATATTATACTAGGCATTTGAGTTAGTTATTCACGTAATAGATAATTATTTTAGGAACTCATTAATATCTTATTGTTATTTGGATACATATTAGAGATTGAGATCGGGTTTTCGTCGATATTTGTTTCTCTCATCTTCCTCGGATTCATCTTGTTGAAATCGATTCGTTAGCCAGAAAAACCCTAAGGAGCTCATGTGTATCAGACTTTAATGTGGGCTGGACTTTGGACCTGAGGCCTGGTCTTATTTTCTTATTTTAATATAATCTCTAAATTGACAAAAAAAAAAAGATTGGGTTTAGTACAATTTTCTTTTAGAATTTAGAATTTTTGAATTTCGGATATTTATTTGGATTCAGATTCAATTCCGCTAATACCAAAAAATCCAAAATACCGTAAAACAAAATCCATTCGATATTTATATCAAATTCAAATTTATTTTTATCGGGTCGGTTCGGTTTTGATTTTCAAGTTTGCTTTATTTGTCTTGTCCTACTCTATATCATGTGGCACTAACAGTATAAAAAGACGTAAATATATAATGCAAAAAATATATTCATAACAATAATTTACCAAATCCCAAAACAAACAAACAATCGATTCATGAGACTTTATCATATTTCCCGTCTTCTCTTTAAATATTTCAAGGCAATGCTCCCATAAGCGAAGTGGAGGATAGTTTCGTATATTCAACATCCCTCAGCGACTCAATGTCTTGGCCGTGGAGGCTCTTACATTGGAAATATGCCACGGTGTAAGTTACAAGTTGAAACATCCTCACCGCAAAGATTGATCCCACAAGGACCAAACCGGTGGTTAAGGTAACCGCAAACGACCATCTCAAATCGACCAGCCTCACGATCTGAGCTAAACCGAAGCACAATAAACCGAAGAAAAGATTCAAGAGGAATAGTTTTGGCTTCATCCCTTTAACAATCTTTGCAGCTTTCCCCAAAGATTGGAATCCATAAGTTTCATCAAGTATGGATATGACCAAAGATAGGTACCAAACAATAGCTAAATAGGACTCAAACAATGCAAACAGAACAAACAAAGCCCAAGACTTGGTTGCCAAGGAACCAACATTTGAAGATAACAAAAGGAGAGGGAAAAGGATTATAAAGAAGAGAAACCAATAGCCAAGAGTGAAGAGAGAGATGTAGAAATAAGTCACAAGAGGTCCCTTCCAAGATTTAAGGGTCAGAACCGGAAAGTCTCCGAGCTTCACGTTCTCATCTTTATGAGTAAGAGCTGAAGCATGGACGATGACTAGAACCGATAAAAGTTTGATGACAAAGGAGACTGTGGAAAAGAAGTATGAAGAAACCACAAACTGGCGAAAATCTGCAAAGACTCTCATAAGTTGAGCAATGTATTCCGGGCTGCTTGGATCCATCATAGGTAACAAATTAGATTCTTGAATCAAGTTTGTTATCTCAGGTTTGATGGCAAGGACGGTGAACAAGTAAACTAGACCATTGAGCATGAGAGGGAATACCAAGACCGAGAACATCAGCTTCTTTTTCTTGAGAAAGAGTTTGCGGGATTCGTTTAAGGTACCCACAACATCCTTTAGAACATTCAAGAACGGAACTCGATCCATGGGTTACAAGAAAGAAATACAAATGAAAATCTCTTAGATATTGGGTTTTGAAATGGTAGTGAGGGTTTATAAAATCATGCATTCATACCTACCTGCTTATATACTACTAACCATAAGACTGATTGACCAGCTACTATTCTATGGAATCCATTTGATTGAGTCAAAGTCTACAAAGCCACAAGATATCACCTAATTGATCTAATACAAAAAGAAAGAAACCAAGACTTGAACACATTCAAGGCCAAGAAACCGAAGCAATATAACACGTCGAAGAAAAGTCTAAACATGACTTCCTGATAGCGACATAATTAGAGATGTTAAAGAGAGGAAACAAGAGGAAGCAAGTTCAACATTTCAACTGGCCTTTCTCATCAAATGAACGTGATCAACACTCACTTCATTAATTTATGTTGAAATGGTCAGGCGACACCATGTAGAAAACGAAACGTCTACATCTATTGACATCTTATTAGAGACCTTAGTGATCCTGTAAACCAATAAAGCAATTGGTCTCATCAAAGGAACATGTCATCAAAGGAACATGTCGTCAAGAATAGTCATAAAATACTCCCTCCGTTTTTTTTGTTTTTTTTTTCTCAACATCAACTTTTATTTACCAACAAGATAAATACATATTACAACCACGAAGCTAAAGCCCAACATACAAACAACGAAATTGTTGGGGTCAAAAACGGTCACGACGTAATCAATGTCTGAAAGCCTCCAGAAAACACTTAGCCTCCGAAAAAGAAAATAAAAATGCGGAAAACTAAAACTAAAGTTTCATACAAATTCAAAAAGAATTGCATAACAAGTCAACGGAAGAAGTTCCCACACGAACCACCAACTGAACAAGCATAGTCCAACTCGCACCTAGGCGAGAAGGACCGGTCAAGTGCAACTAGGGGGACAACGGATCAATCTAACTCTAAGCCTCATAACGCTCAATCATACATGGCTACTGATGATCAAACCAACGGACAAACTCGCAATGATGGCGACAACGTCCAAACTCCAGCAGCGAACATCGCTGCAGTTAACGCTGACACTAATACCGTGACACTCGAGGAGGTTAGAAAGATGTTCTCCACTTTTGAGAAAAAGTCGGACGAACAGGAAAAGCTCATGGGATCTCTCACTAAACAGGTTGAAGTCCTAACAGCGAGAACCCGAGCAATTCTCCCTCGTGAAACCACTAGGATCTGCAGGAGAAGACTCGACTTTGCTACCCAGATGGACAAAACCGGAGACGCACATGGAAATCTATCAGGACATGTTCTTGACGGAAATACCACATTTGCACCCCGTAAGGACACAAATAACCTTCCGCCCCTCGCAAACATCACATAATGAGACAAAGCTGCAATTCAACTAGGTTTACAAAAATCTTAGGTGGTTAGAACTAGGGAACTCGCCAACAGCTCTCGTAGCCAAGGTTTTACCAGTTGTAAACGCTCATACGCAGATCCAGAATAAAATCTATTATGTTTTTTTTCATTTTTCATATTATTATTTCATCAATCTATTTCGTTTGTCTGGTTGCTTGGCGTGTGGTTTAGCAGATATCTGGCACCTCTGGGAAATTAGGGTTTTCCTAACTTTTCTAATTTAAACAGAAATCGACGGTGTGAATTTTGGTTCCCACAGTTTGGCGCTAGAAGGAGGGGGATAACGCTCAATCATACATGGCTATTGATGATCAAACCAACGGACAAACTCACAACGATAACGACAACATCCAAACTCCAGCAGAGAACATCTCTGCAGTTAACGTTGACGCTAACAACGCGACACTCGAGGAGGTTAGAAAGATGTTCTCCACTTTTGAGAAAAAGTTGGACGAACAGGAAAAGCTCATGGGATCTCTCGCTAAACAGGTTGAAGTCCTAACAGCGAGAACCCGAGCAGTTCTCCCTCGTGAAACCAATAGGATCCACGGGAGAAGACTCGACTTTGCGACTCTGATGGACAAAACGGGAGACGCACATGGAAATCCGTCAGGACATGTTCTTGACGGAAATACCCCATTTGCACCCCGTAAGGACACGGAGAACCTTCCGCCCCTCGCAAACATCGCAAAATGAGACGAAGCCAAGCGAGTCAACTTGGATCTCAACGATCATTCCGACGATTCGGATGAAGACGCTGACAGGCATCTGAGAAGGACCATGAGTCGTGCGTATCAAGAAGATTCCGTATCCGATAAACCCATGACCAGGGAAGAAGAAAACAATTTATGGGTCAAACAAGGGAACCTATCAGGAGAACCGACTCGCACTACTCGCAGAAAACGCCGACAGGGTCAGAAAACTACTAGCGATAGCCTCGACATACGAGATCTCCGCGACTACAACAAGAAAACAGCTGCGAAAGTAAAAGCAGTGAAATCTAAAATTCACCATGCCACTAGTTCCGCAGAGGCTCTGAAAACACCCTTCACGGCTCGCATTGCAGAGACCAGAGTATCCGATCCTTGAAAGATCAAAGTTCCCACATATGATGACACTTCTGATCCCAAGGCACATCTTCAAGAATTCCAGATCGTGATGGGTAGAGCCAAGTTTCAGGATAGCGAAAGAGACGCCAGCCAATGCCGCCTCTTTGTCAAAAACGTAAAAGGAGCAGCGCTCGAATGGTTCTCCCGCCTCAGGCAAAATTCCATCGAAAGCTTCTGCCATCTTGCTTTGGACTTTCTCAAGCAATACTCTATGTTTATAGATCGATAAACTTCCAACATTGACCTCTGGAGCCTGGCTCAAAGAGAAGATGAATCACTCTGCGACTTCATGAACCGATTCAAAATTGTCATGTCTAGAGTCAGCGGGATAAGCGACAAGGTGGCCATAGACTCTCTCCGCAAGATGCTCTGATACAAGTCGAAGTTAAAGAAGTGGATTACCCTTGAAAATCCATGTACGATCCAAGACGCGCTTCACAAGGCCACATACTACATCATCATCGAGGAGGAGACGAAGGTTTTGTCACAAAATCATAAACCAACAAAAACGATCTCGAGAGATGATGTGACTGATCAGAAGTCAAAGACAAAAAACCCTTGTAACGACAAGTATGTCAACCACAAGAGAGAGGAGCTCTAAGGAGCGCACAATTACATGATCAGCTCATGATCGGAGCAAGGACGGACAACGGGGAACACGTGGACCAGGAATTTGAGCTATGATGAGAATACCTTCTGCAACTTCCACCAAACCCACGGACACTCGACCATAAATTGCAAAGTTCTTGGTGTGCGGTTGGCCGCATAACTGCTCGCAGGAGAACTCTCAGAGGTTTCCAGCGTCAAAGACTTAATCCGCAATTCTGACCGCCCTCCAAAGACTGATAAACATGATCATCGGAGGATCACAATACTGCCACGACATAGTCTCGTCCATCAAGGCTTACCAGCGAAAATCTGAGACCAACACAAACTTGCCAACCTGGTTTCCGACCCAGGACGCTCACTCGAACACGATCACCTTCGAGGAAAAAGAAGGCTGCGGGATCGACCAACGTCACTGCGATCCCCTCGTCATTGACCTTGTGATTCAGGACCTCGAAGTAGCCCGAGTCCTCATTGATATGGGAAGAACGGTAAACATCATATTCCACGATACCCTTAAAAGAATGAACATTGAGCTAGGAGAAGTCGTACCGACACAAAAACCATTGACGGATTTTTTGGGCGAAACTTCGATGACCCTCGGGTCAGTCCTATTACCAGTCCTGGCCAAGGAAGTCACGAAAATCGTTGACTTCACAGTGGTCGACCATCCGGCCATCTACAAAGTGATCATGGGAACGCCATGGCTAAACACCATGAAGGCAGTTCCATCGACATATCACCTCGACATCAAGTTCCCAACTCTCAACGGAACCGCCACAATACGGGGATGCCAGAAGAAAAATCGACTATGCTTCATGGCCGAACATAAACTAAGAAAGGTTAGGGTTACCGCAATGGTAAAACCCAAGCGCACGAAGATAGCCCAGTCAGCGGCTGAAAACACTAACACTTTGAAGAAAGACGATTTGTCACCGTCTGCTGAAGCGACTTGTTCAGACATCAGAAACCAGCACGATTCCAAACCCAGTGTCCTTACCTAATCGGAGGAGATAAACCCAGAAGAAGACGTCGATCCATCCACAGCCACTGCAGCTAGCGCGATCGACACAGCCGCAACCACCGAGTAAAAAATACTCACGGCATAAACTGAACTACGAGATGGCTTGATCCTCGAAAAGGGTACGTACGCAGCTCGTCGAAAGACGAGTTCAACTATCCCCCTCTCCAAAAGGAGGGGAGTGTATACGTATACATATATTCGTATACTCCCAAAAAGTTTAAAATATTCGTCTTTGTACTCGATATTTTTAAAAAAATTCGCTAATGAGAAATCGCAGTCGGAGTTTTTATAAAGTCTAGCAAAACTCTCAAAACTTCTCGCAAACCATTCTAAATTCTGAAATAATCGAGTTGCGATCAAAGCACTTTTTAAAAATGGAACTCAAACAAAACATCAATAATCCCATTAAGGATGCCCGCAGACAGAACGTAGGTCTCCACGGCTCTATCCTAACATCCACAAAAAATCCATAAAAATCGAGGTACATGGTTAAGGAAAGCCAAATGCTAAGTTAATTCCGGAAATTGTTTTGGTCAGAACTCACTTCAGCCCTGAGACGCAGTATAATCACGTTTTTAGAAGATCCTATGCACAATATGTTTTCCGCAAAATAAATGCGAGACGTCACACGAGTTTTTCGGAAATATCCACACAAACCTTCACCAGAACAGTCCATCCACGACTATAAAAAACAATCAGCTCATCAAAGCATTTACTCGCTTCCAACACATTCGTTGACTGGCCACCAATGAATATAACAACCGTTCTCTAAACGAATGCAAAGTCAGACCTATACTTTTCAGTTGGTCCTCGTACATCCGTCTAGGATAATAGCGCGTTATAAAAGAAATCTAAAATTTTGGTCAGCACTTCCAAGGACTTAAAAATTGTCTTTGGAGAGATGCTTGATTCTTACCATACAAGTCGTATAAGCCAAGAACATATCACAGACTTTAAATCGGTACGAATCAGGTTGAAATCGCAACAGGTGAACCTAAAACCGACCAGTCATCGCAAAAACCTTAAACCGAAAGTAAATCTAGGTTTTGCCCTAAACCCATCACACTGGTCTTTAACATCTCAAGGCATGATATCAAACAGATACGAGATCCTAAAACATGTCTCTTTGTTCATATCTAAACGTTCACAAAAACTTTGGAAAATTTTGAATTTTTTGGATATCCCGTCTCAACAGAGCAAACGAACGAAACAATTCACTTTGAGTTAGGTATGAACTGACTACTCATATTCTTTCCTTGACACTTGACGAAAGTATAAATCAAAGCTCTTAAAACGCTAAAGTTATTCGTTATATATATAGAAGCCGCAAGAGTGGTGGGGATTCAAAGCCACCTACGGCCAGTCCAATTTAGTCGAACGGCCACACTTGGCCAAATACATTAGAAAAAGATATGATAGATAAGCGGGAACATCTTCCCATCAAGATTCAACCTCAACCTTCACAAAGAAGGATCATAAAACCCAGACATCGACCTTCCAAACGAACAGTCGTTGGCTGGAGCCACTGGTTGGTTCACCTCGCATGTCTCACCCGGAACCTCTGCTCCAATATCCTCTGAATAAGGAGAGACAGGGATTGGAGCCCAATGATCCCATATCCTATTTTTGATCTATGGGATCACAAATTCCATGTTCTCATTCCTTCGCATATGACCATTCCGCCTCGCCACTTCCTCATCATAGGAGTATCCGGGGACTTGAGTGAGGTACAATCTGCCAACGGTGCTACGGCACTCACGATAATCACCAACAGATTGGTAGGTCTTCTTAAGCTCTCTGAACTCGTTCGGGAACTGAGAGAAATGGTTCTTCATAATTTCAACAACCTCCTTCTTTCCCTTCTATACGCTCGACGAGCTTCTTTCTATAACATCCTCTCACAATGGGAGTTTGCTGCGGCCTCTTCCCTCAAACGAGTAATCTCCTTCTCAGTCACCTCAGCCTTGAACTGAGCCGTGCGTGCCTCCGTGCGATTCATCTTGAGAGCCTCAGTCAACATGTAAATTCTCTGCCAAGATGTTCAAAGTTAATAAAATTTTCTTGAAGAAAACATCCAAAGAAGAGGACTAACCCCATTGTACGTCCTTGCCGCCCTCAGCTCTCGACTTGCTCGGTCGGGGGCACCCCAAAGTCAAAACTCACTAGGGTTGAACTTTGGCAGGTTGGCTTGATCGGTGCCGCTACCGCTAGCCTGGCTGTTAAGAAAATCAAGAAGCAGGTTATCATCAAGATGGCCGAGCCCGCCGACCGCATTGTTGCCATTATCTACCGCAACTTGATTGTTATTCGGAGATCTTGATCTCTCCCTAACAACCGGAAGGTTGTAAGGAACAAACTTTCCCATGCTTGGTTCAGATTCTTCTTCTACCGGCTGGTCGGGTTAGAGTCGCATACGATGGTAGGCTACCGCAAGGCAAACTCATTCCGGAGAAAAGTAACTCCAAAAGTACAAGTGCCCCGGAGTAGATTCCTGACAACGTACAAGTGTTCAGGGCACGGTGGGAGAGGGTTGGTCATTGTGAAACAGAACATGAAAACACAAGGTCAGATTTTGGCAAAATAAAAGGTAAGCAAGCATCCAGTCCTAATACCCTTTCGGCTCCATCTGGTCCTAAAGATAGGAATGCATGTCTCCTCAAACGATGAGCTGTCTAAACGCACGTAAAAGAAGCTCTTTCGAAACCCATGCGTTTTCGAAACAAACCCCTTGATTATCGACATATCCTGCCTTGGTTTCAAACGATATATTCTGGACTTCTTACTCGCCACCAGCATCAGCAAAGCCTCGAGATAATCAGCATCAAGAGTCATGCTTCTATCATAACTCAAAATAAGGATCCCAACCAGATGCCGAAGGCCGGCGAGAGTGATATGGCTTATCAATAATCTAAATTGATCCAGGACTTGAACAATTATCTCTGGGATGGGGAACCACAAATGACAGCGCAACAGGTGAAAGTCATAGCATGTGAAGTAAACATCTGAGGAGAATCATCATGCTCTCCTGCTTTTGGAAGATGAAATTCCACTGAGTCCGGAACATGGCACAAGCGACGGATGACGTCGAGAAAGGAAAGATTTCTCTAGCTCGTACACCCCTCGATTCCTCGACCACGGGTCTTGTTCAGAACCCATGATTCAGGTGGGGGAGCCTGCAGGTCGCATGTGGCTGCCTAATACGCCACAGCTTCTTCAGGATCAACAAAACAAGCTACAAATTCGGGCTTTACGACTACTTCGCCATCTTGGGAAACAAGGCTATCAGGACCAAAACAGGAAGGTAGGACATTGTCTGAAGCTCTTCGATGTTGAGACATTGCTTTTTTTTTTAAAAAAAAAGGGGGGGGGGGAAACTAGAGTGAGAGAATGAAAGAAATTTTCTACCTTAGAAAAATTCTTTTGAAAGTAAGCAAGTAAAGAACTTGAAAACTTACTCCACATACTTATAGGCAAGAAAAATATACTATTCACCTTTGGACTTTCAGTCATTAATTCCGCCTAACTTACCAAACTCGCCTAACCACTCACTAGGACCTCACGCTATAAGCTAACGGTCCTAACGAGCTAGGGGGCTAACTGTTGTGGTCAAAACGGTCATGACAGAATCAATGCCTGAAAGCCTCCAGAAAACACCTAGCCTCCGAAAAAGGAAATAAAAATGCGGGAAACTAAAAACTAAGGTTTCATACGAATTCAAAAAGAATTGCATAAAAAGTTAACGAAAGAAGTTCCCACACAAACCAACACCTGGACAAGTAGCGAGAAGGACTTGTCAAGTCCAACTCGGATCAATCGACCTAACTCGCCATTAGATGAGTTGGATAAGCCAAGTCCAACTCGCCTAATGGCGAATTGGATCAACCGAATCCAACTCGCCATTAGGCGAGTTACACTCCATTTCAACTCGCCTATGATCAAACCGATCCAACTTGCCATTGGGCGAGTAGTGTGCAGCATGTTTGATTCTCCCTTTGGTGACCCGGAACAGACCTATGACATGAACTCTCATCTCCAAAACTCTCGCTCCCGGATCTCGATCATACTGTCTCTTGTTTCACCTCGATCGGAGTTACCGTTAATTTTATGAAGAAAACAGCGAAGACTTGTTTTTCGTATAAAGTTCCAATAAATTGTATAAAACGGCAACATTTAACTATACACATATAGGGACTGAGGCTATACGATTAATTTGGCTTGTTTATACGAAAACCGACATCGTATCAATGGCGATTACTTAAAAATCGCAAAAATGCTTAAATCGCAAAACGGCCCTGAGAGGTCCAAAATGCGGATACGAGCCCACTTGTGTTTTTTCATGAGGTTAAGCCCAATCTGATATGACGGTTTATCTTTTGTCCGAAGGAGAAGATAAATGTGAAGCTTCGAGGATAATCATGAAGATCGAAGAAAAATAGAATATTTTCGCAAGATGATGGATTCGGCCCGAGGCCAGAAAAGGTAAGCGTAAACTGTCTTAAGGATGAGTATATAAGGGATGCCAAGGCTAAGGTCTGAAATGGACTTCTTATCCAGACTCACACAATAAAACTTAGCACTTAGAGCAATAGGCAAGTTTCTATTTTTGTTACCAAGCTGCGACTCAACTAGGTTTACAAGTCTTAGGTGGTTAGAACTAGGGAACTCGCCAACAGCTCTTGTAGCCAAGGCTTTACCAGTTGTAAATGCTCATACGTAGATCCGGAATAAGATATATTTTGCTCTCTTTTCGTTTTTCATATTATTATTTCGTTAACCTATTTCGTGTGTTTGATTGCTTGGTGTGTGGTTTAGCAGATATTTGAGACCTTTGAGAAATTAGGATTTCCCTAACTTTCTTAATTTAAACAGAAATCGACGGTGTGAATTTCTGTTCCCACAAAAATCTAGTAACACCCAAAACAAATTAAATGGATCCTACGCTACCTAATCTAAAATGTCGCTGTATTTTTCACCACATCGAGCCGCGTACATCCCATGACTTGAGATGACGGAATCTTAAACCCTAAAAATTAACCCCATAGTATGAAGATGGAATGGGACTTATTGGACCATGAAATCTGGATCGGTTCCAATAATGCTCCGCCTCTTATCCTCCTTAGAAATTGATTTCAGCCTATGTACTAGTAGACCTTCGCCAAAGACGCATTACGACCAAAATTCCATTCCTCCAGTCTACTCCGTCCTGACTGAAAGGCGGGCTTGACTTCAGCTAACGAACGAGCCACCAAATTGCAATATCGAAGAGTGCAGAGCTTTTACTACCGGTCTAACCACGGGCTGACACAAGCACTGGGAAGTGTGGCTCCACCGCGCATCACCGAAAAGGTCCTCTCCTCCGGTTCACAACACCGTCGTCGAGTTCACTGTCGCACGTCGACTTTGGAAGCCAAAGACCCAACCTGTTTTTGCTTCCCTTTTCGTCTCTCCTCCTACATCCTTACCCGCCACCAGGGACGATAGATCCATGTTGGAGGAGCCTGTACGCCTCATCACGCGCCGTCGTTAAGAAGCCTAGCCAGAGATCTCAAAAATTAAAAATTGGATCTACCAGAAACTTCAACCCTAAACGACGACTCTCGCCTCCGCCATGTCACCTTGGGTCTCACCGCTCATCCATAAGAAGCCTGGAGAAGACTCCATCCGTCGTGAAGAACTTCAGAGGCGGCTGCAACAGCACATAACAGCAAGTATCTTTATCGAGGAACAACGGGGAGGAGGAGAGCAAAAAAATTGAGTGAGAGGTAGGTATTACGAACAAGCTACCTTAAGAGAGAAGAAGAAGTTTGTTATGAAAGTATCTCTTGTTTATTAAAAAGAATTTACAAGTATATATAGTCAGCTATACAATTAGGTAAGTTAACCAACTAACTAGCTGAACCACTAAACCGGAATATATACATCAATAGGCCCCCTCAAGATGAGCTTCGAAAAATGTTATGAAGACTCATCTTGGACTTAAGATGATCAAACTGATGAGGAAACAATGGCTTAGTCAAAATGTCGGCAACTTCATATTCAGTCCGTACATGGAGAGTTTTAATGATCCCTCGATCAAGCCGTTCCCGAACAAAATGGCAATCATTTTCAATGTGTTTAGCAAAAGAAAGAGAAGAAGATAAGCTACATCAGTTTTTGATGAGACTTGACGAGTCTCTGTTTGGAGCTCTGAAATCATCTTTATTGTCTAGGGATCCATTACCATCACTGGATCAGGCGTATCATGTTGGGGTGCATGATGAGGTGTCAAAACGTGGTTGTCAAATGTTCAAGGAATGACATGATGAGGTGGTGAGCTTTGCGGTGGAATCTGCTCCAACTTCTCAAAGATAATTCCTGCAGAAATAACTTCACAATCCATCGGCACTCTGCACCTTATGTGGTCGAACTGGACACCTTGCCATGGACTGTTTTAGGCAGATTGGATACCCAACTCGGTGGAGAAGTCAACCTCGCCATGCACTACATGATGTTCCAAGTGCTACTTTCTATGTTGATATTACCACTGATCATTGAATCCATCTTTATCTACTCAATATTCGACATCAGAATGTTGCTTGGAGTCGGCTAGAGTGAATCAAGTTGTTGCGACTGCTCCATCTCCTCTGCGAACTCTGCCATAATGGATGCTGATAGAGTAGGTTTTACAGGATTGAATGATCGATAATGGAGGACATTGGTCCATATGCTCAATGAACGACACACTGAAGAATATGATCTATCTTTTGGGTATGTATCTTTCTGAATCATGGATTATCGATTATGGTGTCTCAAACCACATAATTGGAACCTGTGATTTTTAAAGGAGGTTTGCAATATGACACCGATGCATATCAAACTCCTGATGGCCATTTTACTGTTGCGAATAGACAAGGAAAAACTTATATCGGGTCTCAGATACAATTTGATAATGTGTTCCTTGTTGATGGATTGGATTGTCATCTTATTTATATTTATCAGTTAACCGAAAGGTAGCAGTTAAACTCTGATTAATATTTGACAGGATTTGTGTTTTTCAGGACCGCAACAGTCAAACCCTGATTAAAGCGGGTGAACAACTTAGTGGACTCTATTTTTTTGTGGGATGGTTGTTGCAGCAATAACACAAGGTTTGGGCGTGAAGTCTACGGAAGTGTGGCATCGAGGTTCGGACATCCTGTGTCTAGAGCAATGGAGATGATTATTGAATTTTAGTAGTGATTTTCCTCTTGATTTGAAGTTTGCAATATTTGTATTTGAGCAAAAAAAAATCTAGAGATCTTTTTCTTATAAAGTACTAATAAAATATCATAAATTTTTGAGTTAGTTTATTGTGATTTGCGGGGTTTTATCGAAAACAACCTCTTTGTGAATCACACTATTTTCTTACTATAGTTGATGACTTCTCTGGAGCATTATGGATTTATTTGCTACCTGATAAGTCTAAAGCACCATCGACCTTAGCAACCCACTAATAAATCCCACTATCAACCCTATACTTTTTTACGAGGAGGTAAAGTCTCCACTGTCAAAATATCATGTTCTTACCAAGAGGTAAAATCTCCACTACATCAATTAATCTCACTGTGTACCACACCATTAATCTCACTGTGTACTACACCACGCTAGTTCTCATTTGTAAATCTTGTATAAGGTCAATGTGTGTATAAAAAGACTATGCTTTCTTTGTGAATAAATAAATAAAAAACTCTTTAACAAACTAGGATTTTTGACAAAGTAAGGAAGAAAACCACTTCACCAAATTTTTTTAACTATATAAGATAGAGGAAGAGGTAAGTGGATTCTTAATCTAGAATTACGCAAAAGAAAACAGAGTTCTGACCCACCTTATTTTGCTTACATTATTCATCTACACTCATAAACATATAGATCTACAAACAGAACTACTCACTTGAAACCACAAATTATCATCCTCAATCTATGTCTAGCTTCGTCATCACATAATATTTGGAAGAAAACTTTTTAAGGTAACTCTTTTATCATGCATGATAGATGAACCCCAAATCTAATAGGAAACCATTCTTCATCTCCCAAAAAAACAAATTCTTATCTTACATAATCCGAGTTGTTCCATCAGAACACACTCCTATTTAATAAAACAACCTTACAACTAAATATTTCACATTATTTTAACATTCTTCATATTTCTCACTCTAAAAACTTCATACTGGGACATATATCTTCGGTAAAATTCAAAGATGACATTTGGTTGTATATTATTTCCGCATGAATAATCTACTTCCAAATTTTAATCATAGTATGAAATATTTCCTTATGTCTCACACATTCTAATATATAGGATTAACTTGGTCATTTTCAATTTTAATGATATTTTGAATTCAAACTAGGTTTATTACATAAAAACAAAGTTTAAGTTCTCAGAAAATTGGTTTATTTTATGGATTGTACATTTTATATTATTTGTCATGTTGTTTTTAACATGGATATAAAATCGTGAAACATTATTATTTATGATTCATGAAGGAGACTGGTATTATCTATACTATTATTTGCGAAGTTGTTTTTCACATAAGAGCTCTCACGTAAAAAAGTTAGAGTGGTTAGTATCATTAATACACTTATTGAGTAAAATTTGTAAATTATATAGAAAATAAAAATTAATTTAAATTATTTTGATTAGATAAATAACTAAAATTCAGTTAAAAGTAATAAGTAAAATTAATAATAATAAAAAACTATCCAGAACCTAAAAAATATCTTTTAATAAAAAGTTAAAAATTAAAAACAAAAACAGAAAAACATAACTTAGTATTAATCAAATATTTTTTTTTAGTTTTATATAATTGAAAAAGAATATTGAATATTTTTTAATAATGAATATATTTCATAAAAAATTATAATTTCTACGTAAAATTTTTCAAATGCAAAAATATATAATAATTTGTTAAAAACGTAAATAATTTATCATTATAATTTTATAATTTTTTAATTAGGAATAATTTTTATTAATAAATATTTATAAAAAATTGAAGTCCGCATGCGCGGGCAAAACACCTAATTAATCTCTTTATTTAAAGAAATGTATCTTGACTTCCCATTTCTTTAGGTAACAAAATAGTAAGATCCAAATCCCATTAATTTCTGGAATTTTTAAATATGAGGCTAAACTCTTCATGGGTGTAAGAAATGTATAAAGCGAAAAAAGCCTCACCTGTCACCATTAATGGTCCAACCACTTTGAGCTCAAACTTTTCTCTTCTCTTAGCTTCTCTTAGGTACAAGAAAACCAACCATATAGCTTGACTCTTGGTAACTTCTTCCATCACTCTCATGACATTTTCCCAGGAAAACATGAACTTGACTTCCCCTGTAGAAGCCAGAAAATTGAATTGACATAAACGATATAAATAGAACAACTTTAAGATAAAATACAATTCAAACAACAAAATGAAACCTGATACGAAAATGATTTCGGAAAAGAGACTATGGAGTCGAGACGAATCTCTTTCCTTAACTCTTAATATTCGCTCCGTAAGTGCGACAGATTTGTACGAATAAGAGTCCCATGATAAAACCATGATAGGTTGGCACACGACACTCGTGAACAACCCCTACGAACTATTAATCTACGAAACATTCTCGAACCTATAAACTTACGTTTTGGGATTTTTTTGCTGTTGGAATTCGATATGAAAGTAGTGAGAAATGAAGGAGGAAGAGTCTGTATTTAAAGAGGAGATGAGGAGAGTTTTTTCGAAACTGTTGCAAACGTTTTCTGAAAATCTCTCAAAGATCTCGGGGTGGAATGTAAAGCAACTTTCTCCGCAAATCTCTCATAGTTAACTTGTTCTGATCTGTTTCGAACAGATAAACTTTGTGTTGTTTTTGAACGAACTCCACGTCATTTACACATGAATGTCATGCTGTTTTTTCAGAAACAAAATGGTAAAACGTTGAACTTAATTGGGCCCAAAAAAGAACATCTTTTAGTGGCTCTGAGGCCACATTCTCCCACGCCCACTCGTACGCCTACTTCGAACCGGAAGGACGGCGGCAGCGGAGCGCGCGTGGGGGTCTCTCTCTTCCTCTGAGATGTTTGATAACTCATAATGAGAGAGCATATATATACTGCTCTCACTCTCTCCTTTTCCCCGATGTAGAACGTAATAACATCACTTAATAACATCATTTTTGGGCTTTTGGTTTGCAAGCCCATTCATTTGTTTTCACGTTTATTTATTTGATCCAACAATTCCACACATGAATAGAAATGAATCTAAACATATACAGACTAAATGCAGACATGATAGACTCTAGAAACTATTGAATTTTTTTGACTAGACAGACTGGCTTATCAAGAGTGTTTGCGAAAAATTTACGATTTTTGAGTTGGTGGCATTTTTAAGCCTTGAACCACTCATAGTTAATAATTGTCAGGTTTACTTTACCAGAAGGTGAACATGATGTCTTGAACCTACCGGTGTTTTATGTAGACCAAGAAAACATGCATAATGCAGCTTCATTTTCTCGTAGAACTTAGTTCTCTATTTTGTTCATTGTGTCCGTGAACTATTCCTGGTTTTCATGAGTGAACTTAGAGAATATTACCTTGCATTCATTCTCCTAGAAACGGTCCCATTTCATACTCATTAGGTGATTGACTATGAAAAGTATTAAGTAATACTCCACTTTAAAAGTTATGGAATCATTAAAAGTCTATGCTTATCCTTCTCACATTCGTTAGCACTTTTATCATCTTTAGGAGCTGGGAAGAGAATATATTGTCTCAAAGTGCTCGTCGTAGATTCTGTTTGATTTTGTTTCCCATTTGAACCTACGTCTTGGGATCTCCAGTCATGATAAGTAAGGTTGCAATCAAGCATCCTCATTCGTTATAGGCTTTAAAGCCATTCCTTTAGATGATTTAGGAACAATATCTCGTGGAAAGCCTTTGGTGAATGGATTCGCTAGGTTGTCGGCCGATTTGATGTAGTCAATTATGATTACGCCATTTGAGATAAGTTGTCTAATGGTTTTATATAGTCTTCTTATGTGACAAGATTTACCATTATAAAGATTATTCCGAGCCCGAGCTATAGCTGATTGACTATCACAATATATGCTTATAGCTGGTTAGGTTTCTCCCATATAGCAATATCTTCCAAAAAATTTCTAAGCCATTCAACTTCTGCTGCTGCTTTGTCTAAGGCTATGAACTCAGATTCCATGGTGGATCTGGCTAACACTGTTTGCTTGGTAGATTTCCACAAAATTGATGATCCTCCTAATGTAAAGACATAGCCACTTGTGGATTTTGAATTTTTAGAATCTGATATCCAGTTAGCATCACTGTATCCTTCTAAAACTGCTGATTCTTTACCGTAGTGAAGCCCAAAGTCTTTGGTATGATGCAAGTAATTAAGTATTCTTGTTATAGCTTTCAAGTGTTTATGATCTGGATTGCTTGTATATCGGCTTAGTACGTTTACTGCATGCGCTAGATCTGTTCTAGTACAATTGGTTAAGTACATAGACTTCCAATCACATGTGCATACTCATTTTGTGAAACCGCTTCACCTGAATTCTTTGTTAAGTGAAGTAACGGATCTAACAGAGTTTTTGCAGTACCATTAGAGTAATTTTTAAATCTCTCTAATATTGTTTGAGCATAATGAGATTGGGTTAAGATAATTTCGTTTGAATTGCTTGTGACTTTGACCCCAAGAATAACATCTACTAATCCCAAATCTTTCATCTCAAATTTTCCTTTGAGCATGTTCTTTGTTTGATTGATAATGTCTTTGTTGCTTCCAATAATGAGAATATCATCTACATATAAGCATAACAAAACATACACATTTTTGGTAGTTTTGTAGTATATGCATTATCACATTCATTAATTTTGAAACCATTTGACAACATCGTATTGTCAAATTTTTCGTGCCATTGTTTAGGAGCTTGTTTAAGCCCATAAAGTGACTTTACAAGTCGACAAACTTTGTCTTCTTGTATAGAAATGACAAAACCCTCAAGTTGTTTCATGTAAATTTCCTCTTCTAAATCACCATTTAGAAAAGAGGTTTTTACATCTATTTGATGGATTTCTAGGTCTCTTAAGGTTGTGATTGCTATCATCAACCTTATTGATGTTATTCTCGTTAGTGGAGAATATGTATCAAAATAGTCAAAGCCTTGCTTTTGTCGGAATCCTTAAAATACAAGCCTAGCTTTGTGTTTACCAGGTGTTCCATCAGAGTTTAGTTTTTGTTTTAAAATCCACTTACTCCCTAATGCTTTACAACCTGGTGGTAAATCCGTTATATACCATGTATAGTTTTGCATGATATAATCGAATTCAGTTTTGACGGTTTCATTCCAAAATGAAGCGTCTGGTGAAAACATGGCTTCTGCTAAAGTTTTGGATCATTTTCAACTAAAAATGTCATTAAAAATCTTCACCAAAAGATTATTCCTTTCGAGCTCTTTTACTTTTTCTAGGTTCATCTTCTTTTTTATTTTCTGAAATATCATTTGTAGAAATTTCGACGTTTGTCTCAATTTTTGTGTCATTGTCATCGTCTCTTTCTTCTCGAGTCCGTTTTGATCTTTGTTTTTTCTTACATAGAAAAATATTTTCGAAGAAAGATACATTTCTTGATTCCAATGCAGTATTTACATGGATATTTGATATTCCAAATTTATGTACCAAAATCGATAAGCACTACTATTATGTGCATATCTGATGAAAATGCAATCCACTGTTTTGTGTCCAATAGTGACTTTTTTGGTGGTGGTACCGCAACTTTTGCCAATCACCCCTACACTTTGAGGTATTTATACGAAGGTAAATTACCTTTCCATAATTCATATGGAGTTCTGCCAGTTACTTTGTGTGGAATTTTGTTGAGGATATAATTAGTGGTAAGCAACGCTTCCCCCACATGTTCTGGAGTAACCCAGATTCCTGCAACATTGCATTCATCATCTCTTTTAGAGTTTGTTTTTTTGCGTTCAGCAACTCCATTAGATTCTAGTAAATAAAGATATGTAGTTTGATGGATTATTCCATGTTCTTTACAAAATTTATTAAATGAACCATCATACTCACCTCCTCTATCGCTTCTAACTATTTTAATAGTTTTTTAAAGCTGATTTTTGACCTTGAGTTTAAATTCCCTGAATTTTTCTAAGGTTTTATCTTTGCTATGTAATAAATATACATAACAATATTTTGTGCAGTCATCTATGAAGGTCACAAAGTACTTTTTCCACCTCTAGTTAGTATATATTTTAAATCACATAAATTGGTGTGAATTAAATTTAGAGGTTTATTAGTTCTTTTAACATGAGGTGAAAGTGTTTTTGTAAGCTTAGCTTGTACGCATACTTCACATTTTTGTTTTACTTGTTTTAAATTTGAGAATTAGATTTAAATTCATTAATCTTTGTCTCGATTTGTTTTTTACATGGCCTAATCTTTCATGCCATATATTAAAAGACTCAACCAAATAAGTAATTGGTTTTTTTTTATTCATTGAAGCTGAAGCTTTTGGAGTTACAACTTTTGGAGGGACTGTCATTACATTCATTTTGACCAGTCCATCCTTAACATATCCTTTCCCCCCAAATACATCCCATTCTTTCTAATCACGAGTTTATCCGCCTTAAGAGTTGTGGCAAATCCATTCTTGCTGAGCAAGGTTCCCGAGACCAGTTTCTTCCTCATGTCAGGCACATGCTTCACATTCGTCAGAGTGACTTCACGTCCGTATGTCATCTTCAGAATAACTTTGCGGCGATCTTCAATGTTGGAGACTGCAGTGTTTCCCATGAACAACTTCTCCGCAGTATTGCTCTTCTGATAGGTGTTGAACATCGTCCTATCAATGCAAATGTGGGTGGTAGCACATGTATCATACCACCGTTCCTTAGGGTTGTTGCTTTCAACCATTTTGACCTCAGTCACCACTGCAACGAAATCCTTTTCAGTGAGATTCGCTTGAGCCTTCTCATTTCTGATCATCTTGCTGCGACACTCAGCAGTCATGTGTCCCACTTTGTGACAGTAGTAAAATTTCCCTTTGATTTTTTCCACATTCGCTTCACCATCTTTCTTCTTGAAGTTAGATCCAGAAGCTTTCAATAGTGTAACCGTTTTAAAAGGCTTAGCAGGAGAGTGTGTGTCTGTCTTTCCTTTGCCTTTGTGCTCGGCCATGTTGACACTATGCTCCTTAGCATTGACAGCATTGATCTTGTCAGTAATTCGGTTTCTGGATTCCATCTGAAGCCTCATGATGAGCTCTTCAAGACCCATCTTCTTCTTCTTATGCTTCAAGTAGTTCTTGAAATCCGCATAGCTTGGAGGAAGCTTTTGAATGAAGCTGAGAGTTGTGAATGTCTCACAGATAGACATCCCTTTAGCAGCAATTTTATGGCAAATAAGCTGAAACGCTTCCACCTGATCCATGATGGATTTTGAATCCACCATTTTGAAATCATGGAACTTGGCAACCATATATTTCTGGCAGCCAGCGTCTTCACCTCTGTACTTCTTGTCCAATGATCTCCACAGCTCTTTTGCAGTGGGAGTTTCACAGTAGACTCGGTACAATGGTCAATGAGGCGACCCAAAATGTACCATTTGCAGATGAAGTCGGAGTGGACCCATATGTCAACACTTGCGAGAGTGTGCACATCTTCAATCCCGTAAGGGACTATGGGCTTTCCTTCTGGATGAACTTATCCAACTTCATTGTTGTGAGGAAGAAAACATCTTCTTCTGCCACGTTTTGAAGCCTTTGCCATCAAATTTGTCTAGCATCAATCATTGAGAGATCATGCCAGGTACAGCCGAAGGAGTTACAACTACAACTTGAGCACTTGTGGTTCCTTGATTTGAACCAGTTTGATAAAGACCAGCACCGAAAAGGCTACTGCGTGTGGTCTCTCATCAGCACCATTACCCACTGGTTGGGTAGTTGTTGTTGTTGATGCAGCGGTTGACGCTGTGATTCCAGCAGTTGTCACGGTTTCATCTGTTGCTGCAACGTTGAGTGGAGTTTGGTTGATGGTGGTGTCAATGGGGGTATTGTTTGCATCCGTCATTTTTCTGTGAAGAAAACATGAAAACGGATTAGTACTCCATTCAACAATAACATATTATTTTTATAAATAATAGTCTAAAATCGATCTTCTTTTTTGGTGTTTGAACCAAATCTTATCGATATAAGTCTGAAAAACATTTTGCAAACTCGCTTAAAAGTGTTTGCAGAAACCGTTTGTTGTAGACTTTAGACTGTTTCACAAACTCACTTTATAAAGCGTTCGTGGAAACAATTCATTTATATGACGTTTTGAATAACAATGTTTCTAAAACGTTTTGCGGAAGATGCTATAGGCAAACCGTAAACCCGTTATAGAAAAATAAGAAACATTTCGCGGATAAGCAAAAAGCAAATCGCAAACATTGTTTCAATATAAAATAGAAAAACGTTTTTAAGAACCGTACACAAAAACGTTTTGCGGTAGTACTACAAAGCAAAACGCAAGCCGTCATGAGATACGTAAGAAACGTTTCGCGGAAGTGCTACAGAGCAAATCGCAAACACTGTTTGAAAAACGTTTAGAAATCCTTGAAACAACCGTTTTATAAATCATTTTCAGTCCGATTAAAGCTTTTGAACAGAAAGTGAAATAAGAGTTAAGACTGTAGAAGCAAGAAAATCGAATTGACATAAACGATATAAATAGAACAACTTTAAGGAAAATACGATTCAAACAACAAAATGAAACCCGATACGAAAACGTTTTCGGAAAAGAGACCATGGAGTCGAGACGAATCTCTTTCCTTAACTCTTAATATTCGCTCCATAAGTGAGACGGATCTGCACGAATAAGAGTCCCAGGATAAAACCATGATAGGTTGGGTTGGTACGCGTCACTCGTGAACAACCCCTACGAACTATTGATCTACGAAACACTCTCGAACCTATAGACTTACGCTTTGGGATTTTTTGTTGTTGGATTTCGATATGAAAGTAGTGAGAAATGAAGGAGTAGGAGTCTGTATTAAAGAGGAGATGAGGAGCGGTTTTTCGAAACTGTTGCAAATGTTTTCCGAAAATCTCTCAAAGATCTCGGAGTGGAACGTAGAACAATTTTCTCCCCAAGTCTCTCATAGTTGACTCGTTCTGATCCGTTTCGTACAGATAAACTTCGTGCCGTTTTTGAAAGAACTCCACGTCGTTTACATATGAATGTCATGCTGTCGTTCTTCATATTTCACACTCTAAAAAGCTCATACTGGGACATATATCTTCGGTAAAATTCAAAGATGTCATTTGGTTGTATATTATTTCCGCATGAATAATCTACTTCCAAATTTTAATTATAGTATGAAATATTTCCTTATGTCTCACACATTCCAATATGAAGGATTAACTTGGTCATATTCAATTTTAATGATATTTTGAATTCAAACTAGGTTTATTACATAAAAACAAAGGTTAAGTTCTCAGAAAATTGGTTATTTTATGGATTGTACATCTATATTATTAAAACTGAAGTACAGTTGAGTATTGTTTGGAAACATGGATAACAATATAAAAAAGAAATATAATGTTGTTTGAAAACATGAATAGCAATATAAAAAAGAAAGTATAGTAATGGGCTTATGTTATTAAGAAAAATCAGAAGTCCATTATATTATGATAAACTATATATCTCGACCAGCTTATGAATATACGAAAATGACTCAATTAATTATCTAAAAATATCTTCTGTCTAAAATAATTATAAAAAATAATTTAAACTTTATATACATATTTCAAATCAAAATATCAATAATTTAATATTGATTTATATCAAAAATTAATTCAAAATTACATATATTCAAAAATTGTTTTTTCTAAAATATTTTTCCGATTAAAAAAATTAATTCAAAAATAATAATAATTTATTTCGGGTATTATTTTTTGGGTTTTGAAATTAGGCTCCGCTTGGATATTATAAATTTATGTTTGGGTTTCGAGTTGGGTCCTCCTTGATTTGGATGAGTTCTGTTCTGATATATATGAACCTAAAAATATCCAAATAATTATGTATCTGAAACGGATTTGGATATTTGTACCAAAAATAATCATATTACCTGATTTATTCTAGATTTTTTTAATACAATTAGTTATATGGTGATACATATAAAATATATAACACTAATCATAAAAAATAAATATCAATGAATAAAAACATAAAAATCAATATATGCGCGGACGCGCGGGTCAACTCTAGTTTTATATTATTTGTCATGTTGGCTATAACATGGATATAAAATCGTGAAACATTATTATTTATGATTCATGAAGGAAAGTGGTATTATCTATACTATTATTTACGAAGTTCTTTTTCACATTTGAGCTCCCACGTTAAAATTTAGAGTGGTTAATATCGTTAATACACTTATTGAATAAAATTTGTAAATTATATAGAAAATAAAAACTAATTTAAATTATTTTGATTAGATAAATAACTAAAATTGAGTTAAAAGTAATAACTAAAATTAATAATAATAAAAAATTATCCATAACCTAAAAAATATCTTTTAATAAAAATTGAAAAATTTAAAAACAAAAACAAAAAAACATAACTTAGAATTAATCAAGTATTTTCTAGTTTTATATAATTGAAAAAGAATATTGAATATTTTTTAATAATGAATATAATATATAAGACATTATAATTTCTACGTAAAATTTTTCAAATGAAAAAAATATATAATAATTTATTAAAAACGTAAATAATTTATCATTATAATTTTATAATTTTTTAATTAGTTATAATTTTAATAATAAATATTTATAAAAATTTGAAATCCGCATGCGCGGGCAAAACACCTAATTAGTCTCTCTATTTAAAGAAATGTATCGTTGACTTCTCATTTCTTTAGGTAACAAATATTAAGATCCAAATCCCATTAATTTCTGGAATTTTTAAATATGAGGCTAAACTCTTCATGGGTGTAAGAAATGTATAAAACGGAAAAAGGCTCACTTGTCACCATCAATGGTCCAACCTTTGATTCCCATAATCATCACTGTCTCATTAATTTCAAAACACTTTGAGTTCAAACTTTTCTCTTCTCTTAGCTTCTCTTAGGTACAAGAAAACCAACTATATAGCTTGACTCTTGGTAACTTCTTCCATCACTCTCATGACATTTTCCCAGGAAAACATGAACTTGGTATTCCCTGTACAAGCCAGAAAATCGAATTGACATAAACGATATAAATAGAACAACTTTAAGAAAAATACGATTCAAACAACGAAATAAAACCCGATACGAAAACGTTTTCAGAAAAGGGACCATGGAGTCGAGACAAATCTCTTTCCTTAACTCTTAATATTCGCTCCGTAAGTGCGACGGATCTGTACGAATAAGAGTCCAAGGATAAAACCATGATAGGTTGACACGCGGCACTCGTGAAGAACCCTTACAAACTATTGATCTACGAACCACTCTCGAACCTATAGACTTACGCTTTGGGATTTTTTGCTGTTGGATTTCGATATGAAAGTAGTGAGAAATGAAGGAGGAGGAGTCTGTATTTAAAGAGGAGATGAGGAGCGATTTTTCAAAACTGTTGCAAACATTTTCCAAAAATCTCTCAAAGATCTCGGAATGGAACGTAGAGCAACTTTCTCCGCGAGTCTCTCATAGTTGACTCGTTTTGATCCGTTTCGAACAGATAAACTTCGTGTCATTTTTGAACGAACTCCACATCTTTTACATATGAATGTCATGCTGTTTTTTCAGAAACGAAATGGCAAAACGTTGAGATTAATTGGGCCCCCAAAAAATATCTTTTAGTGGCTCCGGAGCCACATTTTCCCATGCCCACGCCCACGCCGAGCCGAGCCGGCCGGACGGCGGCAGCGGCGCGCGTGGGGGGCTCTCTCTTCCTCTGAGCCGTTTGATAACTCTTAATGAGAGAGCATATATATACTGCTCTCACTCTCTCCTTTTCTCCGATGTGGGACGTAATAACATCACTTAATAACATCATTTTGGGGCTTTTGGTTTGCAAGCCATTCATTTGTTTTCACGTTTATTAATTTGATCCAACAATCCCCACATGAATAAAATGAATCTAAACATATACAAACTAAATGCAGACTCGATAGAACATCTTTTAATGGCCCTGGGGCCACATTCTCCCAAGCCCAAGACGGACGGATGGCGGCAGCGGCGCGCGCATGGAAGACTCTCTCTTCCTCTGAGCCGTTTGATAACTCTTAATGAAAGAGCATATATATACTGCTCTCACTCTCTCCTTTTCCCCGATGTGGAACATAATAACATTACTTAATAACATCATTTTGGGGCTTTTTGGTTGCAAGCCCATTCATTTGTTTTCACGTTTATTAATTTGATCCAACATCCCCTTCATCATCACCACAACCTTTACCTCTCAAACCAAACACAAGCTTCGACTTAGCTAGCAAAATCAGCCCAGACATCCTCCTTATAATCATAATCCTCTCCATCATCTTCTTCATCTCAGGTCTCATCCATATCCTCGTCAAGTTCCTCCTCATGCCATCAACCCAAAACAGAGAAGATTACTTTGACAACAATGTCACAGCTCTTCAAGGCCAGCTTCAGCAACTTTTCTACCTCCACAGTTACGGCATTGACCAGTCCTTAATCGACACGTTACCTGTTTTTCATTACAAATCCATCACCGGTCTCAAGATTTCACCTTTCGATTGTCCCGTTTGTCTCTGCGAGTTTGAAACAGAAGACAAGCTTTGACTTTATCCTAAATGCAGCCATGCCTTTCAGGTTGACTGTATCGACACATGGCTTCTCTCTCACTCTACTTGTCCACTTTCCAGATCCAATCTTCTTCTCCCTGATTTCTCATTTCATCACAGTCCAAGCTCGCCGTATCTCGTTGTTCTTGAGTCTGCGAGTGGTCAAATCTCCAGAGACATGGTTTCTGTTACTGACGCTAAGGATTTTGGGTCAACCCATTTCGAGTCGGTTCGTACATAATGCGACCCGGATGGTGAATTGGATGGTGTAGATGGAAATGTTGTTCCTTTAGAAGTTAAGCTAGGGAAGTTTAGGAACATGGATCATGTTGGTGAAGGTCCTGAAGGAAGTAACAATAAGAATAGTATTAGTGGTAATAGCAATGGAGATGTAAGGAGGTGTTTTACAATGGGATTATATGAGTATATTGTGGACCAAGAAGCTACACTCAAAGTCCATGTTAGGACCAAGAAACAATCCGACAAAGACGGTCACTTGTCTGTCAACATGGTAGTTATGTCGGAATCTGGTTTTGATCCTAGGGTTAAGAGAAGTGGGAAGAGTGTTGCGGGAAGAGAGAGCTTTTCTTTCTTGAAAAATTGGCTAAGGGGTAAAAAGGAGGTGCAAAAGGCTAATAGTGTTAGAGATCAGGAATGTTCTTCGATGTCTTCCTCTTCAATCCGATTTCTAAACCAATGGAATTCTCCGGAATAAGACAATGGAGCCAATATTGTTGAAGAGAATCAAAAGAGCGAAAATCCGGAATCTCTGGAGACGAAAACACTATCTTTTGCAAGGAGGACCATGCTTTGTCTTGCAGGGAGACAAAACAAGGTTGTTCATCCTTCAACGTCCCATGTCTAATTTTTTTACTCTTTCTCTTGTTAAATTGTTAATCTTTTTCTCTACAATTCTGTGTGTATCATTAGAGAGAAAGTAGTTGAATAGTGGAAGATTAATTAATATATGTAGGTATCTTACTTCTTAGGCCATTTAGAGCACCCGCAGTGGTGCTTTTCTACATGAGTTTCTATCTGCAAAAAAGAATAAAAAACTAAACAGTAATAGAGAGAGAGGTAAATATATAAGGTACGTCTCTTTATGCAGAGACTCTTCAACAACAGTAAGAAACGTCAATGCCACTTGGCATGCTCTCAATCACACAATTTTATTTTAGATTTAAAAGTTTAACTATTTAATAAACTACTTAAAAATGATAGTATAATAATCATAAGAGATTTAGGGTGAGAAACTAATCAATGCTGATGCTCTTACATCGCTAGAAAAAGCTTCAGTTTCTCAAAAACACTATTTTATTTTTCTGCTCTTCAAAGTCACTTGGACCAATAATAAAGAGAAAGTTATAGAATCAACCACTCAAACGTATCTTTATCACCAATCCATTCTTCTTCTTTTGTTTCCTTTTTACTTTCTTTTTCTTCTTTTTGAGATTTTTTATATTTTTATATTTACTGAGAAATGATGGAAGACTTTCCAATGCGCATGCCCTTAGACACATTAGGAATTTGGTGGGTTTGTATTGCAGACATTTCACTTATTGTTGTAATTCTCATTATTTGTTTCTAATAACATGGGAGACTTTTCTTTTAGTATCATACATGTAATGTGTCTATATGTGTAATAAACATTTGAATACTCATGTAAGTAATATATATATATATATATATATATATATCTTTTATAATTTTGATTCGTGAGAAGTCTTTTACATTAGATGGTGAAACTAATAAATGTCATGGGAAGAGAAAGGTTTAGGGTTTAAAAGCCACTAGAGCCGGTGAACAAAAACAATGATGCAAGCTTCAGACAAGAAGAAAGAAGGGAGAGCTAATTGGAGAGAGAAGATCCAATTTATGTTGTTTTGTTACGTTTAAATGCACATTTTGTGGCAAGACTTTTGGAATAATTACATCAGTCTTGATCTATTGGAATTATAGTATCATGGGTATTCAAGGACTTTCAACTAAAAATTTGTTAGTGTCTCAATTTTGATTCGATTTGTTATTTATTTTGATTCAAATAAAAAAATGAATATTTATAACTCCACGAAGCATAAAATATTATGTAATTTTATAATATTTTATTTCTGAATTTTAATTTTATTTATCAAAGTATGAAAAAGTTTTAAAAAAATTTTTGCAATAAATATTAGGGAAAATTGTTAAAAACAACTCAATTATTATTCTAATCCTAAAAGTAGACCTCATATTCAAACAACTCAACTCAAAACCAACTTAAAGGAGTGAAAAATACTATTTAGCCCTTATGACCAAACAAAAAAACAGAAAGTTATTTTACGATTTTATCTTTCGTAAGTCTATACGTATAAAAAGAAGTCTGCACATATGTAAACATATTAAGAAGTCTACATTATAACTTATTTTGTAGTCTGCATCGCGATTTAGTTTAACAAATTATTTTTTAAAATGTTAAATTAATTTTTGTAAAATTTTTAATTAATCATCAATATAAGAGTTAATATGAAGTTTCAAAAATAAAATTTTATATAATTGAACAGTTTAAAAGAATATAGATTGATTTGGTAACATGTGTTAGAAAAGTCGATGGTTTAACAACAAAAGGTGGTAACAAGTTATGTCTTTAGAAGTTAGATTCTTAAGGTTAGATTGTAGATTGATATTTTTTGTTTTAATGATTTAAATATTGCATGTTAGTGTTGAATAGTTTATATTTTGTATATTTTATACAATAATTAAGAGTTTTTGATTATCAAGCAAATTTCGGGTTTGAGTTTTGGGATTTAGGATTTTGTAGACTTGCATTACACAGTCAACCTGAATTAATGCTTACAAAAAATAATTATTTTTAAATTAAATTGAGTTTTTATAAATAAAGATGTGAAATTATATATTATAACTATAAAAAATAAAGAAAAAATATATTATATCATATATAAATTATTAAAATAATAAAAGAATTAGAAAAATAAAAATATGTATAAAATGACAAAGAAATCCACACTCACCGAATTTAACCTAACCTGATTTAACCAACTTAATTTTAACCAACTCTAATTTAAACCATACACTATCGATGTAGACTAACAAAGAAGTCTACACTCAGCGAATTTAACCTACGCAGATTTAACCAACTTAATTTAAACCAAACTTTATCGGTGTAGACTGACAAAGAATTCTACAATGTCGTAAATTTAACTTAATTACAATTTTTGTCTCCCCTATATAAATGAGATTTACACAATCTCTCTCTAAAATGGCTGCACAAGTTTTAAAACTCTCTCACTTATGTCTAAAACTCTCTCACTTATGTCTAACTACATAGTCAAACAAAAAAGTTAATAGTTTCATAATTATAAAAGATTATCTTGCCAAAATAGTTCAGCACCATTATATTAATTAACACACACTCTTAAACTAAAAAAATCTTGAAAATAACATTATGAATAATACATAAATCTACTTTCTTATAGATTTTTCTCCGTAAACTGCACATTCAGTCTACATAAATGTAGTAGACTTCCTTTTCGGTCTACATTTGTAGACTTTCAAGTAGGTCTACAATTTGGGTTAGTTTTTGTAATTGAAAAATCCACGGGTTATTATATGTATTTTAAAAAAATAATTTTATATGTGTAGACTTACTTTTCAGTCTGCTTCACGAAAATGTTAGTTTTTTCAATTGACCAAAATTCAACTAGGATTTGACTTTCAAAAGTAGACTGACATGAATGCCTATATTTTTTTTATTTTTTTGGACATATTACTTTTTGCAATTGACCAAGTTTGACTTTCTAGAAAGAGACTGACATGAACGTGTCTACACATGTGTAGACTTCGTCTGAAGTCTACTCCCAAATCCGACAGGTTAGTTTTGCATTTGACCAAAATAAAATACTAGACTTCATATGCAGTCTACTTTTTTTTCTGAGATTAGTTGACTGAATATGAAGTCTACACTTTTTTTTTGTTTTGGTCAACTTTAAAACATTTTTATCAAACACAAAATTAACCTTTTCAACGCAGTCAATATTTTGGTCAAATGCAAAACATATCTTTTGTAGACTTTCCGAGCAGTTTACAAAATGTAGACTTCCGATGAAGTCTACTATGAAAAGTCAAAAGTTGCCTAAAGTTCGGTCAAATGCAAAAACTAACTTCTTTTATGTAGACTTCTTAGTAAGTCTACATACTTTTTAGTTTTGTTTTAAAAGGTTAAGACGCAGATTTCTATTGAAGTCTTTTTTACAACAAAAATATTTTGGTCAATTGTAAAAGTAACATGTGCGTTGAAAAGTAGACTGACTGGTAAGTCTACACTTATGTGTAGACATACTAATCAGTCTACTATCGCGACACAAATTTAAAAAATGACGAAAACGATGTAAATAGTTACCTTTTTCCAGTGTAATGCTCGTTTCCACCCTTTACCACCTTCCAAGTTCCAAATATGAGCAAAAAGAACCATCTTTGTCGATTCACAAGTGAATAAATTCGAAAATATGAAATTTTCACTTATAAAAATGAAATTTATGAGAGTTTTTAAGATGAAAATAGAGAGAAAATGAGAAAAAATAAGATTTGTTTATTGAGAAAAAGGAAAAAGTGGTCGCAATTGGAGTTCTTGAGCTTTTAACTGCTCAAAAATGATGGTTCATGGTGGTTGAAAAATTGATGATAATAGCATTATTGTAAATAAAAATAAATGTTTAGGGTGTAATAGGTTTTGTACAATTTTCGAAATAATTATTTAATTAATTAATAACGGTAATTTTATAAATAATTCATAAACCTAAGGATAAGTGTGAACTTTCAAGGGTGAATAGTAGTGACAAAAAAGAGGTTGGTTTTGGGGTTGAATTAAAGTTTTAGGTTGTTTTTGAAAAAAACTCTAAATATTATTGTTTTATATTATTATTTTATATTATTTTAAATTTTTTTAATTTTATTTTATTTGTACAGACCGAGTTAGATATACAGTTAAAATATAATTTTTGGATATTCACACACCAAATATCTGGATAGCAATATCAAATCAAATCAGATAATTAATTATTGGGACAAAATGAAATGTATTACGTGTAAGTTCAAGGAAGAGCTGGTTGAAAGTGTCACACAGGTTGAACATTGTGTGACACACCTTGGCGAATTAAGTTATGGAACAATGACGTGTCAAGATTATCTCTGGGTCCAAGATATCACTTTGGCGTGAAGGATAGAATATTGAGCTGAGCACGATATTAAGAAACAAAATATTGTGGCTAGAAAGGTAGATAACTGAATTGTCGTGGGCAGATTTAGGTTAGACCTTTAAGAAAGAAAAAGCTTGAGCAAGAGGTTTGTTCTTGTAAGCTTAGTGAAAGACGAGTAACTTAAGTGAAGAGCTCGTGTTTTGTGTTTTGAGAGATTAGATATTGGTCTGTCACTAGTTGTGTGTGACTGAGTGTAAAACGGATTAAACAGATCTAAGAAGATTGTTTAAACGATTTCTAATATACAAGAAAGAGTTCTTGGATTCTTCTATTCGTTCTTTCATCGGATTACCATTGAACTTTCATTTGGTATCAGAGCGGGTAACCTCTGTCGTATTGATTACAACTAACAGGTTGGGATCCTGCGAATTTCATGGAAACCATGAAGGAACTTGTGGCTGTTCAAAAGCCTATCATGCTAGACAGTGGCAACTTTAGACATTGGAAGGCAAGGATTAGGCATATAATCCGAGGGATTAATGAAGATGCTTGGACTGCGGTAGAAAAAGGTTGGTCAGTATTTACCATGATTATGGAAAACAAAGGATGCATGGGATACACTCACCAATCACTTCGAGGCATATAATCTGAGGGATTGATGAAGATGCTTGGACTGTGGACTTGGATCAGTTCAAGATCATTCAGGGTTGTGAATCAGCAAAGGATGCATGGGATACACTCATCAATCACTTCGAGGGAAAAATAAGTGTGAGAAGGACCAGAATCGATCACCTCGCCTCAAGGTTTGAAAATCTGAGAATGAGTGATGACGAAGCAATTGATGGTTTCATATCCAAGATCAGCGAGTTGGCTAATGAATCAGCAGTTCTAGGTAAGAAGTATGAAGAGAAGGACTTGGCTAAGAAACTACTCAGGTGTTTACCACCTCGATTTGAGGCATACAAGGCTATTCTTAACATTGCAGTCAACACTGACGAAATGAAATTCGATCAACTGTCTGGCATCCTGAAAGTCCATGACTTAGAGAAGAAGGATCAAGTTTCAAATATGCCTAAGAGTATTGCCTTTGCTTCTGAATCAAAAAAAAAGATAGAGTCGCTAAGATTGAGGATAACTTAGGGTTAATGGCTTGAAACTTCAACAAGTTTGTCAAACGAATGGAGAAAAGAGTTGGTCGTTCAAGTGGACGTTTCCAAAGGAACGATGGAGATCGTAGCAATTATCAATTTGCAAGACAGGAATCGGTTAAGGGATCAAGGAAGAAGGAACTGCAGTGTCACGAATGTGAAGGATTTGGACATTTCAGAAGTGAGTGTCCTCTTACTAAGAGAAAAGATATGAAATGCATCGAATGTAAGGGATTTGGTCACAGTTGAAGTGAGTGACCTAACAACCTGAAAAAGGACAAATCGCTCATGTGTTTCAGTGACACTGAATCAGAAAGTGATAGTGATTGTGATGATCTTCATCTATCGTTTGTAGCTCGGTTTGGACAAGAAGAAGAAGTATAAATACAGTCAGCTGAGAATTCAGAAAATGAAGATGACGATGATGATCTAACCCAAGATCTTGAGATTGAATACAAAACACTGTTTATAAAGTTTGCTGAACTGAATCATGAAATCTGCAACTCCTTAAGGACAAAGCTATGTTAAAGGCTCAAGTAAACATTCTGGACTGGAACAGCTGGCGTCTCATACACCAGCTTACTCGGTCTTGAATGAGTCAGATCAAGAAGTTCTCTTTCTCAAGAGAGCTATGGAAGAGCAAGGAAGAGTTCAAAAGCAGCTTGAGGAAAAATTCAATCACTTGAGTGGATTATTGGTTCATGAGATGGAGAAGAGTCAGCTTACCGAGAATCATAAGAAGATAAGAATGCTTACATCTGGAACCTCAACTCTCGATCATCTTCTCACCTTGGGACAATGCCCAAGCATCAGCACGGGCCTAGGATTTCGTGGTTCTACATCAAAGGCAGATGAAGAAGGAGAAAATATTACATTTGTAAGAGAGGGACCTAAAGGTAACGAAGTCAAAATTTCGATGAAAGCAGGCTTGGTTGTGCAAAGGTTGAAGCTAATAACCAGGATGTGACTAGGAAACGTGGGAATGGATGCCATTTCTGTGGGAAACGTGGAAACAATGTCAGGTTCTGTTATTTCCGCAAACATCAGTATGAACGTGCCTGGAGACTAAACTTATGCTTCGTGGAACCAAACTCATATGGTCAAATCTGGATAACAAAGCGAGATTTGTATCCTAACTACAAGGAGAAAGCTCAGAAATTGTTATGCTCCAGTAGTGTTGTGTCACACACTAAAGCATATTCGAGTATGATCTGTAACTTTGCACTCGCGCAAGCTGACTCAAATCTGATAAGCAATGTTGCCTATACCAGTGCTGAGAACAATAACCATGCTGATCTTCCATGGTATTTTGATAGCGGATGTTCAAACCACATGACCGGAAATCAAGACTACATCGATAAACTTGTACATGTAAAGGGTGGAAGCGTTACTTTTGGTGATGGTGGACAAGGAAAGATACGTGGTGTTGGTGTAATGGAGAGATCTAATCTTCCTCGTCTCATAAATGTGTATTTTGTTGATGGACTCAAGGCCAACCTCATCAGTGTAAGTCAATTATGCGATGAAGGACTGGAAGTCATTTTCAACAGCAAGGAATGCCGAGCCGTGGACACGAAGGGAACTGTTGTTCTATGTGGAGTTCGGTCTAGAAATAACTGCTATATGTGGATCCAGCTAAAAAAAAGAGATTGAAGAAGTCATTTTCAAAAGAGTTTCTGCATTGGATTGATTCTTTTGTCTTGTTAGGACTAATACCTTCAAAACAATTGAAGCCTCATTGAGAATTGATGCAGTAGCTAGTACTGGTTTCAATATTTCACGGTCAAAGCTAGTTGATATGATTAGGTAACGCTAGAACTAATAACTCTCTTTCGAAATAAATGAATGGGCCTTTTTGGGCCTCGGTGTCAATTTATGTTAGGCCCATAGATGGGATCGTTGATGGACAAAGTTAAATCGTGCGGTAAAACCGGAAAATGCAGGACCGTCCGATTAAAGAATCTAACAGATCTAAAACCGGTTCGGTTTTGGTGTTTGATCGTAATAAGTTGGTATCTGTTAGATAATTATTGTTAACAAAGATGCAACGAATCTCTCTCTCTTAATTTCATTGACAAAGTCTCCCTCCCTTCTTCGAACGGGGGAATTGGTGAGATTCTTTGATTAAATCGTCAATTTGTTTCTGTTTCGTTCTTATCTTTGTTTAGGGTTTGCGTAAAACAGATGCGATCGGTTGGGTTTCGTCATCCTCTTTGTGATTATGTTTTAGGGTTTCAAGATTCCTGAATCGTTATTTGTTTAATCTTTGTAGTGATGATGAATCTACATGGGAAGCGCTTGACTCCGCGTGAAATCGTCGTTGAGGTACTTTGTGTGGAGAAGCCACCACTCACAGATACTAGTGGATCATCTCTGAATAGGATCTCTGAGACAATTGAAGATACGTTTGAATCAGCAAAACAGATAAGCGCTTTTCCTCTGTTTTACTGATTTGTTTCCGACTTTATTTTTGGCTTTGGTTTTATCAAATCCCAAAAAAGATCATAGGCAGAGACACTAATCTAATAGTGTTCTCTCAGATTCTTATTTGGGGACATTGTCCCGTTGCGTGAAGTCTAAACCCTGAAAAAAATTAAACCAATGCCCCAACAACGATTGGTTGGTGGTAGTGCATGTTTAAGCAAACGATGGAAAATATGACAATACTTTAGTTTACCCACGGCTTAAGAAATGTCTTTAGACTGTGATTGTACCCACGACTTGCAATGAAGTTTCTAGACAAAGTGTATCAAACATGGGATGGATCAAAACGACCCTCGGCTTACTAAAAAGTCTTTAGACAAAGACTATGAAACGTTTGATGGAGCAAATGACCCATGGCTTACAACACAAAAAATCTTTAGACATGAGACTAAAAAATGTTGGATGGATCAAAACGACCCACGGCTTACAACACAAAAGTCTTTAGACATGAGATTAAGAAACGTTGGATGGATCAATGACACACGAGTTACTAAAAAAGGTCTTTAGACAAAGACTAAGAAACCTTGGATGGATCAAATGACCAACGGCTTACAACACAAAAAGTCTTTAAACAGGAGACTAAGAAACGTTGGATGGATTAAATGACCCACGAGTTACTAAAAAGGTCTTTAGACAGGTGCTAAGAAACGTTGGATGGATCATAATGACCCACGGCTTACCAAAAAAGTCTTTAGAGAATCAAAGACGATGATGGGGTATATTGGATGGATAAAATGACAAACGGTACACTGTAAAGTCTTTAGACAATGGCTTGAGTTACCCACGGCTTACATAATCTTTAATACAAAGAATGTGAGGAGCTACCCACGGCTTATAAAGTCTTTTAGACAAAGAATGTGAATTACCCACGGCTTGTAAAGTCTTTGTCAGTCTTTTAGACAAAGACTTTGAGTTACCCACAGCTTATGAAGTTACCCACGGCTTATAAAGTCTTTAGACAATGACTTTGAACCAACGGCTTACTCAGTTTTTAGGCAAAAACTGAGTTAAAAACTGCTTATGAAGAGTCTTTAGACACTATCTACAAATGCTTACAAAAACAACAAATGGCTTAAGAAAATTCTTTAGACAGAGACAGTGATTGTACCCACTGCTTGCAATAAAGTTTTAGACCAAGACTATGAAACTTTGAATGGATTAAACAACCCACGGCTTACAAAAAAGTCTCTAGACACACAAAGACTATGACTGTTTGGATGGATAAAACGACCAACGGTAGACCGTAAGGTCTTTAGACAAAGACTATGTGTTACCATCGGCTTATAAAGTCTTTACACAAAGACCATGACTTGAAAGAGTCTTTAGACAGTATCTATCTACCCACGGCTTATGAAACTTTGAATGGATCAAACAACCCATGGCTTACAAAAAATTCTTTAGACACACAAAGACTGACTGTTTGGATGGATAAAACGACCAACGGTACACCGTAAGGTCTTTAGACAAAGACTATTTGTTACCATCGGCTTATAAAGTCTTTACACAAAGACACCATCGGCTTATTAAGTCTTTACACAAAGACCATGACTTGAAGAGTCTTTAGACAGTATCTACCCACGACTATGAAACTTTGAATGGATCAAACAACCCACGGCTTACAAAAAAAGTCTTTAGACACACAAAGACTATGACTGTTTGAATGGATAAAACGACCAACGGTACACCGTAAGGTCTTTAGACAAAGACTATCTGTTACCATCGGCTTATAAAGTCTTTACACAAAGACCATGGCTTGAAAGAGTCTTTAGACAGTATCTACCCACGGCTAATGAAAAGTTTACAGACAGACTCAACTTGGACAAAACTACTACACACGACTGAGAGTCTTCAGACAAAGACTAAGACTGAATCTAGATTATTTACCCACGGCTTTATCAAAGTCTTTAGACTAAGAGTGTGAATCTTAAACAGAGTTATTGCTTTTACTAGATGGTCTTTTAAACCAAGTCTGAAGACAGAGACTATGAACTGTAAATAGATTCCATACTATATTACCCAAAGATTACACTAATTAATTTTCATTTTCGCAGGTATGCATGTCTTCAGAAGGTGCTCATTTGATGTGTAGTGTTATAATACATTCTGAATATTCTCAGGTATGAGTGTGCTTTTTCAAACTTGTTTGTAATTTAATTGATGAAAATCACAAGAAGGAGATATATGCATTAAGTAAATACTACTTTCAATTGTTTAGTTTTGTGCTTCAAAAGCTGTTCATTGACGCCAAGGCTTTGTTCAAGCAGGTATATGACTTTCTTGACTTTTTCTCTTGTAATTGGTATTTACATATGAAAAATTTACAAAGTAAGTTAAGTGATATATACGTAAACTAAAGAAACTGGAAATGACTATCTAAGCTCCATTTTTTTAATTGAAATTTTATTTTGACCTGACTTGTCAACATATTTCTTTCATTGGTATAGCATCCGTGAGAGTCTAGAAATTGATTGCTAACATACCCGTTGATGAACTGGTGTATATTCTATTTTGATATATTGGAACATTACTTTGTATGTTTACAGTGTTTGTAATCTCTATTGCATGTGTTGTAAGGTCTCTAAGTTTGTGAAATGAATGTATCTTGGAGTCTCTTGTAGATCAAAGTAGGTGAGAGATTCATGCATATTGTGGTGGTAATTTCCTCAAATTTTGAGTGTTTCTGTCTTGTGTTATACTCTTAGCCTTCAGTGATCATTAAACAGCGTTAGTAATCTTATATGAAATGAATGTATCTTAGAGTCTCTTGTAGATCAACATATGTGAAAGACTGTAGACTGTAGTATTATTTTCTTTGAATTTTGATTGTTTGTATTTTGTGTTTCTCTCTTTAATATTTTTTGACTGTTTATTTTTTAAAAATCTTGAATGTTTTTAATTGTGTGTTAGTTGAATATTGAATGTTTATGTTCTATTTTATGCTCCTAAACCCTCTGTGAGCATTCTAAACATGTGAATGACATGTTTACAATTTCTGGAATCCTGCATCATATGATGATGATCACATGTTATACATTCTATAAATCGTACATGTTGAAATTGAGTTTTTACAATAACATTGATTGAGATTTTTTTTTGCTACGTATCTGTGTATATCTCTTGGTTTCCTAGTTTTACAGAGTCGAAAACTTGAAAATCTGTTGCATCATCAGTAAGTGGAGTAATTAGAATTTGCAATTGACATTTCTTGAGTTTATATGACTGATGTCAAATTCAAGAAAGTAGATCATGTCTATAAAGTCTAGTTGTAAGCATGTGGAATATTTACTCTGATCTTCCTTTCTCTTCTCTTTAGGTCGACTAAATGTGAGATGTCACATATTCTTTTCTGGATACTCCCGACTCTAGTTTATGTACAAAATCCTCCAATTTCTGTTTGTTGTTAGGCAAAGCATCACATTTGAGTTACTATTACATAGAATTATAAGAGTCGGATATGTTATGATCATCTAAGAAACGGCATATGTGATTGCTAAATCAAATTCATTTTGAGATTCCATGCTTTAGATGACGGCTATTATTTATTGTTTAATACTAAATCATTTGAATTTTAATGTTATGTACATAAACAATAATTTTCATGTACTTTTTTAGCTGTGTGTTAGAATTTTCGTGTATTTTGGTTGGTTTATCCTAAGTGTATGAATTATTGCTTATATTATTCCAATTTAGAATATATTTAGCTATTGGATAAAGTGATTTCTCGACTCTTTTCTACATCGTTTCTCAAGCTTATTCGGAAGAGACTACATGCATCTTTTGTTTAGGAAACATCTAGGTCTATTCATTTTATAATATGTTAATTATTTGTTTTAAATATTTTCTTAATTAGATCTTACCCATTGAGCTTAATAGTAATCAAACGTGCATTTGGATGATACTCCATCTTGGGCCTAGATCCGAGAAATAATCAATTCATTTTAAGCAATGGCCTAACACAAATCAAATTATTTTTAAAATATTAAAATCAGAATTTACAATCATGCGTCTTCATTCGCAAGAACACATATCTTCTTCCCTTGAGTGCCACTCTTCTCTACTCGAAAGGCCAAACTCTCTATTTGGCTAATTATTACTCTCAAACAAAATGGTCATTAAGATTCACATTTCATTAAAGCCACTTCTGTTCTTAACCTATATTTCCTAATAACTGTAACCTCTAATCGTCATTTGGTTTTAGGCTTTTAGCTAATGAAGTTATCTACGAACAACTTAAAACATGGCATGTTAATTCTGGAGATGTCAAAAAGCACATTCGTTTGGTCGGACGAAGTACCTTTAATAGGAAATGTCTACCTTATTCGGTAGCACTTTGGTAGGTTCTTTTACATTATAAAAGAGAATCTACTATAACTTTGTACATTACAAAAAAAAAGAATAATAGAAATTCAAGATTAACTTTGTTCGTATGAACTTTGCTACGATTCTACAAAATGTCAACAAATAAAAGAAAAGAGATAAAAGTAAGTATGCGTTTATGATAAGAATAAAGATCCTTTGATAACTTGTTACAGCTTCATTTTACAGATATCTCATGATTTCAACTGCAAATTTTCCTTTCTTCGTTTCGTTGATCTCTCCAATCTGTGCATTAACACAATCAGTTAACGTTTTTTTGAAACCAAACACTAACTAAACTCACTTTCTAACAGTTTTACCTTGAGTCTTCCTTTCCCGCTAACAGAGACAACATCACCAGTCTTTACCGTGGTTCCATTTTTGGTAACAGTCGCCCAGTTAATCCGAACGTCCCCACTACTGCATGGCAACAAAGAAGAACAATTTTTTTTCTCAGAAAATATGAGAATGCAATGGAAGATGGAAAAGAAAAGGAAAGCTAAGTTACCTAATCATATCAACTAGCTTTGACCGTGAAATCTTGAAACCAGCACTAGCTACTGCATCAATTCTCAACGAGGCTTCAATTGTTTTGAAGGTATTAGTCCTAACAAGACAAACTCATATGTGCTACTCAGCTAGAGAGTCAAAACTGGACCTTTGGTGATGAGAACTCAACTCAACTTCAACAACGAGCTTAGACACAAACAATCTTTCAGCTCTATGATGCAAGGAAACGTTACAATATTGTATTCAAGTCTAATTCGACTTTGAGCTTATATATTGCTCCTAGGATAATTCCTAACCCTAATACAATATATCTCTTTCATTTATCCAATAGGAATATTTCCTATTTCCTTATTCCTAATGTATTTCAGTTTTGGACCAAACTTATCCAACAAACTCCACCTTGAGTCAACAACTGAAAAACATCATCTTCATAGTGATTGCACTATGAATCTTTACACTGGCAATGACAAGCTATCTTCAAGCTTCAGTCACCTTCAACAACTCCAAAGCATTGTTGAACTTATTTACTGGTACAACTTTCGTCAAGACATCAGCCGGATTTCTTGAGGTTGGAATCTTCAGTACCTCCACCTCTCCCCAAGCGATCCAATCTCTGATAAAATGGTACTTGGTAGCAACGTGCTTCGTCCTCTCATGATAGACTCTGTTCTTTGCCAAACATATCGCACTCTGCTAATCGCACCATATAGAAACACACTTCTGCTCAAACCCGAGCTCTTTTAGTAATCCCTTAATCCACAAGCTTTCTTCCACAGCTTCTGATAAGGCGTATACTCAGCTTCAGTTGTCGATAGAGCCACAACAGGCTGCAAATTCGACCTCCAGCTTACAATGTATCCTCCTACCTGGAAAACATACCCAGAAATTGATCTACTTCTGTCCAAATCCGTTGCATAGTCAGAATCACAAAAGACTTGAACAGAAAACTCTTTTCCCTTTGTATACGTTAGACATAACTGAGATGCTCCTTTGATGTATCTCAGCAACCACTTCACGGTTTCCCAGTTGAGTTCTCCAGGTCTACTCATAAACCTGCTAACCAAACCCACTCCATATGCTAGGTCAGGTCGTGATCCTATCATAGCATACATGATGCTTCCTACAGCACCTGAATATGGAACTCTGTTTGTGTCTAACACCTCAGAATCAGCTTCCACAGAACACAACTTGAAATGTGCTCCAAAAGGTGTATTCACCTTCTTTGATTCTGCCATATTGAAGTTACGTAGTACTTTCTGCAAATACTCAGATTGAGACAACTTCAATATCCCATTCTTCCTGTCTCGGAATATATCCATACCAAGAATTCTTCTTGCATTCCCCAAATCTTTCATCTAAAATTCTGAGCTTAACAAGCTCTTTAGCTTTGTAATCTCATGCATATCCTTGGCTGCTAATAACATGTCATCCACGAACAACAGAAGGTACACAAAGTCATCCTTAGAGACTTTCTTCACGTAGACACACTGATCTTGCTCACTTTTCACAAAACTTTGATCCAACATAAACTTGTCAAATCGTTTATTCCACTGTCTTGGAGATTGTTTCAATCCATATAAGGACTTCTTGAGCAAACACACCTTCTCAGGTCCACCTACTTCAAAACCTTTAGGCTGAGACATGTATATGTTTTCTTCCAAGTTTCCATGAAGAAAGGCTGTTTTAACATCCATCTGTTCAAGCTCCAAATCAGCATGAACAACTAACGACAGCATGATTCGAATTGAGATATGCTTCACTACAGGTGAGAATACTTCTTGATAATCAATACCTTCACGTTGAGCATAGCCTTTAGCTACTAATCTAGCCTTATGCCTTCTAGGCTCAACTCCCTGTATTCCTGGTTTCAGTTTAAATACCCATTTACTCCCAATGACCTTTTGTCCTTCAGGTTTATCAACCACTACCCACATTTTATTCTTATCCAGAGATGTCATCTCTTCACCAGCAGCTGCTTTCCAAAGCTTTTTATCTTTACAGCTCATGGCCTCATAGTAATCTCTGGGTTCTTCAGCCTCTACTAACTCTTCAGCTGCAGCAAGGGAAAACACCACTTCAGACTCTTCTGTGAAGTTCAAGGGAGGAGTGATATCCGTGTATCTTGCAGGTGGAACAATAGTCCTCCTCTGTCTATCCCTTGCGAGTTGGTAATTTGTCAAACCACCACTCATAGTTTCTGTATCAACTTCACTATTATTTTATGTTTCTGTTTCAGAGCCATAATCAGCTTGAACAGGATCAGGTTCTCCACCTGTTTCAGAACTCATTGAGTTAGTTATTGCAGGCTCTCCATCTCCACGTGGTATTTCCGTGATAACCTTAGCTTTTCCACTATATAAGTTCTCTTTAGCTTCTTCTTCAGTGGACTCATGGGTCGTTTCTAACCCCAGCATGTTTTTATACATCACATGTTCATTAGACAGAGCATTCCTGCTTATGATACACTTCTTTTGATCCAATAGCCAGACCTTGTAGCCTTTCACACCTGGTGGGTAGCCTACAAAGACTCCCTTCAACGCCCTTGGCTTCAACTTTCCTTGATCAACATGTACATAAACAATTGATCCAAACGTATGTAAGTGTTTGTACCCAGGCTTTTTCTTGAGCCAAATTTCTTCAGGAATGTTGTTGTCAATCGCAGATGACGGTGTTCTATTGATCAAATAAGCTGCTGTAGCTGCAGCTTCCGCCCAGAAGCTCTCACTCAAACCGGATTGGTTTAACATGCATCGAACCTTCTCCATAATAGTTCGATTCATACGCTCAGCAACGCCATTCTGTTGTGGCGTGTAACTACATGTTTTGTGCCTTTGAATTCCATTCTTCTTGCAGAATGTATCGAACTCCTTATTACAGAACTCCAGACCATTGTCTGTTCGGAGACACTTAACCTTCTGATTCACTTGGTTCTCAACCAGTATCTTCCACTCACAGAAACTTGCGAAAGCTTCATCTTTTGTCTTCAAAAAGTATAACCAGACCTTACGAGAGCAGTCATCGATGATCGATAAGAACTATTGTTTCTTTGACAGGGATGGATGTGCGTTAGGAGACTCCCAAAGGTCAGCATGTACATACCCAAGCACCTTATCCGTGTCATGCTTTCCAACTGAGAAGCTTACACGCTTGATCTTTCCCATCACACAATCTTCGCAAAAATCCTGAGTTGTGATCTCCTTCTTCGTTAGTATCTCTTTGCTAACCAAGATCTTCAGGTTTTTCTCACTGATGTGGCCCAATCTGTTATGCCAAAGTCCAGTGATATTGCTCTTTGGTTCTATAACTTCTACTTGGTGAACTTCACTTGTCACAGTTTCACCTTCGAGGATATACAATCCGTTTATCAGATTTCCTCTCAATCCCAGCCTTCCATTCTTGTGAAACGTGAGCTTACCATCTCTACCACTATGTTAAAACCCGAGTTTGTCAAGTGTTCCCGTAGAGATTAAGTTTCTTCTCAGTTTTGGAACATATCTGACGTTGTTTAACCTGGAAATTGAGCCTCCACAAGTCAGCAACTTAACAGACCCAATTCCCTTAGCCTCCACCGAATGATTATCCCCAAGTAGAATCTGATTTTTGTTTCTCTATAAAGGTATCAAACCTGTCTCTTCTAGACGTCATATGGTAGGTACACCCTGAATCAATAACCCAGTTATTCCTTGGATTCAGATCAAAGACGTTCAACGCGTCATGATATTGAAGCTTCTCTGTGATAACACCTGCTTCACCTTGTTCCTCTCTTTCATACTTCTTCTTTAAAGTGAAACAATCCTTCCTGAGATGTCCTTCTTTCTTGCAGTGTCAACACACTACTTTCGATCTTGACTTTGATCTACCACGATTATTCTTCTTATAATCGTTTCTTGATTCAAACCTTCCTCTATCTTTCATGACTAAACCTTCTCCAGCTTCTTTACTACTTTCAACTCTCTTTCTTTATCACGAGCTGCTGCAATAACAGCCTCCAGAGTTATGGTGTCCTTTGCATACTTCAAAGTCTCCTTCAGCTGGTTGTATCAAGATGGCAAATAACATAGAAGTAATATAGCTTGCACCTCATTTGTTACCATGACCCCAACGCTGTTCAAATCAGACACTAGCTTCAGGAAGTCATCAATATTTGAATCCACAGATGTAGCATCAATCATCTTAAAGTTATAAAACTTTAACTGCAGGAAAATTCTGTTCGGCAGAGACTTAGACATATACAGCCTCTCCAACAATGACCACATAGCTGTTGCTGTTGTGCAATGGCTAATTTTACGTAGAACATGGTCACCAACGTTCAGAACAATTAGATTCATGGTTTTCTCTGATTTTTCTACCTTCGAGGGATCAATGTCAGCTGGTGGTGTCTTTCCCTCCTTCGCTTCATCCTCATCCTCCTTTGATTCAGACTTAGCCGGTTCTCGAAGTAGCTTCTCATCCATGAGAATTTCCTTCAAATCCAAGTAACCAAGATGCGCGAGCATGCAAATCTTCCACAACATAAAGTCGCCAGACCCATCGAACCGATCAACCTCTATCCGTGTATTAGAAATCCTAGCCTGATGCTCTGATACCAATTGATGAGAACTCAACTCAACTTCAACAACGAGCTTAGACACAAACAGTCTTTCAGCTCTATGATGCAAGGAAACGTTACAATATTGTATTCAAGTCTAATTCGACTTTGAGCTTATATATTGCTCCTAGGATAATTCCTAACCCTAATACAATATATCTCTTTCCTTTATCCAATAGGAATATTTCCTATTTCCTTATTCCTAATGTATTTCAGTTTTGGACCAAACTTATCCAACATTTGGCAGAAGAAACTTGGACACATGAATACAAATAGACTTACAAGACTTGTTAATGTTGAGGTAATAAGAGGCATTCCTGATTTAGAAGCTCAAACTAACACAATATGTGGAGCCTGCTGTCAAGGTAAACAAGTTAAGGTTCAACACAAGCAGATTGTTGAGATTCGATCAAAGCAAACCCTGGAACTGGTTCACATGGATCTTATGGGTCCGATAACACCTGAGAGTATTGCTGGAAAATGGTACATCTTTGTCTTGGTTGATGATTTCTCTAGGTTCACCTGGGTTGATTTTCTGCGTAGCAAATCAGATGCTCTTGATAGTTTCCGAATTCTGGCGTTACAACTTAAACAAGAAAAGAGTGGAATTATTCAGATAAAAAGTGATCATGGAGGTAAATTTCAGAACGATCAGTTTGATAAGTTTTGTCAAAGTCAAGAAATTCTACATATGTATGCTGCTCCTAGAACACCTCAGCAGAATGGAATTGTTGAAAGAAAAAATAGAACTTTTCAAGAGATGGCTAGAGCTATGCTATTCGGCAATAATGTACCTCATGATATTGGGCTGAAGCTATAAGCACATCATGCTCTGTGATAAATCGTGTATATGTCAAACCCAAGACCAAGACGACCCCGTATCAGATCATAAAAGGAAAACTCTGAATCTTAGTCACTTGCATGTTTTTGGATGCCTTTGTTACATTCTCAACGACAAGGAACCTCTTGGAAAGTTTGACTCTAAATGTGACGTTGGGATGTTTTTGGGATACTCAACTAACAACTCTGCTTACAGGGTTTACAATCAACGAACGAAATTCTTGGAGACAATGTGAATGTCATCTTTGATGATAGCGTGAGATTTTATCAGACACGAGTTACACAGTTAGTTAATTGTGTTACACCTGCAACTGAAGCTACATCCAAAAGACAGGAAGATGTTGATTCCAACAGAGAAAGTGAGTCAGAAGGGAATCAGGTTGATTTGGATCATGGACGTGTACACAAGAATCATTCATCTGCTGATGTAATTGGCGGAGTATTTGATGAAAGAGTCACACACATAAGAAGCAAATTGATTTCAAGGAAATGGTCAAACTGGCGTGCTACATGGCTGAGATGAATGCACACAAATGCTATGTTTCACTGATTGAACCAAATAAAATACATGAAGCACTCGATGAAGAATTCTGGACTGACTCTATGCATCAGGAAATTGAACAATTCGAGCGACTTGAAGTTTGGGAATTAGTTCCAAGACCCGAAAATGTGAACATGATTGGAACCACGTGGATCTACAAGAAAAGACTGATGAAGAAGGGAACGTGGTCAGAAACAAGTCGAGACTTATGGGACAAGGGTACACTCAGATTGAGGGTGTTGACTTTGATGAGACTTTTGCTCCGGTTGCCAGACTTGAATCCATTCGGCTACTACTCGCAATGGCCTGCAACTTTCGAATCAAGCTTTATCAAATGGACATTAAAAGTGCCTTTCGAAATGGTGTGCTACAAGAAGAAATATATGTCACACAGCCGAAAGGTTTCGAGGATCCACACTTTCCTGATCATGTGTACAAACTCAAGAAAGCTCTCTATGAACTTAAACAAGCTCCACGCGCCTGGTATTAGAGACTGATTGAATTTCTCATTAAAGCTGGATTCCAACGGGGTGGAGTTGATCAAACTCTGTTTATAGAGGACCAAGGAAAAGGCATCTTGATCATTCAAGTATATGTAGATGACATCATATTTGGAAGCACATCACGGTCTATGGTTGAAGAATTCGTTAAAACCATGACAAAGGAATTTGAGATGAGCATGGTTGGTGAGGTTAGTTACTTCCTTGGACTTCAGATCAAGCAGTCTGAAGATGGTATCACAGTCTCACAAAGCACATATTCCAAGAATCTCATCCAGTGATTTGGTATGCAAACGTGTAAGATTGCAAAGACCCCGATGAGTACCACCACCAAGCTATCTCATGATGATGATGGCAAACCAGTGGATGAGAAGTTGTATCAAGCTATGATAGGGAGCCTTCTCTATCTCACTGCAAGTTGGGCAGACTTATGCTTGAGTGTAGGAATATGTGCTCGCTATCAAGCACACCCAAAAGAGTCACATCTTAATGTTGTTAAACGCATTATCAAATATGTGAAAGGTACACTTGATTTCGGTCTTCATTATACCTTTGAAACTAATGTGAACCTTGCAGGTTTTTGCGATGTTGACTAGGCCGGTTTCTTAGATGATTGACGTAGCAGGTCTGGTGGTTGCTTCTTCCTTGGAAATAATATGGTAGCCCAGCATAGTAAAAAGCAAAATTGTGTCTCACTGTCAACAGCTGAAGCAGAGTATATAGCCCTAGAAACTGCTGCACCCAATTACTTTGGATGCGTCAAGTGCTTGTAGATTACGGTATCATTTTTGATCCTATGTTGGTTCGTTGCGATAATATGAGTGCTATAAACCTGTCTAAAAACCCTGTTCAACACTCACGCACCAAGCATGTCGATATTCGACATCACTTTGTGAGAGAACTGGTTGAGATTAAAATTGTGATTCTTGAGTATTTGTCATCCGAAAAGCAATTAGCTGATCTATTCACTAAACCGTTGGATTACAACACCTTTATGGGTCTCCGAAAGGCGTTGGGAATTGTTAATCTCTGAGTAAGACCTGCCAAGAGGGGAGTCGTTGTACATACGTAGTATCACATGTCTCGATGTTACCACAACCTAAACACCTTAAACCAACAAATTCTCCTGCGAGAGCTCCTTTCCTTGACTCCGAATATCATATATGTTTGATTCTCTTGTGAAAGACAGTCATCTTGGACCAGGATGTTATCCCATTTTCGGTTTGAGTCTTGATCACTGTCTGGATTGAATAAGGAAACACATAAGAGGTTGAGTGCATGTTAAGAGTTAGTGTGTGTTACAGAGCCAAAAGGATGTGTCACACAAACGGTATTTAGAACACACAAAAAGTTGTGTTACGCATGGTTGTGTAAGACCTAGAGTGATAGATACTCGTTTTGGAGTTGGGTGTCACCACACTTTGCCTCTGATTTTGATTATTGTCTTGACTGGGAAATGATGTTATCACTCTCCTAGGAAACACATTTTGGAGCTGGGTGTTACCACACTTTGCTTTTGAAATCGATCACTGCCCTAAAAAGGATCTGGGTATTCATCCTTTTATAAATTAAAAAAGGGAAACTACAGTCAAAATCTCTACTATGTGTTTCCAGACCTGACAAATGAATGTGAAAAAGGAACTGAGGTACGAGATTGATCAAAGGAGGATCTCATCTGTGACAACTACTCGGCTTAGAAATAGCTACAGATTTGTGTTGGTTCGTTGATTTCATTCAAATTTTTGGTGATAAGTTATGTGTGTGAATCGATCTCTGTGACTCCTCTCTTAAACAAAGGCATAGGGGGTGTATGCCGTGTATCTCAGTCTGTACATATTAATGCTTGGGTAGTGATGCTGTGCAACTCATGGACCTCATAACTCTCTCACTATGTCTCTCTCACGATTGTAAGTGATGTCTAATTCAGTTGGTAACATTAAGCTTGCTGAGTATCATAATTCCCAGTATAACATAGCACCTCATATTTACCTCTCTCACGATTAGGCTGAATCTTTTGGGCCTAAAATGTTTATGTTACTAATAATCCACTTTTAAGTTTCTTTTTAGGGTTCCACAAAGGGACACTAAAACCTTTGTGTCACACTCTTCTACTCCTAGCCGGCGCAACTCTCTCCCTTGGAACATGCAAACCTCAGGGAGGAGTGATCAATCAAAGAACCAAATGGAAGTCTCTGAATCATCTCTGCCATCGACATCGGGTCTATCCACCTCCCACAAGCATCGAAGAAGGAAGATATCTACTCCTCCGCCCGAGCCGTCTCTTCCAGAAGGCGATTCATCTTCCGCCTCCTCCGGTGATGAGGTCGACGATTTTCTGCCAAAGGAGGCATGTTATGCTGAAAGTTGGGAACTATTCCAAGAAAGAATTCGTGAAAACTTTGACCTTCTTCGACCAAAAACTCCTCCGATCAGTAGTCGTTTCATCACCGGGCATGCAGCTAAACGCTACAAACAGCTGACTCCAAGGAAGTTTGTTCTCCAACAGAGGCTGTCTCTTACCGATGAAAAACTTTGAGATGTCAAAAAGGTGGTTAAGAAGTGCGGTTTGATCTACACTCTCATTGACTCCGACTCCTTTCAGCCGAACATAGTACGTGAATTTGTTGCTAATCTCCTTTATGCTGAAGATCGTGATGATGGGGTTGTTGTCTATGTAAGAGGTTCACTGGTGAATTTCTCTCCAAGTCTAATCAATGCAATGTACCTAATCTCTGAGTTTGAAGAAGATCATGATTATATGTCCGAAGCCATTGACAGTGTATGCTCATTTATGACCAATTCTCAAGTTCAGCGATGGGAAAACATGAGATCGAAGTACTTGCCCATCGAATAAAGTTCTCTACAAGCTTGTTTGCTCAAATTGGATCCCCACAACCAATTACACTTCGATGACTCAGGATCGACTCAAGTTTATGTACATGATCCACCATCATAGGAGTTTCGAATTTGGAAAATTGGTATACAATCAGATCATGGGCATGGCTTCAAGCACTGGGAGTGATAGGACGCGACGAATCATATTTCCAACATTGATTCAACAAGTTCTGCAACTTCAGCGTGTCATTCCTCCAGCTAAACAAGATGAAGAATTCATGGGTTTCCCCAAGGTTGTGGTCAAGGATAAAAAGCTGGACGTGGTTCGGGAGCTGACTCAAGTGATGTGAGTCTCAAAGAAGACATTGACCGCGCTATTGCTATCCTCAAGGCTATTCGTGTTCGTCTAAGGAGTAAGCCTGAACTTCTTATTTATCCTCAGTATGATGTTTATTTCATGAGATTTTTTATCTAAATGTGCATCTAAGCAGGGAGAGAATACGTGCATCATGTACAAGCACATCAAATGACTGATGAGGACCGTGATGGAGACAGTGAGGAGAGTGACTGAGTAGAATATGTGTTATACATTGTTTCTTTTGTGTTATTCGTTGGTTCCATACCATTTCGAACTCAGTAGTTTGTTTCATGTTTATCTTTCCCTTTGATACTTGAAGTTTAGATTTCGTGAAAAACATGGTTTGTTTATTGATCTATGAATATGTTCCTTTTTAGTTCCTGGTTGTTGTGTGCCTTTGGTGGTTAATTTTGCAAGTTACTTAGATTGTCACATTTAGATTAAAAAGAGGAGTATGTAAGCTCAAGGAATAGCTGGTTGAAAGTGTCACACAGGTTGAACGTTGTGTGACACACCTTGACGAATTAAGTTATTGTGGCTAGAAAGGTATATAACTGAATTACCGTGGACAAATTTAGGTTAGATCTTTAAGAAAGAAAAAACTTGAGCAAGAGGTTTGTTCTTGTAAGCTTAGTGAAAGACGAGTAACTTAAGTGAGGAGCTCGTGTTTTGTGTTTTGAGAGATTAGAAATTGGTTTGTCACTAGTCGTGTGTGACTGAGTGTAAACCGGATTAAACAGATCTAGGAAGATTGTTTAAAAGATTTCTAATATACAAGAAAGAGTTCTTGGATTCTTCTATTCGTTCTTTCATCGGGTTACCATTGAACTTTCACTACGAATACCTCAAAAAAATCTGCTTGTTTAATATGTGCTTGCCCTTACAAAAGACAAAAACAAATCCACTATTTGTTTTACTTGGTAAAAGGACCCCGACTTATTTTCAGAGGGGAGGGACTCATCTCTTGATGTAATTGATTTGGTCAACTTTCACTTTTTTCTAATGCTTCATACAACTTACTATTAAACAGAAGCATGTAAGAAAATGAAAATAAATTGATATTTACACAAGGGAAATTGCCTTGTATAACATACAAAAAATTAATAATTCAATATTTAACTATTTTACTTAAATAGATAGAATACACCGTATATAAAATTTATAACTTTCATCATACTTTTTTATTTCACCGGGGTAGTTCACATATTTACAACCTCTTTAGAAAGAAAGCAAATAATCTAAGAGACTCATACTGGCGACAACTGAATCGTCAAAGAAATGGGTGTAGTAGCTATAGTCACAACTAAGAGGAAGGCGATGAAGTAGAAGCGAGACCCGAATTACATAATCAAGGTTGGTGAAGACGAAACCGATGAGAAAGGTGAGGTGAAACCAGAAAATCTTGATTTGAGGATGGTGAGTACTAGCAAAGACCGAAAAATTGTAAGCTCCTTTGATATCGGTGATTTCAAGCTCTTTCGTTCTAATAGTTTTCTCTTCCATAACGGTTTTCTTCAACACAACCTTTCTTCACTGTAACTCAGAGATGACGGTGGGTCGAAGGCAACAAGAGAGAATAGTATCATCACTGTAAAGTTAAGGTAGATATTATTTCATAATTTTCACATATAGTATAATATTTATATACCATTTGATAAATTCATTTATTTGTATTATAATATTTATCATGTCCAGTCTATTTATACCCATTTGTATATAATGTTTCAAATATTAACTATATATATTATTTGTTTATTGATTTATTAGCATTTCCCTACTATGTTTACATCTTATGGTCATCTTTATTAATTTATGTATATATAGAAGAGACCTTCCATTATGTACTATTTGAAAAAAGTTTATACTATTATCGTGTATATTGAAAACAATGTTGTTAGTGGTGATTCCAATATTACTCCTCCTCATCTTTAAAGTGTCTTTGCATTTCATCTTCTTCTAATAGTAGTATTTCGTATGCCGCATTGTTAGATTGGTTGTTTCATCTTCGCCACGTCTTCTCCTTAACCACATGTTCCACCCGTCATCTCATCACCCCCTCACACTACCTCTTCTTCTTCTTCTTCACCTATGTAGTGATTTCTTTTCCATTGTCCATCAACACTATCATATCTTATCTGCCACCACATGATCCATCTCCTTCACTATTACATCAACTCCATCTTCGGTTACTCCCCATCAATCACTACAGTACCACTATCACCACTGATTTTTTCTACTTCACCACTATTGCGACATGTTGCAACCCGTCTTCTCCTTAGCTTCTCCTACTGTTTGTTCTTCTATTCCACCTACTATACCAATAATAACATTATTTCCTCCACTGTCGTGAGATATACCATCATCTCTGCTGCTGTGAGATACACCTTCTACTTTGTCGATGTTGGATATTAAAAATGATCAGAAAAAATAACCTTTTTATTTTTATTTTTTATTCTATTATAGATATATATAATAGAAACATAAGACAATATATAACATGTTTGTTGTTATTCCATCTGGAATATCGGTACCACTACCACTGCTTTGCTACCATCAGCTCTTAACCTTGTCCCACCATTTCTTCTTGTCCTCCACCTCCCGTGGTGTTTTTTTCCATCCTCCATCAACTCCAGAGACAATTTTACCAGATCTTCTACAAATCGTATCTCCTCCCTTACGTGTTGTTTCTTCTCTTTCACTACTCCATCAGTTTCACCTACAGTCATTCCAAAGCAATACATTATTTGTTTTGTTCTATTCTATTTTTAGAAATAGAATATAAATTTGATTTCTCATATTTATGTGGTACTAAGTGTGTGACGTTGATGACATTATATGATCTGATAGTAAATAGTGGTGCTTTATTTCTGTTTATATTTTCATAGGATGATGGCATCCGTTCTCTCCCTTTGTCACCCGGGTACTTAGAAAGTGGAGGGATATAACCAGCTCAGAGGTGCTAAATTTTATTGAGTTAATAACGTCACAATCATAGTTATTTCTTCATTTTCTTTTAGGAATTGATTACTTACCAAATTAACCCTTTGCATAACATCAAAGGCATCGTCGTCTCCTTTTGGTCATCTCCTCGTCGTTCTTTCAAGATACGGTTTCAACGCCATCTTCACCTTTGTCTCCTCATCTGTTAGTCTTCTCGTCACCACTCCCCCGTTCAGCCTCTTCGCCACCGTCTCCTCTGCTCGTCACACTATCATTGTCGTTCCTCTTAACGTAAGTCGATACACCGGATCTGCACAGTCCAAGTATGAATGCACTGGAGAGTTTCAACTCTCCTTTGCCACCCCTCCACCGTCTCCCCTGCTATGCCTCTCTCCTCCGGTTCGAGTTTATTCCAGGCGAGAAGTCAGACCTCCACTGCGCCATACTCTGTTTTCATCAGAATGGAGTCCAGCTCCTACAACTAACCCCTTCGCCGTCGTATCCGCAACCAGTCAATTCTCACCCTCCGCCGTAAACACGATTCGGTGTCCCGAGCAAACCCTAATCCGGGTTCCTTAGGTATTATGGGCCTGGACTTTTTCATTCACCATGGGCTTTAGTTTTATTCCCAAGTTTAAGTGGATCCACTGTGCAAAGGGTTTCGTATCCTTGTACTCTTCTACAGTTCAGAATCTTAATCCAAATATAGGATCCGACTCGTGACCATTCTGGAAACAAGAGGAACGAGGAACGAATAGGAAATGAACGCAGATGAATAAAATAGCAGGAATGAAAAAAGAATAGTTGTTCTTTCTATAATTTAACAAGGAATAATTTTGTTCTTTCATTTCTCTACAAAAAAAAAGAATAGGAAGGAATGAGAAGGAATATTTATTCCTTGTGAACGGTGATTTTTTTAGGAACGTTAGAGAATACATTATTCCTCGTTGTTCCTTGGTCACCATTCATACCCATAGACAATTAAGGTCTTATGGTATCGCTTTTGGCTTTGGGTCTGGAGTTTCACACTTCTTTCTAGCTAATTGTCGAACATCTTCAGGGACGGCTTATAATCGTTCTCAAAACTCACCATCTGGGTACTTCAACGTCGACATTAAATTCGACTTCAATGTGTTTCTTTGGAACACAAGCTATAGGATCTCAATTGAAGCTTCTCTATGGGTCTTTCTCTCCTTTGCCACTACTATTCTTTATGTTTAATTTTCTTCGTGTATCGCTTTAATAACTCCGGTTGTAGTTCTCGCCTTTAGGCTTTAGTTAATTTAAAGAGTTGTGTTCCAAAAAAAAAAAGCCCTATCAAATGCAGTGAATAGCTTATGGCCGATTGGCTACATACGACGTTTGCTTCAAAACGCTTTGCTCTCTAGTCTCCGTATTTTTGTTCGTTTATTATTTTTCTAGTTAGGAAAACGGTATGGTTTGATTAAACAATAACAAATTTACAGGTCACATGTGGGTTGGTTTGACCTTTTTATTTACTTTGGCCACACGTTTGTATATAAAATTTTAATCTTACTTTGACCTAAAGTTTGGTGGTGAATGTTGTTAAGCTTGGAAATTAAGCTATTAATAAAAGTCTTTTGACAATTAGGAGTTATCTAATTGTCATATGTCTAGTGTGTTTAGGACTTTTATATTTCGATATAAATATGGAGATGTCTAGAATGTTTTGGTTATGACTTTGTGAGTGATTAAGAAACTTGAGGTTTTGAGTAGTTTCCTCAATTGATTAATAAGAGAGCATTCTTATTATACTTTGTTCTTTGATCTTTCAAGGTTGTGAAACTATATTTGGTATCAGAGCTTATCTTACAAGAATTTTTCTTGCAAGCAAAGATCCAATTTAATCAAACGAAGACATGGGAGATGTGAAAGAAGAAATCGAGATATCATCCAAGGAAGCTGGACCTTCAGGCGTGAAGTTTCCGATGTTGAATGCTTCGAATTACACTGTATGGGCTATAAAGATGAAGATTGCCCTCAAGGTTAATGAGGTGTGGGAAGCCATTGAACCAGGCAGCAAGCATGAAAAGAAAAATAATATGGCAATCGCGTTGTTGTTCCAGTCAATTCCCGAAGCTCTAACTTTACAAGTGGGTGAGCTTGAAACAGCTAAAGGCGTTTGGGAGGCAATAAAAGCCAGGTATGTCGGAGCAGAACGAGTGAGAGAAGCAAGACTACAAACATTGATGGCTGAGTTCGACAAACTTAAGATGAAAGAAACAGATACAATAGACACTTTTGCTGGAAAGTTATCCGAAATATCATCAAAATCTGCATCTCTAGGAGAATTAATGGAAGAATCTAAAATTGTCAAGAAATTCTTGAAGAGTTTGCCAAAAAGAAAATATATTCAGATTGTTGCTTCCCTCGAACAAGTATTGGATTTGAACACCACTACCTTTGAAGATATCGTTGGAAGGTTAAAAGCATACGAAGAGAGAATTTGTGAAGAAGAAGATGAAGAAGTTGATGATCAAAGGAAACTATTATACGTAAATTCTAATGCAGATACCTCACACAGCGAGAACTATGGAAGCAACAGAAACAGAGGGCGTGGAGGACGATCAAACGGTTGGAGAGGCAGAGGCCGTGGAAGATACGGGGGGTACTACACACAGCGAGAAGCTTATAGACAAGGACAAAACCAAACTGCCGCACATATCACTTGTTTTCGATGTGATAAACAAGGACATTATGCACAAGATTGTCCTGATAGATTACTTAAGTTGCAAGAAACTGTGGAAAAGAAAGAAGATGATACCGAGGAGGCTGATGACTTGATGATGCAGGAAGTAGTATATCTAAATGAGCAAAAGGTGAATCCAACTAATTTTGAAGCTAGTCATGACACAGAAAACGTATGGTACCTTGATAATGGAGCTAGTAACCACATGAGTGGAAACCGAATGTTCTTTGTGTCCTTAGATGAAAGAGTCACTGGAAAGGTTCGCTTTGGTGATGATTCTCGTATCGATATAAAAGGAAAGGGCTCTGTTCGATTTGTGTTCAATGGAGGAGAAAAGAAGCTGTTAAACGATGTTTATTATATACCCGGGCTAAGAAGCAACATAGTCAGTCTAGGACAAGCTACAGAGGCTGGCTGTGAGGTTAGGATGAAGAATGACGAGCTGATCTTGTTTGATAAATTGGGACATGTGATGGTAACATCGACCAGATTAAGGAACCGATTGTATAAAGTCATTCTGAGAGCCGATACAATCCAGCTTCTTCACTTATCCAAGACCACTGAATCACTTAAGTGGCATGCCCGACTCGGCCATGTCAACTTAGAAACGATGAAGGTTATGATCAACAAAGAACTCATAGAAGGAGTTCCTCATATCGACATCAAGAAAGAAACATGTGTGTCTTGTTTACTCGGGAAACAGACCCGTACCCCATTCCCGAAGGCAACTTTGTTTCGAGCTAAGAAACCGTTAGAGTTACTCCATGGAGATCTTTGCGATCCTATTACACCTCAAACCCCTGGACATAAACGGTACATTTTTGTACTTATCGACGATTTCTCCCGATATATGTGGATAATATTATTGAAGGAGAAGAGTGAGGCTCTTGGAAAATTTAAAATTTTCAAGACAACCATTGAAAAAGCAACCGGAGAATCGATAAAGACACTCAGGACGGACAGAGGAGGAGAATTTGTATCACATGAATTCGATCTCTACTGTAGTGAGAATGGAATATCAAGACATTTGACAGCTCCGTACTCTCCACAGCAAAACGGAGTTGTAGAACGTCGAAACCGGACTTTACTCGAGATGACAAGGAGCATATTAAAGCACAAGAAAGTACCTAGCTGGCTGTGGGGTGAAGCAACACGACATGCTGCATACTTGATCAATCGAATTGCTACAAGATCACTGACTGGAGAAACACCATACGAAGCCTTAAGAAGCAAGAAACCAAACTTGAAACACTTAAAGATTTTCGGCTGTGTCTGCTATGCAAGAACCGAAAGTGCAGGAAGGAAGAAGCTAGATGATCGATCACGAGTTCTTGTACACTTAGGAACTGAACCTAAGACAAAAGCCTATCGTTTACTTGATCCCGCAAGTAAAAGAATAGTCGTGAGTTGCGACGTTATATTTGATGAAGATAAAAGATGGAATTGGAGTAACAGTGATACTAGAAGCAATACAAGTGTGAACTCTGAGCTTCCTTTAGCTGAATTCACCGTACAGAATTGGGAGGAGTACGGAGTCACTGAAGCTCGAGAGACAGGGGAAGTAGAGAACAGAGCAGATAATAACAATACAAGCGATACAGAGGAAGAAGAGAACCTCGACGAAAGAGATGAAGAAGATGAACCACCGGTGAGAAGATCATTGAGAGTTAGCTCGAAGCCAGCTTACCTTGACGATTATGTTCTCTTGGCTGAGACAGAAGGAAGCCGACTTTTGCTGTCCCTTAATGAAGAACCATGGGATTACAGAGAAGCTAAGGAGCTTAAGGTTTGGATCGATGCCTGTAAAGATGAGATAGCTTCAATAGAAACTAATAATACATGGTTTCTTGTCGAGCTTCCTCCAGGAATAAAACCAATTGGCTTGAAGTGGGTCTTCAAGATTAAAAGGAATGTCGATGGTAGCATTAATAAATACAAGGCTCGTCTGGTGGCAAAAGGTTACGTTCAGAGACACGGCATTGATTTCGACGAGGTCTTTGCCCCAGTTGCACGCATTGAAACCATTCGGCTGGTTATTGCTATAGCAGCATCAAAGGGTTGGGAGATACACCATCTCGATGTCAAGACTGCATTCCTTCACGGAGAATTAAAAGAGGAAGTATATGTTACTCAACCGGAGGGTTTCATAGTCAAGGGACAGGAAAGCAAGGTTTATAAACTTAGAAAAGCTTTGTACGGTTTAAGACAAGCTCCTAGAGCTTGGAATGTGAAGCTCAATGGGATACTTCAGGGACTTGGTTTCAATCGTTGTTCTAAGGAACCGTCGCTTTACTACAAGGAAGAGACAAGAGGAGAGGTTCTTCTCATCGTTGTTTATGTGGACGATTTATTGATCTCAGGCTCTTCATACAGGTTGATCAAATCGTTTAAGGAAGAGATGTCCACAAAGTTCGACATGAGCGATTTAGGGAAGTTAAGATATTACTTGGGAATAGAAGTTCTTCAGAACAACGATGGTATCTTACTAAGACAGGATAGGTATGCTACTAAAATACTTGAAGAAACAGGGATGAGTACCTGCAACTCAACGCATACTCCTATGGATATCAATACAAAGCTGTCGAGATCAAGCCAAGAAAGCTCCATTGATGAACGAGAGTACAGAAGAAGCATTGGTTGTCTGCGCTATTTGCTGCACACACGACCGGATCTATCTTATAGCGTTGGGGTGCTTAGCAGGTATATGCAGGAACCAAAGGAGTCTCACGGTGCAGCTCTGAAACAGGTCTTAAGGTACCTACGTGGAACAACTACCTTGGGACTTCAGTTCCTGCGATCTACGGAACAAAAGATCGTTGGCTTTAGCGACAGCTCGCATAATGTCGACTTGGACGATGGGAGAAGCACACATGGTCATGTTTTCTATCTAGATGAGAGTCCTATAACTTGGTGTTCACAGAAGCAAGAAATAGTTGCTTTATCGTCATGCGAGGCCGAGTTTATGGCGGCTACAGAAGCAGCTAAACAGGCAGTGTGGCTTCAAGAAGTACTTGGAGAAGTTCTTGGTAAAGCTTGCGTGAGGGTAACTATATTGGTTGATAATAAATCAGCCATTGCCTTGACAAAGAATCATGTCTTTCACGGGCGTAGTAAGCATATACATCGAAGGTTTCACTTCATAAGAGAGTGCATTGAAAATGAGCTCATTGAGGTCGAGCATGTCCCGGGCAGTGAGCAAAGAGCCGATATCCTAACTAAGTCGCTTGGAAGACTGAAGTTTATAGAAATGAGAAGCTTGATTGGAGTACGAAGAGTTGGTGAAAATGAGTTCAAGCTTAAAGGGGAGAATGTTGTTAAGCTTGGAAATTAAGCTATTAATAAAAGTCTTTGGTAGCTCTTGCTGACTTCATTGCAAACAGAGATCACTGAAATTGTTTTTCTTTTCTTAACCTTTGGTGCATTAAAAATTCAAAGTAGCAGACTTTAAATCTATCTTTTTAAAACATAATACAACTTTCATTTTTTTCCTTTTTCTAACACATTCTAACCACTTTATTTATTATTTTATTTAAATAATTCGACAACATTTATTATAGAAATAAAACTCATAAAATACCTATTTTAAAACATTTTATTACATTTTTACACATTTTTACTCTTCCTAGCAACTTCATTAATTATCGTTACCTTACTAATTTGATAACATTTATTGTACATGTTAACCATAATAATTTGATAGGTTTATATGAATTTGCTCATGACAAAAATTCAAAAAAATTTACAAAAAATGTTTTATTTGTTTATATAAACAGTTAGGCATGAGCATTCGAGTACCGTTCAAGTATAGGTCGCTTCTTTCTTACATAAGTACAAAATAAAAGTACCTATTTTATAATGTTTTATTACATTTTTTCACTCATCATAGCTATTTTATTAATTATATTTACCATAATAATTCGACAAAATCTGTTATATATGTTAACCATAATAATTTGATAGGTTTAAATGAAATTGTTTCATTCGTGACAAGAATTCAAAATGGTTAACAAATATTTTTTTCATTTGTTTACAAAATCAGTTAGGCATGTGCATTAATGTACCCCTTCAGGTATGGATCGTTTCTTTCGAGTATCAGTCTTTTTGAATTTTGAAATTAGCTCCGCTCGAGTATAATTAATTTTTGGGTAGGTTTCGAGTCGGATCCTCCCGGATCTAGCTGAGTTCGATTCTGATGTATTGGAAACTAAAAATATCCAAATAACCAATGTATCTCAAATGAGTTCATATATTTGTACCAAAAAAACAACTACATTATCAGATTTGGTCAAGATCTTTTGAATACAACTAGTTATATAGTGACACATCTAAAATATATAACACTAATCATGAAAAAAAAACTATCAATATAAAAACATAAAAATTAATAATGATGTGGATGCGCGGGTTAAGCTCTAGTATTATTTTAAAACATAACTCTCTAATAAATAAATAAATAGATATGTTCGACCCATTTAATTTGAAAGAAAATAACGGAAGCCCATAACTAATGAAAATCTTAGGAAAGCGATGTTGGATAAGAGGCCTAGAGATTTGGGGCCTAACTTCTAGTATTCCTCTGTTTCACAGGAATTGTCGATCGACATTCTTTGATGATGAAGTGGAGGAGATGATATGAAGAAACCGAGAAGCTGAGGCAATTAAAACAGAGAGAGCCATATATGCACCCAATTACTTGATTCTTCAGGGTTCTCTTGTCAGAAGGAAGAGATCCTATTTGTGATGGTTCGATTGATTATGGAGATGACTGAATCTGGTGATCTGAAGGAGCCTCGATGAAGGCGGTGATTCCGTTCTCTCCAAGTCTCATAAATAATAGACTGCCACGCTAGACGAGGCAGGAAACGGTGATGCTTGCTTCCAGAAAGAGTGGTGATGGTGAAAGTTGTGTCCTCCCATGAGTTAGAAGGCAGGAAAAGTCAAAGCCTAGAAGACAGAGGCTGCCAGATAAATTTTGTGAAGCTGCATGTGAAAAAGATGTGGTTCCTTTGATACTCTGCTCGACAGATGACGAAGGCAAAGCATTCTTCCTGATTTGCTGAGAGGTAACTGGACTTGTCCCAAAGAAGTAATGCTCGAAGAGGAAGAGGTCTCAAGGGCCTTGAATGGAAACTGATGGCTGCTAGAATGCAGAATACTAGGATCATTAGAGGAGGAAGGCGCTGCCTCATATGAGGAAGGCGCTGCCTCTAGAGTGGGAGGAGCTGCTTAAGCGTTAATATCCAAAGGCTTATCTGATACAGAGGAGGATTCATGCGCTTTAGTTTGATTTTCAGGCTCCTTTGCCGGAGCCCCACGAGCATTAGGGCAACGAGACTCATGATGGCCTTGCTTGCAGCAAGAGCAAGAAGGAGGGACCCAAGGATAGGTAACTGAAGCTGAAATAATTGATCCATCTTCTCTTACCAATTCAACCATTTGGAAGTGGATTAGTACATTTAGCTCTAACTTTGAGGTGAGCGACTTCAAGACTTACCATCCTAATAGTAAACTCATATGCCTCTACATGCTGTCCTTTGAGGCCCGCAACAAGACTAAGTCCTTCTCTGGTATAAATATCAAAAGATACACCCCTTACATGAACCCATAAAAGGATGGAAGTCATGGTAGATGGGAAGACAACAATCTCAACGCTCCATTGAAATACATAGAACAAAGATGTACCAATATGCCAATTTTTTTGTTTCACCACTTTCTTGTGGATAAATTTATTGGGAATTTTGACCAACATTGAACGTGAAGCAGACCTAAGGTAAATCTCCAATTTAATACCTCTGCCCAAAATATGAGTGAGAACGCTTTGGATTTAACTGAAAGAAGGTGTCTTCCCAGTAAAAACCTCTAAAACGTAATCTCTATGAGTTTATGTGCCTCTGATAAAAACAGCATCATGCACTTTAACTTGTGCAATACCTGTAGGAGATAGAGAAACAAGGGTGAGCCATTTTAGAGAACGATCTATACCCATCTTAACTTTACCAGTCTAAGAGTTTAGCTCTTGGTAGTTTTTAGCAGCATTATCAGGAGATGATTGCTTGGTTGGTGGAATAAAGTTTTTTTTTTATAGTAGCATCAATTGACTGGTTAGTTGAAGGATGAGTCCCTAGATTTAGATCCTTTGGGACAGTAGCAGGGGAAGGCATCGATGGAGAAGTGAGGGCAGCAGATCGATGACATAAGGACCCAAAATCTACAGCCTTACCCCTTGGGTACGTCAGAAGAACATCAACATCAATCTAAGGGATGTGAACAGTAGACTGAGATTTAGGGTTTTGAATAGTGACATCAGATCTGTAAGGATCTTTTAGCCTTTGTCCCTTAGATTTTGTTGAAATGGTGGTATATTGAGTTGAGATGAGAGCCATTTCTTTATTTCCAGAGCTTGTGAGTTCAACACCATGAGGACAGTGAATAGTAGCATCTTTAGCAGGCGGAGATTTGACTGAATCTTCATATTACATACTTGATATAGATTGGATATAGTAGTTAAAAGACTTATAACATTTTGGCATTATTCTTTGTCGTCAACGACATAATGTTGCTGAACACAACATCTAAGATAATTATAAATTTATAGAAAACATTTTCATATTTTTATGGCTGCAATGTTACAACATAAAATCAGACATATTCTAGCCAACTTTAGAGACCATTTAACTCACTTGAGTAACACACATGGATCAAACCATGGATGCACAACTAGTTTCTAGTACTAATTTATCGAAGTAGTAATTTCATAACAGTTTTAAGATGATAAAATTCCACCCAAAAACAAAGGTGATTGGCCTTTTGATTAATCAGCCAATTGGTTGAATAAGACACACCATCCTTAGGATTTGGAAAAAACAAAAAAGCAAAGTTAGAGAGAAGAGAGAGAATCTCCCTCTTCATCTCTCTCTCCCTTCCTCTTATTCGAGCGCCACCATTCTATTTCTTCTCGTCTCTGGTGGTCAACGAGCCACTTTGCCATCAACCTCCCCTCCCCCTTTTTTTGCTTGAGCTTCAGTCTCCCGCTCTGTCTCATGTTGATCTTGATTTCTCCTTTTGGCTCTGAATTTACGCTACAGTGGATCTTATTAGAAGGTTAGTGTTTACTAAACTTCTTTGGAGAGTAGGCGAGGAGGTGAAAAGCATATTTGGTTCGGGGCCTTTGTTTTCTCTGTTTGCTCGGAACACCATCGTAGATCTGGATCAGATCTGTCCTCTCAAGACGCCGAAGAGTGGATTTCGAGCGTCGCTGCCTCTCATCTGCTCTTTTCCGTCTTTTATCCTTGGTGCTTCTCTTCACTCATTTATTCAAGGTAGCATAGAGCCTCTTCTCAAATATTTTGGTCTCATGAGTGCGGCGAAGCTGAAACACTCCGTTGAGGGCCTCTTTCTCGGTCATGCTTCCTTTCAACTAACCATGGTGTTTATCTAATGCTGATTGTCTCCTCTGCTACCTCTGTGATAGAGATTCACACCAGCCTCAGTTTTTTTCTGCTTTGTGGATTTTAACGAGTGTATTTGAGTTTTAAAGACCCGAAATAGATTTTTGCTTGTATGCGTCTGCCTTTCCATTTTCTTTATTCCATGTAATCTTTAGAGTTATTCTTCTGCGTGGAGTGGCCAGTTTCAAGCCTGCATTCTACCTCCTTCACCTGAAAACCTATTGCGCTTGAACGGTTAGGAGTACTCTTTTGGGGTTGGATTCTTAGTCCATTCAATGCTTGATCTCTGGACTTGATTTGTTTGTAGCCAACTCATCGAAGTCAGTGGCCGGGGCTGGAGTTGTCAACCCCCTACGATTGTTGTGCTTTGAGCGACTCTCCATCTCTTCATTGTCTATTGGTCCATATTGATGTTGGCCAAGCGGTTCTAAATTAGTTGATTTGGTAATCTTGTTGTTTTAGTTCTACCTCATGTTCTTTTTAGAACTTGCTAGTTCTTCTTATGTTTCTAAATGTTTTTACGACACTTAAAATATCATCAATGAGGTTCTTATCAAAAAATTTTTTATTATATTATATATATGACTTTTAGTTAGGTTTATCATAATTTTTAGAAATTCGTAATTAAATATTAATATTTATATATATATATATATTAAAATTTTTGATAAGAATATTAGGGATGCTCTTAAATGTTAATTAGTAATTAATAATATTCACATTCTTATAAAAAAAGGACCAACCATCGCATAGACCAAACAAGTCAATTGGCTTATACTATTGCTTAAGACGGAATACACAATGTTTCGTATCCAAATTTCCCTTGTGAGAGATTCTCCATGGTCTTCATCAACCAACTCTCCACGTCTTTATTTTTTTATTAATGTTAGTTGATTAACTCTGTAAGGATCCAGCTTATGAATCCTCCAAAAGAACAGAGACATTCATTTATACATATATGAATACTTTGAACAAAAAATAAAATAATAAATATATACATGCATAAAAGATTCAATTCCATAAGATCTTCCAAGTTTAATTAATGCATTGAGCAAAGATTACCTCAGGGCAACAAATAACAATAAGTAAAATATCCAACTCTTTTTTATAACTTATCCTTAGCTGTTCATAATACTAATGCTAAAGAAAACAAACCAACAAATCTTCAAAGCCATCCAGGAGTCCAAATCCGCCTCCTCAAGACAACATTTCCGTCCTGATCACCAAACAAATTCATAAATCATAAGAGATATTCACAACTTTGTTCAAACGACCAAAAAGCATGTAAAGTATCTTACCAAGTAGCTTCTTCGGTGGTTGAACCAGTAGGGTATCTGATTATCCTCTGTAGAATCACAGTTCTCGCCTTTGTCACATCGCTACAATACTTATTCGCATGCTTCCCTAGCTCTTCTATGGTTTCAGTAAACACATCAAGCTTACTCTTGATCTCATCTATCGCAAGTCTCACCTCTTTCTCCTCACTAACAACAAACTCAGCATTCCTCAACAAAGACTCCATCTCCACTTCCACTTTACGCACATGAACACTTATACTATCCATCTCTTTAACAGATACATAAGTCCCGATTCTAATCGATGTAATAATCTCCTTCTGCCCTCTAACCACTTTCTCATACTTTGTCCAAAGAGAGTTGCACCATTTCCCAACAGACCCCACCGGAACAGCCAATGCACCGGCTAGAGCTGCGACTACAGGCGGTGCAGCTACAGCAGCTGCAACCACCGAGAAGATAAGCACAGAGACAAAGGCGGTCACAAACACCATGTTGGAAACTCTTCTCCATGTTTTGATGCTCTTAAGCTTCTTATCAAGCCTTCTCTTTAGCTTATGAAGCTCCTCAAGCATCAAAACCTGATGCTTATGCACCAAATCAAAGAGAGCAAAGAACTCTTTAGAAAACGGATCACCAGCTAATGTAAACCTCTTAAGCTCCTCAAGCGTCTTCTCATACTTTCTATTCTCTTCTTCCTCAAACTGCTTAACAGCAAACTGAATAATCACTTGGCTTCTCCTCGCCCTGTTAAGACAACTCTCGAGCTCAGAGCAGAAGTCCATAGTCTTCGCAGTGCTGTCGAAATACATATTAACAAGAGAAAACAAGTCTTGATTGCTCCATATATCTTCTTTGTCCTGCAATATAACTTTGACCACGTCTTGGTTCATATCCAAAAGGCATTGTGTCACCTCTTTAAGGGAATCAAAGGACAAAGATTTGATCTCTACGCCGGATGCGAGCTTGTTGAGGACTCGGTTAGTTCGTTGGTGAAGGGCGGAGTCAAAAGACTCGAGCTTTGGGTCTTCAGTACAAGCTCGTTCGTAAGAAGTCAAGTGCTCTGTGTAAGCTGAGTTGATTTTGATCTGTACAGGTGAAACATATTCAACATTTTTCTTCTTCTTGGATGGTTTTCCTCCCATCATTCTCTTTCCCTCTCGAAATCTATGAAACTGTTTATATTAGAACCACGAATTAGAAACCAAACCTATGTTGAGCATGTAAGAGAACAAGAGAGAGCTTCGAGTACCAGTAAACAGAGGCGAGAGAAAGTAATGCAAAATGAAGAAGATCGAAGTGGGTATCTGATTTATACCATAAAGCAACCAACTTTAAACCGAATCTTGCGGTGCAATCTAATATCGGAACCGACATCGAAGAGAGAGAGAGAGAGAAAAGGTGAAAACTTTAACAGCAGCAAATCAGTAAGAAAAGTGAAAGGAGATTATAAAGATGATGGAAGTAAAAGTAGTTATTTACCTGGGAATTTCGCAGATGTTTTTGGTAATGAAAATGCGATTGAAAGCAGATGAGTTTAGTTTGAGTTTGTGGAAGAAGAGAAGTAGTGTGTACGTTTCGGGAAACTAAGGGAGATAAAGAAAATGCGGGAAAATTTTAGGATTTTATTTATCGTAAGTGAAAGGGAGAGAGCTGAGCAAGAAGACCATTTCTCTCACGCGGTGCGGGAAAGTCTTTGCACTACTCTCTCTCTCTCCTACTTGCTTTTTGATCAATGGCAAGAAAGAACATAGAAACGAATTATAGAAGAAACTGAATTTTTTTTTTGTTTCCTTTTTTTTTTTGTGTAAACAGATAATTAATCAGTCGCCGAGGCTTGAACTGAAGCCCCCATTGATTTCCCCATCTAGTACTTAAGTAGACAAAGATTATAGTTTTTTTTTTGGGCAACTGAATGGTAAATTAAAAATTTTAATTTGCGTTTATACTTTTATTGGTTAGTGTTACTGTTTTTGTTATCTACACAGACTACACTAATGACAAAATATACCATTTTCTTTTGTATTTACACGATATCTTTTTGGAAGAAGTGCCCCCGTGATTTCAATTGTTTTTTTTTTCTTTTGATCTAGTACAGAGTTTAATATGGAATACATCTTTATCTTCTATGGAACTTTTCAAAAATGATTTTATAGATCTATTAAACCCCCCTTCTCTCTCTTTTTAGAGAGAGAAAATTCTCTCTACCCTCTTACCACATCAAAATCTTTCAGAGGGGGAGAAATTAAAGTTTAATCTTTTTGTTTGTAATATAACTCGATATGTAGATCGATTTTCTATTCCGTTTATCGGATTTCTCTGTTCGCTAGGTGATTTTGTTGTGATCTTCAATCTAAAACAGAGTAAGTTCTTCATCTTCTTATATTAAATCTCTGTTTTGATTGAACAAATAAAGTTCTGAACTTGGTTCGGATTTACTTTGGTTCTCTTCTCCTATGTTTTAATTAATTTGGGAAACTGGATTTTCCGATTGAGTCTGAAAGTTTTCACTTCTTTGTTGGTTATCCTCAACTTCCTGTTCGAAAAAAGAGTCAGACTTTGCTTCAACAGTTTATGCAAAGCATCTTTAATATATTGGAAGTTTGAGTTTTATCGGTTCCCGTGGGTGATTATGTCCAAATTCAGTAGATTTGAAGCCTTTAGTATGAAAGGTGTTTCAAAGAAGAGTCTGTTACAAATCTCCAGAAACTTCGATGATGTTCACATCCAACAACTTGGTTGAAATCTTTGTAGACTCAACGGTGGCGTGAGGAGAGAGCTCAACAAGTGGATTTATGGAGCATGAAGCTTTTAATGATGAGATAGTGCTTTGCTTGGCCAAGGAAGAATAAGGTTGGAGCAACGATTCCGGTGAAGCTCACGGCGGCGATGCAACTGGCGGTGAGTCGGTGGAAGCTCCTCTGCATGAACGACACGTGTTTTTACATGTGTTCCTGCCTAACGAGTTAATTCAGATTCGGTGTTGTTATTAAGCTTAAATGTTATTTTATTGCAATCTTCTGGGCCTTGTCTGTATTTAGGGTTCGAATGGTAAAAGCAGTTTAGGTGGTGAAGATCAAACAAATGATGCAGATCAAGTGGGATAAGTGCAGATCAAGCAGATCATGCGGGACAAGTGCAGATCAAGCAGTTCCACCAGTTATTGTATATTTAAATAGTAAAAATAATTTAAATAAAATAGACTATATATCTAAATAATAAAAATTACAGTAAATATATTACAACATATCATATATAAATATCATATATAAATTACAGTTTTAAATAAATCAAATATCAAAATTATAACTTGATGAAATATATTACTACAATTTTAACGAAATATCTGATAAAATCTTACTAATACAATATTAAAATCAAAATATTAAAGATATTAACATTTAATGAAATACACATCTCTTACATTGGTATACATATCTAAACTATATTACTATATATTCATAATTAAATTATTTATCAGCAAAAAAATATATCAACACCACCAAATGTTAGCGAATGAGATCTGCATGCAGATCTCCTGTTTTTTTCACAAAAAGACAAAAAAATATTGAACTGCATGCAGATCTCCCGCTAACTACTTTTTAAAAACAGAAATACATGAATGGTAAAAGCAGTGCAGGAGAACTGCATTTGCGGATGAACTGCATTTGCGGATGAACTGTCTTTGTTCTGCCTCTCCATTCGTAACCTTAGACTTAATCCACTTGTAGTGCCTTCGGGTCTTTCAAATGAATGAATATTGTTGACAAAAAAAAAGAAGATTTTATAGATCTATTAACTATGGGTTGGAAATTTCGTATTGACCAGGAATTATTGAACTCTCAATGATTTCTCCTCACGTTTTCTCCTCTTATATAGTAGTACTAAACTAGATTTTGATCTGTATTTAAAAATGCAATTTTTTTTTTATTTATTAATCTAAGATTGATAAAAATATCATTAATTTTTGTTTCAAATTTCAATAGAGCTTTTATTTTTTATCATTTGTTTTTCTTCAAAATATAGTATTTGTTTGAAATAGATTTAAAAATAACATATATGATTTAATATAGATTTTATATATTATAAAATAATATATTCTCATTATTCTGAAGTAATAACAATATAAATAATTGTCGATTTTAAATTGAAAATAAGTTTCTCTTATCATATAATTGTATAATAGTTCTAATCATCAATCTACACTATTTTTTTTTTATCTCTATTCGATTTAGAAAATACTACGACTCATTCTTTCAAAGCATGGATATCTCATTATTGGAATACAATAAAAATATAAATTGTCGATTTTAAATTGAAAATAAGTTTCTCTTATTATATAATTGTATGATAGTTATAATCATCAATCTACACTATTTTTTATCTCTATTCGATTTAGAAAATACTACGACTCATTCTTTCAAAGCGCGAATATCTCATTACTGGAATATAGTAAAAATATAAATTGTCGATTTTAAATTAAAAATAAGTTTCTTTTATCATATATGTGTATCATAGTTCTAGTAATCAATCTAAACTATTTTTTACCTTAATTCGATTTAGAAGCTACTACTATTTTGACCCATTCTTTCAAACCACATATATCTTTTTGTTGACCATTTTGATAAAATTTGCATGAATTTATAATTTTTATTAGAAAATAAATACTTTAAAAATTGTTCTATTATAATGTTTAAGTTCCAAATAGTGTCTTCATATCTCATTCAAACGCGTAGTCGAACAAGTAGACCCGACATCATGTATATATTCTGGTTTTGATTTAATGAAAAAAATAGTTAATTAAAATTTTGATAGAACCCGGTAAACCCCCCCTCCCCCCCCCCCCAAAAAAAAAAAAAAAATTGTTATAAATCTTGTGTTCTTGACTTGAGATTTATCTAACTTAGAGAGAGAAAGAGAGATCGGGAGAAGGAGAGAGAGGCGAGTTTTGTGTGTGTCTAAGATGTCTTATTTCTTTCATAACATAGGTCCCTTTATATAGGGACTTACATAAGAGAAAAGGAAAACCTAAACCTACTAGGAAAAAGGAAATAGTACAAATCCTATTACAATAAGGAATAAGGAAGTCGGCTAATAGATATACATGGACCGACTTATAGATAAACATGGATGGACCGACAAATGGATAAGGCTGGTCACAAATGAATAAGGTTTGGTCCGACCTGACCAAGACCAATATGGATTAGGACATCCATCTAAACTAGTCGGTTTATAACACTCCCATGGATGTCATAACCATCTAGAGCTCGTGATACACTTTACCAATATTGGTGTTGCCTCATTAAAACCTTACCAGGAAAACCCAGTGGAACAAACCATGGTGAAGGAAAAGAGTACAACATGTATCACTCCCCCTGATTTGTACCTCCGTGTATGTCCTTCAAGTTGGCGCATGGACAATCTGATGGTATAGCTTCATGGGCGCCAAGTCTGGACTGGTCCTTTAATTGGCACGTCCCAAACTGATAGACAAGTGTCATGGACGTGGATTTGGTGTAGACATGGTGAAGAAGTCGGCTGACATATCATATGACTGAACTTGTAGTACTTTGAGCTTCTTCATTCTTTTCAAACATGTATAACCTGTTTGAGGTCTTGTATGGATCAAATGTTATAACCTGCATCATTATCAAAACTAAACAAACTTTTCTTTGGGTAGTATAAATCAATCTCAAACATTTAGTTCTTTTGAAAGTAACATAGGATGTATTATATCCTGTCCCAATGCCTCATGGTCGGATATGGACTGAATCTGGACAGTAGGTTCGCACCTATACTCATATCCGGATGTGCATAACCTGCCAAATATATCAAGGCAGGGTGCCAATAGTATTTAAGATAAAGGAACATACATGTCTTTAGTTCCAGTACCTAATGGTCGGACATAGCCTAAACATATACAAGAAAATCAAGGCAAACAACATGTCCTGTCCTAGTATGGTTTTGCCAAATCAAGGCGCCATTGGTACTGATATAATGCACTAATGATCGGATATAAACTTACAATAATACTCATGTCCTGATCATGTACACTACAAGAAAACAATTATTTTACGAGGGCCAATTTCCTCGTGACTTCATCGTAAAAGTGATGTTACGAGGAATTAACGAGGATACCCGTTTCGTCGTAATTCGTTTGTCGTTAAATATATTTTCTCGCCAGTTCCTCGTTAATTAGCTAGTCATATATTTCCTCGTAAAGACGAAGTAAAGATTTCCTCGTAAATACCACGTGACATATCCACGTAAAGACGTCGCTGACTTTCCTCGTAAACACCACGTAGACGCTTTCTCGTAAATACCACGAAAATACCATGGAAAGTATTCCTCGTAATATCCATGTAAATACCAAGAAAAGTTTTCGACTTAAGAACCTCGTTAACACCTCGAAAACATTTCCTCGTGGATTTCACGTCCACTCTTCCTCGTTAAATCCACGTCCATTTTTCACGTAAAAGACTCGTAAATTAGCTTCGAATTTACGTGGTTTTTTATTTTTCTTATTTTAAAAATATATTCAAATAATAATTACTAAAAATAAATTTATTTTAAAATTATAAATTTAAAAATTTTAAAATCTAAAATTATTTATTTTATAAATATTTATAAATAAATATGTTATAAGTTTTGCATTCATAAAAAAAGAAAAGAACAATAGAAAAAAAACTAAGAATGCTCGTGCATCGCCTGATAGAATTCATCGCTCCTCCTCGAGACATCTTCCTCGTTATGTGGGACGGGGCGGGTGGCTCGCCTGGAACAGGGTTTTGTTCTCGCATGGTCTTCAACAATGCTTCCCATTCCGGATTTGTGGCGGCTATCACGTCCAAAAAGCCCTCCACTCCACCCATACGAGCTGTGAACGAAGTTTTCGTCGAGTTCAACTCCGTTCTTGTCGAGGCCAGCTCATTTCTTGTCGAGGCCAGCTCCGTTTTTGTCGAGTCCAACAGATGGCGGGTCTAACCGGCTACCCGGCGGACCGAACATCTGTGTGTAATGAGTAGTGCGCTGATAATTGCGAATACTCTGAAAAAAAACAAAATTTAAATCAACATTTAAACTAAAATCTATTAAAATATTCCATAAACCTATCTAAATTCTCTAAACTAACCACCTAATCTAAATTCCCTAAACTAACCACCTAATCTACCCTATACTAGGAGAGGAAAGAGAGAGGTTTACCATCTTGGAGAGGTAGAGGAGAGGAAATGGAGAGAAATGAGGAGACCTCGCGGCTTCGCGTATATATAAGATTAGGGTTCCTCGCCATTTCCTTGTTAATTAACGAGGAAAGCCCGAGGCCCGTGTTTCTGTTCCTCGTAAAGACCACGTAGACCCACGAGTAAATTGCGAGGCCCGTTTTTTTGAGACGAGGAAATAGCGAGGCCCGTGTTTTTGTTTACGACGAAATACCGAGGCCAATATCCTAAACCCCTAAAATCTCAAACCCCAAACTTATAATCTCATCTTTCATATCTTCTACTTCATATATTCTCAAACCATCATCTTTCCTCAGTCTCCTCTATTTCTAAATTTAATTTTTTCTTTTCAACATTTAGTTTTCTAAATCGAAAATACTTTAGAAAACTATAAAAATATAATTTAGATTTAAAATAAACCTTATTTTCAAATCTATAAAACTTAACTCTGAACATTTTTTTTGTAAGATGATTTAAAATTATAAATCTGATTTAGGATATTAATATTGTAAATAAGAGATATTAATATTGTATATTTTGGATAAGATAGAATTTGGAATGAATTTGGATTGGTTTGAAGAGATTTTGGTTTAAAGGAAGATGTATTTAGAATATATGAAGTAGAAGATAAGGAATATATGGTTTAGGGTTTACGGTTAGTTTCGGATTTTAGGGATTTGAACATTTCCTCGCGACTTCCTCGCCAGATGATGTGTTATTAACGAGGAAAAGGGAGAAATGGTTTAGGGTTTAGGGTTTGGATTTAGGGATTTGAACATTTCCTCGTTAAGTCCACGTCATTTAGCGAGGAAGTGGCGAGGAAATGTGTTGATTTAGGGATTTGAACATTTCCTCGTTAAGTCCACGTCAGATAGCGAGGAAGTGACGAGGAAATGTGTTGACGTGGAAATAGCGAGTATACGCTTTAAATACATGGTTGTTTCCCTGTATCGTATCCCACACAAAAAAAAAAATAACACATTTCCTCGCCACTTCCTCGCCATGTGACGTGGCTGTAACGAGGAATATTAAAAAAAAAAATATTTCCTCGTTAAATCCACGTCACTTGGCGAGGAAGTGGCGAGGAAAAGTGTTGACGTAGAAATAACGACTAAACTTTTTTCTATATATATGGGTGTTTCCCTTCCTCATATCCCACACAATCACCCAAATCACACAATATACTTAGAAATATGGGTTTGAAATTACGTGAAACCAAAAAAAATGTGTTTCAAAAGGTTCGTGGTTAATTCCTCGTCCAAGAAAATCCACGTAAAAACGAAGCTACATTTACGTCCACTTTACGACGAAATTACTTTTCCTCGTAACTAAGACGTCATCCTCGTAAATGCGACGTCAGTTTACGTTATCTTTACGAGGAAATACTTTCCACGTTAATTCACGAGGAAATAACGTGGATTGCTTTTTTCCCCGTTGCTTCATCGTAAAACCGAAGGTATTTAACGAGGAAATATTTTCCTCGTTAATCTTCCTCGTTAAAACCCAGTTTTCTTGTAGTGGTATGACATGACAAATGTATGTCCGAACGTGCAAGACTCTAATGGAACTTAGGTGAGGCTTTTCTGGACAAGGCTTTTCCTTGTCCTACTGTGGACCAAAGGATCCGTGACCAAGCTAAGGGTCCTTACACCCTTTTTCCTCCTCGGGACTAAGAGGGTCTGAGTCCAAGCCTAAAGGGCCTCACGACCATGGGACTTACAATAGGTTTGTGTCCGGACCAAAGGAACAACTTCCTTGTCCTTCTTATGACCAAGTGGGTCTTTGTCCGGACCAAGGAACTTTACAGCCATGGGACAAAATGTTTGGGTATTTAATTTGATACACAAGGATTCTATCTCTTAAGATACTCAATTTGTAATCCCAAACAATCTTTGTTTGTCCCAAATTTTCTTTCAAAACTCTTAGATATTTCAATCTATTAGAAAGTCTCTCTAGAGGTTCCTAGGATTTTCTTAGATCATTAATCATACACTTGTTCAATCTAGTTCTCGAGAACTTGTTGCATTTGGAAACTCAATACCTTCTGGGATTTATATATATTCATTATCCAGTGGACTTATAGGCGGGTTTTTACATCCATGAACCGCAAGTATAAGTTTCTTTCTTATGTGCCAGACTTATCTAGGAACCTCAACGTTTGTTGCATCCACCACAAGGAGCATATCTCCTTATAATTGATTCCTGATCTTTGTGAGAATACTTGTGCATATGACCATGCCTTATATCATGCATATGGTCGTGCCTTATATTAAGCATATCTTGCTATGTTCATTCCTTTCACAAAGATTTATTTCTGTCCAACTGGTTTAATATCTAGAGGTGTCCGAACATATGGGACCAATCCTCTCTTTTCTTAATAAGTTTAACTCCACGTCTCCTTTCCATATGATCTTATTCTTATTGTTGAGTATACTCATATATAGACGTGGGATCATGCTCCTCAATCATTTCATAATCTCAAGTGGTACATTGCATGCATAGTATTAGTATATCATTTATATTGAGTACTCTTTTATTCCATTGTGTCCTAAACATGACTTAACTTATTGAGGTTTCATTACGATCTTCAGTACCCTGATGCTAGGCGTCCCAAGCATCATTCTAGGTACCTTAGGTACAACCTCATCCATGGCCATGGCTTTTAAGTTTATACATCTTATGATCGATTATGTCTAGGAGTCCATTATCCACGGATTAGCACATTTCTTTAATATCCAAGGGATCTTATTTTTAGGACTCATTGGTCTACCATGTTTTCAAACATGTCTTAGACTCAGTAGCAACTTCATTGTGTTCTCTTGAACATCAATTCGAATTTGGTGCATTCATAGCTGGTATAGATGACTTAGTCATTCTATTCGGGTCTGTATTGGAATCTGACAATCTGTTTAAGCTAGTTTTTTTTCTGACTCGTCATATCTATTTTTTGGTTAAGAAACATAATTTGGTTTTGGTGTATTTTAAGCCTAAATCGTGTTAAGCAGTTATTTGAATTTAGGGAACTATATTAAAGATTTGGATATTGTTTTTTTTTTTTTGAAGAAAAGATTTGGATATTGTTTCATTATTTTAAGTGTTATATACATATGGAGCAGGTTATTAATTTTTCCCCTTTAAATTTCACTGCGATGTCTGAAGTCAGGCCTGGAAGTATGATTGAATAAACGAATGATAGACTGTTCAGCTTATGAAACTGTAGAACATATACATGCATTGAAGTTTGTATTTTTGTATCTGAGTATCTTGAAGAACACCTCCTCCACAGGTCAGATTCTTAGGGGTGAATTAATATTTTATAAATAAACGTTGATTAAGTTGTAAATGAAGCAAGAAACCATTACAACATATTAGTAATAAGGAAAAAGTCCTTTACAACATTTTGCATAATTTTTTTTTGTACAGGTAGTTACAGTACCTTCAGTGGTCATCCGCCTGAGATAGTTAAGAAAATGCCAAAAGCAGATCTTGATGAAGAGGTAAATCAACTTTTTTTTTTCTTTTCCAACTCAACGCTGATATTTAAAATTCTCTTTGTTGTCGAATCTTATGCCTTGTGGTTGCAATATTACTAAGTGTTATTTGCATTTGGTCTAATTTTATGCCCTCTAGGCGTGGAGACTTCAAGCCGCTCTTAGTGAACAAACCGAAATCACAAAAATGAATGTGCACCAGGCGAAAAGCAGAAGATATGCAGAAGAAAAGTAATTGCAGAAAAACTGCATTTATCACCCATTCAGGCTTCGAATAGGTAACACAGATCAAAAAACACAGATCAAACAGAAATGCAAATTAAGCAGAACAAATGCAGATCATGCAGAATAAATGCAGAACAAACCAATTTTAGAAATTATTATATTTAAATAAATAATTATAAATTTTAATAAAAATTAAATATGTAAAATATAACTTATTATAAATAATTAAAAAATATCATGTTTACAAAAAAATAAAAATCAATTTCATCATTTAATAGTAAAATTTAAAATTATATGAAAATTCATCACGATTACAAAAAATTATAAAAATATTTTTTTTAATCATTTGGTTCAACTATAAAATTTAGCTTGGGCATTTAACCCATATCCAAAAACTCAAACCTGAATCGATCCAAAAATATTAATCTGAACCGAATCAAAAATTTACAAGTACCTATTAAATGTAAAATTTTGACTAAATTTGCATATACTTTCTATAGTATATGAATCAACTAGAAATATTTAAAACTAATCAAACATAAAATAAAATACTGGTTTTATTAAAATATAAAATTAACTAAATAAAACATGAAAGTGCATGTATATGTCATAATATATTTAAAAAGAACAAGTAAATATTTACTAAGTATTAATGAATATAAAATCTAAATTATTTTTAATAAAAAGAAATGAAATATTATATTATTTATAGATGATGGATTAAAAAGAAAAAGAAAAAAGAAAAGAAAATCTATAAAAGCCCATTGGTCATCTGCCCCTCACGAGCTTCATCCTTCTCCTTTTTACCTGCAGTCCAAAAAATCAACATAAAAATAATCTATATACAGAATATTATTAACTTATTCATTATTTTTAGTTTTGTATTTAATTGATGAATGGATACTAAATGTAGTCTCTTCTGCATCATTATTTCTTCTGCATCTCTCATGTTTCTCTCCTGCTTCACATTCATACCCTCAGTAGTTAAAATACAAAGTTAAAAATAATTAATAAAATAATAGTGAGCTGCATACATATTTATTTGTTGCATGCAGATTTATGCAGATTTATTTGTGTGTTGTTATTTTTATCCTGCATTAAGAGAGGTAAATGGGTTGGACGATGGACAGGTGCCCAATGGGATGTTTTTCTTTTTTCCTTTTTATTTTAATACTAGTGGTTTGTCCGCGCTACGCGCAGAGCGTTTTTTTTTTTAAAGAATTTGCTATGTGCAGGGATGAGCGCTCGTGCACCATTCGGTTTTAGTTCATGTCTATTCGTGTTTTGGAGTTTTAGGGTTAAAAATTTCAGCCTCATCCAAATATTTGTAGATTTTGGTTTAGATTCAATTCGAATCTTTAAGGGTTCAGTTCAGATTTGGATAACCTATTTCAATTATATTTTAAAAGTTTAAAATTCATATATACTTTAAATGTTTTAAAATCTAAAAAATATACAAAATATAAATTTGAACAATGTATGCCAAAAAAGTTTGATAAAAATAATATATGCCACAATACATAAACTTAACATAAAAATTAGTTTAGTTTGAATATTTGGATGGAGAATCAGTAGATATTTCAAGTACTTTTGTCTTTTGGGTATTGTTTATATAATTTTGACAATTTGTATATATTTTGAAGTATTTTGGGCAACTTCAAAATAACTTATATAATTTATATTTTTGATATTAAATATGAAGATAGTTAATATATTTAAGTATATAAATCTCATTTGGATTTATTCGGATACCCGACCGGTTTTCTAAGTACTAAAATTTTGAACCATTCCGATCTTCAACTAGTTTTGATTCTTGTTAGATACTATTTTTGAATCAGATTTGGTTCGGTTCTTAGGGTTCGGTTTTGTGCCCATCCCTAGTTATGTCATTGTAATTTTATATTTTAAAATTAGTAACTTGGAACATGGTGTCTTTTGATAGCCCCTGCATATTTGAACAAAAAGTGGTTGGTAATGTTTGGAAAAATATTGCTGGAACTTTAATGTGGACGTTTGTTGCCTATAGGAGCAGCACTATTTATTCATGTTTTTGTTCCAAGGTGAGAATCTGCCTTGCCTTGCTGTGACCATTAAAACGCTTAGCTACTCAAAGAAGGATCTGTCTGCGCCAAGCTTCTCTTCACCCGTAACTGTGTAAGTGAAAATGCAGCCACCCATAAGAGGAAGGACACAAATAGCAAATACTAAAATTACTACGAATATGTGAAAAATAATTTATTCCTCTCTCTCTCTCTCTATATATATATCTTCCACTTATTGTTAATATATATATATATATCTTCAACTCTTACTGCCCCTGATTGGTCACTGAAGGTGTTGTTTGGTTGCTGATGAAAATATTTTTGATATAACCATGGCTGCCTTCGGTCACCCACTTGATTGCCTGCAATTATTATGATATCAATGTCAATACGATTGTTAAAACGGAAAACCTGTTAAGGAACACCTGGTTTCCTCTCTATCTTTCCCTTCGTAGATGGTGTTGACATAGAGCCTGACGCCTCTGCAGTTTGATTCTTTAATTTTCCTACAGTGGTGGATGCATTGCAGCTGTCCTGATTCGGTTTCTTAACCATGTCTTTGGGAGTACGTCTAGTGGCAGGCTGAGCTGAACCTTTTGAATTTTTGCGAGGTTCAGTATCTAATACTTATAGACTTAACCTTGTAAATGTAAAAAGCGAGAAAGATTTTTACTTAAGTGTCAAGTGAAAGGGTGTCTTGCAACAATTATGAGATAAAAAACCTGCAAACTTAATAGCCTTTCATGTCAACGGGAGGTTACAGAGTGCTCCGTTACAGAAAAAAACTTGACCATAGTATGGTGATATGGTTTGATTGATATATGAAAATATGTGGATGGATGTTTGTGTACGGTAGTGAAAAAACCACCAGTGAAAATAACTGTCAGTCACTCCCACGTGGAAAGAATACTCATGATTCTTAGTTTCTCTTTTCCAATATATATCTATATTTTTTCTAAAACAGAAAGTGTTTGATTTACATAATATGATAACATGAATGAAGGAAGTGTCAATAGTGTCACCATGAAATTTGTAGTTTATTAAAATCGGGACGACACCAGATATAATCGAATTAAATAAACGACATAAGTGATTTAGGAGGACCTTGCATGATTTAATTATGAAAAATTTACATTTAAAGACATATTTTGACTTTAGAATTTCATCTAGAGACACATCTTGCATGTGACACACATTTTTTATGTATTTTGTCTATTATATCCTTTTATAAAGGTAAAGGCTATACCTTTCTTTTATTCTAACTAAACAAAGATTTTCATCGCAAATAAAATAATAATCATCAGTGTCTTCTCTCTCCTGCCCCCATAAATCTAAAAAAACACTCTCTCTCATATCTCAAATTCACTTTTCCCAAATTCATCTTCTTTGATTTGATCTCTCAACTCGTAGATCATATCAAAAATCTGAGACCACCACCATATTCCTCTCCACAAAACGAAGCCGTAGCTTCTGACCACGTCTGAAACAGAGCTCGGACGCGTCCATAATCGTTGTGAGAAACTTTGCCAAAATCAACATTTTTCTCTATTTTCGAATAGAATTTTGACTCAATCTCTTGACTCGTTTATTGTATTAAAATATGAGACCATCACCATTGTTCCTCTCCATGAAACAAATACGTACCCACTAACCACGCCCCAAGCAGAGTTCGAACGCGGCGAGAAGCTTCGTCGAAATTATTGTGAAAAGCTTTGATGAAATTGTCGTACTTGTCTCTAATCTAGTTTAAAATTATAGACATTGGCATGAATCAAAATTATGGATTTGTCGCAGAAGAAGAAAATGAAAAAGAAGGAAGAGGTGCAGAAGAAAAGAGAGAAAGAGAATGCTCGTTAATGTTGATGGATGATGCAAGTTGTGGATGGATGATTCGTGGATAGACAATTCGTAGATAAGTCGTGGATGGATAATTTGTGGATAGATATGCAAAGAAAATGTAAACTCATCTATACGTAAACTACATACACATGTGTATTCATAAATTACATCAACGATATATTCTCAACTGATCCATCCACAATAGTTATGTCCACATAATTGATTTAAAAAATTAAAATTCTAAAATATCAAAATATATATAATATGGATCTCAAAATATAGAAGAAAAAAAGTTGTAATTTATTTTGTACATTATATATTTATATTTATAAATTACAATATGAAAGAATACAAAATAAAACATATTGGGATTAAAATATTTTTATGTCTCTAAAGAATAGCTTTTTGGTTCTAAGAAACCAATAGAAAAAGTTATAAAGGAGATAATTTTTTTTGTCGACAAAAGAGAGAAAATTAAAAATAACAATAAAATATTTTTTTAGTTCTGAAATACAATACTATAATATTTCTTTTCACTTTTCACTAAGGGCTGTTTCGTCCATTTTTATCTTCACTCTCTGGGAATGTGTCTCACATGTGCGATGTGCCTCTGAATGAAAGAGAAATTCATATTGTGTCCCTTAGTATAAACGACTCTTTAATTATTTGACAGATGGTTGCTTCTAATGAATGGTAAATAACTCAACATAAGTACTAATATAAAATACGCTTATATTAGTAGTGGGAACAGCTAAACCAACATAAGTATTATTTCATAAACGATAGATAGGTGGAAATAAGGCTGCCGTTCATCTAATCCGTATGTGTCTTCTTAGCTGCCACATTAGGGACATCAGATTGGCTGATATGTGGCCCAACAATCGGGTGCTTCCACATAGCAAACTCCTTATCAGTTGGTGACGTCTCTCAATGTTTTTATCAACCTTACCACATGCTGAGATGAATGAGCTGGCTCTGGGAAGATTGTCTTTGGGGCCATGGCCACCTCACTTTGAAGACAAATGCAACAATTAACCGTCGAGTTAGTGTATATTCTAAAGATGCTACACCTAGGCCATGATTATTGCATGGTCCTTAGGACGGGGTTCTTAGCATAATATTAAAAACGTCTCTTAACTTTAACTAATAAAAATTAAGAGACGGTTCTTAAATAAGAACAGTTTCTTATTTAGTTAAAGTTAAGAAACGTTTTTTATATTACATTAAAACCCCTACCCTAAGAACTTTGCAATAATCATGTCCTTACATCAACACCAAAACAGGAACCGGAGAAGGTCTGATAGGTTGAGCTGGAAAGTGTGAATATTCCCAACTAAATCAGTAAAGAGAGGTGCGACCTGGTTATCCTTATTGTTAGCTAAACCTCCACCCTGCAGGTGACGAATGACGTTATGAAAATAAACCAAAGCAATAGATTTGAAATGTAAAATTGAAGGAGTTGTATTTAGCAGACCATGAGATACCCAACTTCAGTACCGTGTATGTTTGTCAGTTTGGTCATCTCGGTATCAAAAGCAACAAACACGGACTTGTTGGTTTTCATCTGATATGGTCAACTCCAGTCTGATGTTGTGATGTGATGATGTATTCATTTGTTCCGGTGGTTTATGCAACTGTGCCATCAGCAATCAGTCTGATGTGTGTATGAGCATTTTGTGATTTCTGTTATCAGAACCAGAATTAATTATACGAAGTAGTGCATTTCCACGAAGAAACTGCGATTAGGGTTCAGAGGAAAGCGGCAATGAAAACAATACATAAAGGTTTTACGTCTAACTTTGGGTCATACTAACCGAGTGCCAAATATAACTATTATACAAAGCCCATACAAATCAATATATAGAAAGCCCAAAAAGATATAATGAAGTAAAAACGCATGAAAGAATGTGCTGACATGGCGAATTCTCCTTCTTTTGGAAGACTGATGTGGTAGCACCAGGAAAAATTGAGATTCTCCTTTATATATATATAGATTGTTTCTTTGTTATATTACTTTTTATTCTACAAAATTTCATTTTTGATTAAAAATAAATTGGATACATGTATTTATTCTAGCTTTTATTTGATTAATTTTTAAATATTTTAAATAACACTTATGAATATATTTAATTGTCAATTATCTTTGTAATGATTGAAAAACTATGTTTTATAACACATGCATGTATTTTTATATAAAATTAATGAAAATATTTACATATGCATGTATTTTTATATAACACATGCATGTATTTTTATATAACACATGCATGTATTTTTATATAAAATTAATGAAAATAAGAAGCTCTGATGATTGCAGTCTGGAAGGAAGGTGCATGGAATCTTACAAATCAATTGTTACCAATCAAAAGACATTTTTTGTTTAATTTAAACCATTTTTTAATCAAAAGTCAATCTGGAGTGATTGGCTTATATTAGTGTCTGACGTTCTCAATATTACTGCATTTAGGTTCTTTTTTTGAAAGTTGGTTTGCATTTAGGTTCTTGTGTTTAATTTTACAGCAAATTAGATCTTAGTGGTTGTTTCTTGAACAAAGGTTTTAAAATGTATACTAATCAAGTTTACGAATTAAATAATTATTTAGTATGGTTCATTATTCATAAATTTTTAATTTATTAAGACAATACATCTATTTATTTATTTTGTTGACTTGGGAAATCTGGCGGGCCAAGACCTAATTGACTTATCTCCGGATGCGTGACCACCGACACCAGTCAGACACAATTGCTCGCAAGGAGAGTTAGATACTCTTGTCACCTAACCACACGCTAAAGTAATCTGAAGGCATTACATTAGCATTTATATGTACGTCAGTACATGTATCATGTATGATTCCATTTTTTTATGAAAAATGTTATGTGATGAAAAACAAAAATAAAACACTTAGTAATATCAAACATCAGTTTATCTTTCTTTTATTTTACTTTTTTTGCTGACGTTTTCAACATCAGTTTACCATAGTTTAAACAATATTTTGACTTTTAAAATTTTAAAACGAATATCATCGTTTCTTTTACTTTTAAACCTACTATGCTGAATGTGGGTGCTTTTCGGCATGACTTGTTTTAAGGTTCAAAAACCAAGTTTGAAATAACATGTATTGACTACAAGATTTCTCAAAAGAAAATGAAAGTATGCTTAAATTTTGTTTTTATGAATCGTTTAGATTTTAGTTGAGATTTTTCACATCTAAAAACTAATTTGCTTATATGAACTAAAATTTAGTCAACGAGTTGGGTCAAATTGTTTAAATTGAACTGAGTTAAAATGTCATAACTGATGTTAACTAATGTCATATATTTTTTATAGTGAAACTCTATCTCCATATAAAGGATAAATCGTCAAAAATGTGAAAGATAAATACATTTATAAATTCATGTAATATTTTTCTTCTGAATTATTTGATGAATCTGTGTAGTTTATTACCGCTTGGTGAATTCTTGTAAATAGTATCCAAATAGTTTTGTTTACTATACTGATATGCATTAATTTCTCATGGCTTAACGAGTAAGAAAATGTCTCAAAATAGAATAGACGAAATCAAATTTGCCTAAAAAAACAACTGCCAAAGCGTGTAAAAAAGTATGAATCTTTTAACGTTTAAAAATGAGGAAGAAAGTATTCATGTTTCTTTATATAAATTTTTTTAATAAAAAATTTGCATAAACGTGTTTCTCTTTTGTGTTTTACGTTTCATACTAGTAATTATATACATATATATATATCATTACTCATTTATGTTAAAATATATTTAATAGATTGAACTTGTATAAATTTCATTAATATAGCTTTGGTCTCCATTGCGTATATAAACATCCAAATGAGTTTTAAATTTAGTTTAAAAATAACAATAAATTTAACTAGAAGTCATGTTTAGGTTGTAGAGACTATAAACATTATAATATAAATTTGAAACTAAAAAAATATTTTCATAATCGCAAGCCTATAAATGTGGTATATTAGATTTTATAGATTTGAAAGAAAAAATAAGACTTTTATATGAGAATTAGACCATAATTAAGCTTCAATCGCAATATTATTCTCTTCTTATAAATCCTAAAGTAACTTTACTTTCTTATTTATCTTTTCTCTGATCATTTTTTCATCTCAAAGCTCACTTCTCTTCTTTGTTATACAATTACATTTTTTTTTACAAAGTCTTTTTTGTTCAAAATTCTATAGCTGCCAATTATAATGTGATTCTTCTTCCTTTTCAGCCTCAAATACCATGAAAGTATTGATTTTAAGTTTTGCTAGTCATAAGATCATCTCCAATGTATCTTTCTATTTTTTCATCTATAATAGAGATGTGATTTTCTCTGATGTATTCCTCTAACATAAACATCTCTAAATATATAGCAAAATATAGAAAAATGTTATTTCTTCCTCTATGAATAGAGAAAAATCTAGTGATCTCTATTTTAGAGGAAGAAATAGAGTAGGGTTGGAGTAGTTTTGGTTCTAAATGCTATTATAGAGGTAAATATAGAGATGGGTTGGAGATGTACTAAGAAAAATCACCATGTATCTCTATGTTTTAACACCACTGTTGAGCTCCTCAATCCATGACATATAGATATAAGCCCACTGAACCTGGTGGTACCAGTGAGAGAGGCTAAGGTTCCAGATCTAATCACTTATCTTACCACCGTAACTAACGATTCTGTGACGAGGTCTTAATATAAAATAATAGAGTAAATCGCCATCTCAGACGAGTTCATGAACCATGGCTAATGCATTTCGGAGGATCCTCCATTGTGGTGATTATGATCGGAAAATCACCGCTTGGGATACATGTTTAGTTAGCTGCTTTTTTACAAATGATAGTTGGTAAGATGTTACAAAATAATTTTTGTTAGATAATACAATTTTTTTACACTGTTACAAAATAGGTTAAAAATAGTTGTTGTTAGGTAATATATAGTTTGTTAACTACTACAAACTTAGTTTAAAATAGTGGTCATTAGATGATTCACCTATATCTTCAATTTGACAAAAACATGAGATGAAGGTATAGACCACACCATTAATATTTATCGTTAGATAATACATTGTTTGGTACATTGTTATTTATCTAATATTTAATTTGTTACATGATACATGGCTTATTAGCATATACATGATCTGATACTAAAGAATGAATATTCCTTGTTTATGTATATTATTAGTTGTACATATATTTATAACATGTTACAAAATATTGTGATGAATTGATAAATGGTTGCGTTGATGTTCCAAAATAGTTATCACTAGCTGTTATATAGTTTGTTAGTCGATACATGGTTTGTTAGTTGATACATTGTTTGATACGTAGTTTGTTAATTGATAAATAGTGGTTATTAGATGATTCACAAATTATCCTTAATCTTTTGTTATATATGCCCAACAAATGTATATTAGTGTTTAAACATGCTACATATTTTGTTAGCAAGTAATAAATATGTGTCGAGTGTTAAGAGAACTAATACCATACATAATAACGAATACTTATGTTTTCTTTGTTATCAACCATGTATTATGTAGCATACAATGTATTAGTTAATAATCGATGTGTCTACCAACAAATCATGTATTAGCCACAAATTAGGTTACACAATATGTGTCGTTACTAATACATAGTTTGTTACATACTACAAACTAGGTTATAATTGTTATTAGATGATCCACATCATACTCAATCCCTTATTTTATATGTATATATTACTGTTTTTGAACATACATGTTCTGTTAATAAATATATATATATATTCAAAGTGTTAAAATGATTATTAACTAATAACATTTGAGTTATCTTCTTTGTACAATTGTCTTTTACTGTGACAGAGGCAAGGACGAGGCTCAATGTTCTAGAGTTTGGATATTGTTCGGGGAAAACTGGAAAAAAAATGAGAACACAATTTCACTGCAATATATAGTGCATTCAGCGTCGAGAAAATGATACAATGGTGACAAAGACGAAATTTGATAAAAAGTCAGCGGTAAATTGGCACCGAAAATAAAGTTTGCGGCTTTGGGAGACTCGAAAAGAAAATTGGTATACACAAATTTTAGGAGAAGTTGTCAATGTTGATTATGAATGACAAGAGAAAAATAGATGAATTGATAAATCGTATGAATGCAAATGATATTAAAAGAAAATGAAAATATAGAAAGAGATGAATTTTAAAAAAAGAGATTACAAATAAGAGTTGGAATAGATGCAATTTGGGAAGTTTAATGCCAAAATACTACAATAATTTAAATTTTAATCTTGCTATATTTAAGTTTCTAATTTTGACTTCAAACATGTATATGACACTAAATTAGGTTAAGATCCGCGTCTTACGCGGGATGAGTATTGTATATACAGATATTTTTACATGCTATTATTTATTTACATTTTTACATATTATAAAATTATATATATATAATATATATATAAGAGAACTGAGAGGCCAATAACTATTTCGTTTATAATTAAATTGGTTTAAACATATAAATCAAAGTAGTCATTATTATTTACTTACCATCATTTTATGATAAATAAATCTAAACAATTATTTTATGTATTTTATCTGATATAATTAAATTTAAATGATATTAATATATATAGTATATTTTAATATGACTATTTGTTAAATAAAATTTTGTTCATATGGTTTTATGATCATTTATATTTTTTTATAACAAAAATTTAAATCATTGATAACAAAAAATTTAATAAAAATTGGCTTTTATGCCATAAATTGATCTTTTAATTAGAACAATACCCTCTTCATTCAGCCTTTAAAATCGTTCTCATTTTAATCATATTTCCTCTAGTATTTTCCTAGCTATGTCATCTCTCTCTCTCCTTGCTATGTCAGCTAAATATCAGTCTAGTCTACAACATCTTAATCCACGAGCTCTTTTCTCTCTTTTCTTATTCACTTTTTAGTTTTTGTTTTAATTTCTTTCTATTATTAAATTTTAATTTGTTGGATGATTCAAAATGAGTTTTTTTTAATCCACAAATAGCTATTTTTCTTTTGGTTTTAGTGAATATTTTCGTTCATGGCATTAAGGAAGAAGACAAAACTTGATCTACATTTCTTACCGTACGAACAAATCATGTTTGTACCATAGTGTATGATAATCATATTTTAATCCATCTAGCTCTCTTTGTTTACCTTTTAGGTTGTTTTGTTTTATTTTGTTTTTAAATTCTATAAATCTTGATAATTGAAATAAATGGCAAAGGACGTCATCTCATAATTGTTAGAATTTTTTTACACTGCTTTTCATATTATGTTTTTGATCTAAACTCTGTGAAAATGATTTTTACTAAGCTGGATTCAAACTAAATTTTATTATTCCATTGAATTTATTTATTTTGTTTGATTGTTCTTTTCAAAGCCTTAATCTTTGTTGATTATATTCTTTGGACTATGGTCTTTTAGTTCTCTGATTGTATATATCAAAATTATATGAAAATCTGAGATATGTTTGGCGGCGTAGGTGAAAGTTGCGTCAGATCTAGAGTCGGAGCAGTTGATAAAGTCTTTTCCTAAAGTTGGGAAGCTCGTAAAGAGTGAAGATGAAGACTGAGAGGAGACGAGTGAGTTCATGATGTTATTTTCGTTATAGATAACATTTAGGTTAACAAACATTTAACTTGTTACCTGATATTTATTATGTTTAGTAATCTTTAGTTTTATGTCATCATTTGAAATAAATGTTTTGTTAGATGTTACTATGTGATTATCGCTAATTGATAATATGTGGTTACTTGCTATAAACTGTGTGTCGTAAATAGATATAGAGTTGGTTAGATGATGCATGACTTGTTAGGTGTTTCTTCTTACTAGCTGATACATTATTTGTTACCTGATTCATCTTGTCGTAGTAAATACATTGCTTCTTTATTATGCATGGTAACAAATCATATATCAACTAATAATCTATCAGCTAACAAAACATATACATGTTTCGTTAGCTGGTATAAGATTTTTTACCTAATAATTTTTTTTCATAGGTTGATATATTGTTTAATATAAAAGACATACAATAGCTTATGTATTTGTTAACCACTAACGTATTTTTTAGTAACTATTATATTAAATTTTTCCTAGATAACAATAAAGTAGCCACTCCTTCATTTACCAGATAACAATAAAGTTTCCTTTAACTTTATCAATGGTCGTTACCTATAGATGCATCCCATTAACATATAATTTAGCATCTTTATTGTTATCGATTAACCAACTTCGTATCAACGAATTTGTGAATCATAATATTTTAAATGTATGGACAATCTTGATCTTGTAGATATCAGTTTATTTTTACCCAATTAATTGTATAGAATATTACATCTATATTGTGGTGGTGTGTATTATCAAGCTAACAACAAATGTTTAACTAAACTTTACCATTTATACTTACCTCCATTACATCGTCCATTACATTGGTATATATTTGTCGATAAGACATAAATTAGCTAATGAGTTTAAGTTCATACTTAGCCGTTAAGATGTACATTAGCTAATGGATGTCTTAGCGACTAAGTAGCAATGTGATTATATTTTAAATATTCTATAGCATATTATGTTTAACATAAATCTATTCATAGATATATTGTTAAATCTATATATAATTTGTCTAAAACCTAGTAGTCAATACAATCCATAAATTAATATATTAATAAATATTAAAGCATTAAATAAAGAAATGAAGTGGTGTTATAAAAAGAGATAATTGGCGTGTATAGCCCTATCGACCACCCATATTGGTGAACTGCCCTTCTTTTTTCAAAAAAAAATTTGAGACTAGAATACCCCTAGACTCTACACTCTGAACCTGAAACAAGTGTCAGGCTAGTAGACATGAAACCTCATGCTCTCCAGCTGTGTCAGATCCATCTTTCACCTTGTTCTCTCTTTACTCTCCCCATGAAATCCCTCAAGAAATCAATTTAAAATAATTATAAAAACAATTGAAGCCATAAACTTTTAATTGAAACAGAAAATCGCCAATTGGGTTTTCAGTTTTTGTTTTTTTTTCTATAAGACTCTTCATTTGAAGGTCAGATTTTTCAGTTTTGAATCGTTGGAACTGTTAAAATTCTTCAGTAGTGGCGAATTTTCAAACATTAACTCAACGGGCCAAGTAGATTTTCACTCCCCATAATTGGTATTCTGCAACCTTTTCATCTCATGTTCTGCTATCATTTTTGGGCATTTGGTCTCGTTTCATGAGAGCATCATATGAAATTGACTGAAATATTATATGGTCTCTCTGTTTCGTAATCTTTATAAGTGTTTTTTTTTATAAAATAAGCTTTATAAGATTTTCATCTTTAGTGTTTTTGATTACATAATAGGGTCTGCCTTTATATGTGCTCACTTTTGATTGTTTTCATCGGATGATGAATGAGTTTTGTTCTGATTTTGTTTCTGGGAACATAGCAAGAATTTGGACAGAGCCCATTGAAACAATGCTGTGGCGGAGTCGAATCCAATGGCAGAGCCAATTTAAACCTTAAAGAAAGTTCTACATGTATACCTATGAAGGTGATAGAACAACTATGTTTTCTGATTTTAGGTGATTTATGTTACAGATTAACCACTTATATAAAAGTAAACATGTATTTATACGATACTTTTATTGTTAACATGCTAACTTGTTTTATAACATGCTAAGTTCTTATTATTTTACTCGTTTAACTTTAATATTAGTTAGTTAACTTTATGCTTAACTATAAAATAATGCGTTAGATTGAAAGTAATACAAAATTATATAGTATATTGTTAAGTTTCTGACTTCTTTAACGTGTTATAAATAAATATAATTCGATAACAAAGTTTGTAACATTTTTAAAACTTGTTTACTCGCTAACAAATTTTGTAACTTGTTAAAAAAATTGTTAACTCGCTAATAACTTGTAAAGTATTTGATGGTCAATTTCATTCATGAGTTCTAGTGTGGTTCATCATAAATCAAGAAAAAGTAGTTATCAAGTTTTCATTTTCATAGGTTTACTACCCTAAATTTACGTTTTTTCAACAAACGCTACATAATTTAGGAAAGTCGGCAAACTTTTTCAGAGATCAAATTTCCATCTCAAACAAAAATTTTATTATGAAAAAGACGAGAGAATGCAATGTTTTACGGAGAAAATTGTAGGAAGAAAAAGAATTTAGGAAAAAATGTCAAAAAAGTGAATGAGGATAGAATGAAAGAGAATGCCAAACAAAGAAAAGGATGCAGCGAAAAGAGAGTATCAGATGAAGAAGTTAATTATAAAGAAGACAAAGGGCATTTACGGCAATCTAAAACAGAAATGTTACCGTATTTTACTTTTATGTTAAATTATGTATAGATTCTCAATTTTGACACTAGTTAGGGGTATTAAACAAATTCTCTCTGATAAAAACGTTAAAAAATGATCACCAATTAAAAATCGTAAAAGCTGTTGCATGTGTGAACCTTGCTGCACACTAGTGTTTGTGTCAGACAAGAGGGTCAATTTGGAAAATAATTGTAAAAAAGTGCATCATTCACATTGTTTCTTTCCCATCAAAGGTAACTTGCTAATTTAAACCTCAAAATGATATATTGAGCTAAATCTTTAAATTTTCAATATGAAATTTTTAATATTTTTAGTAATTTAAAATCATTTTACAAATTCATTAAAAAATTTGAAACTAAAATATTAAATTATCAATACTTCTTCAATGCAAATTTTGAAATTTAAATATTTATGTATTTTATATGATATATAGTTTTATTTAAACAATATTAAAATATATATATATAATTTTTTCTTAATCTAATTATCTATTAAATATGAATTTCTATTCACATAGTTGTATGGACATTTGTATCTTATTGTAAAAAAAAAAATTAAACTAATGATCACAAATTTTTCAAAATGTGATTGTTTACAGTTTTATTAATTTATAGTTATTTTTAAAAAATCAAAATATAACATATACAGAAAAAAACTAAAAACTAAAATATAACATATAAAAAATATGATACGGTAAATGTGATTGTTGAATTTGTTTTTATAATATAAAATTATATAAATGTGATATGTCATTTACAAATTATTATCAAATCTTTATTATTTAAAATCATTAATTGTAATAAATATATATATATATATTGATTAAGGTAGGTTATTCTTTATCTCTTATATGAGAAAAGAATGAAGAATGTTTTTTATATTAATAATTTTATGATTAATTTATTGAAAATTAACTGTATGTTTAAATGGATCAACTTTTTAAAAAAGATTATGAAAATTATTCTTGTGATTACACATGTCATAACTTAAAGGTTATAACATTTATCAAATAATATATATAAGGCATCTCTCAATCTGAAACCTAAAATAAATATTTCATTCAGCTACGCTCGGACAGAGCCTAACTGTAGTACAAAATATTAAAATTCAAATATACTTTTTTATTGATAAAGTCCCAAAACTATAATTTTTATAAATTAATAGTGTTGGGACTACACCAAAACTATATTTTTTTATTAATTTATAGAGATTATTAATTTATCGATATATTAATTGAACCAAAAATTCAATTTGGGATTATAAAATTATATTATTTTATAGATATTTTTAGTATATATTAATTTATAGAGTATTAATTTAAAGAGGTTATACTGTATATTTCATACAAAGAGCATATCTAAGTTTTTTATTTGGTGTGGATTGATTGTGTAATAATAACTCATTGTTATGATCAGAGCTACTAGTCTATACTATCATTTCATCATATAGACTATTTGAAATGGCAAGAGTTTGTCCTAGAAGACTCTCTCCCAAGCTCGAAGACCGAGATAGCCGTCATCTCCAGAATGAGCCTCCTCTCCGGCGTACGACGGCCTAGTTCTCTGATGTTGGCCATCTCCTCCTCTTCAACGCTGCCCGTGACTGAGCCTAACCCGATGGTCACCCTCCTGACCCCTTTCCCAACGCCGACGAATCAACAGGTGCATCTCAAGCCTGCTATCTCTCCTTGGCAGTCTCTCCCTCTTACAGATCTGACCGCTCATTCTCCTCCGGAGCCTCCGGATCCACCAGATCCGCCGGAGCCTCAAGTGCCTCCTTCAAAACAAAATTTCTCCATCATCTTGTGGAAGTTCCTCGCTGCTGCTCAGCAGCATTCCACCCATCTCAAGCTCGATTCTGAAGATCCATAAAGCCTCAACCTCTGCCAGCATCACCTCCTCAACCGCCTCTCCAAGGCTCTGGTACAAACTGGTCCTTTCCTCCGTTAATATCTCCAGCGGCACTGAGTTATTCCGACGAATTGTAGGATCATAAGATCGAGAGTCAACGGTTCAGTAGTACCCATTTCAAGTAGTTGTTGTTGATCTGGGCTTTGTTTCTCCGAACGACAAGCTTCCTGCCTCCCTCCGCCAACTCGAGCTGTTTGTTATTGTGAGATGTGGTTTCAATTTGTATTGATGGTTTTGATGAGCCTTGTTGAGCTCCCAGTATCCATCTCTGTTTTGAATCTCACGCAGACGTGTTCCACTGGCCAATGGATCAGTTCTGTTTTCAGCACGAGCTTCTGGACCCGATACAATAATACCGGTGTAAAAATTTTAAGTCTAAACACAGCCTCCGTTTCTTCGTCGAATACTGTATCTAGCATCTCTCTACCTCAGCCTGCAACCAATATGTGTTTCACCGTCCATAATCTGGTTATTGAGAGCCGTTTACAATTGCTCCCTCGGGTTCACATAGCCCCTTTTCAGATATTGATCTTTCGTGGCTGGGCACAAAGTTTTGTACTCCGCTGTACATCCACTGGTCAATCATTTCTGTTTTTTGTGTCATATTAAGTTATTTAGGACTTGGTAATTCTCCTTCAGTGCCTCAACATCTCTACGGTCAAGCTTCCAGAAAAGCAGAAGACATCAATTCAATCATTTGTAAAATAGACACTGCTTGGAGTAAAGAAAGGAAGGCGGTGGGATTAGGTTGGGTCTTCTCCGGTACGATTATGGAAGCGCCATCCCAGGGATCAGCAACTCAAGTCTTCGTCAACCTTCCCCTGATTGCAGAGGCCTTCGCGATACGATCGGCTCTATGCAAGGCGTTAACCTTTGATTTCACAAATCTCAAGGTTCTCTCCGACATTTCAACGCTCATAAGAGCTATCACCGGCGAATCCCAGTCAAAAGAAATCATCGGAATCGTGAAATATTTCCGAGTGATCTCCTCTGGGTTTGCGACAATCTCGTTCTTTCTTCTGCTTTGATCGGAAAATTTTGTATCTGATGGATTAGTTTTTAAATTCTTCAAGCTCTGTTTTATGTGTAATGAACTTCTTGAATTGGACCACTTTTGGGCCCTTTCAATTTTTTAGTTCTTAATAAAATTTTCAGCTACAAAAAAAAACTATTTGAAATGGCATTATCGGATATTAGTATAAATACAATATAAAGACTAACATACTATTTTACCCAAATGAGTAAGAAGAATTTTAAAGACAATATATATATATAGTCTCAAAGCATCATATATATACTCTTCGATGTATTATATCTGTTTTTTTTTGTCTCCTCTGTGTCTTTTTCATTTCTTACTGACATACAAAATGTGGGTTACTGATATCATGAACTGGGACTCTAACACGTGTCCTTATTGGAATAACCCTAATTAGGACAAAACGTTGAAAGATGAAACTCGCATGCTTTCGTCGTTCGTCTTGTTTCTCACTTGGGGAATCTCTAAAGACTTACGTAAACCACTTCTTTAAAATTTTCCCGATTCATAATCCAACCAAATTCAACTAATTTGGTAAAGATTCATCACAGACGCAATGTTTGTGTGCTATTATTTAGTTATTATCTTCACAAATAAAAGATATATTATATCAAAAGTAACAGTTATTTGTTGATAAGTATTTGTATATTTGGGATAAAATGTTTATATCTGAGTAGAGCCATTCTTCTTGCATGTATAACTAACGAACACGGTATCGTGCATATGGATATTTGAATCATGTAATCTTCATGTCTTTTCCCATTTTTTTCTTGAATTCCATTTCATAAAACAACTATTTTAATAACTCGTAGCTTCCAAGAAGAATCATGTTGGAACTGCAACTTTCAAAAAAAAAAAGAGTTAGACAATACTTTAAAGGGGGTTTATTCATTAGAAGTTTGAAGTGATTTATATTAAAATGACAAATTTACTGTTATAAAAATATAATTTTATTTTAAAAATATATATATAATATTATTGCACTTGTTATTTGATAGAATATTTAGAAACCAAAGTTATTAAAAATAAGTTGTTAATTTTAAAATGCTACTAGTTATTTTTAAAATATTAGTTGAATTTTTTTATTTTAAAAATATAAATTTCATGATTTTAGATAAGATTTTATGATGATTTAAGTAAAATCATAGTAATTTCATTTATCTAAATCTATACTATTAAAATGGACTACTTGAAGCTCCAGGGAGCGTCCACATCATCATAAAATCTTTCTCCCAAAAGAGTCATGTGACATTATTATCAAAAAAATAAAATAATTAATAAGTAAATATATAGTATAAAGAAATATAAATAATAAGTAAATATACAACATAGGAAATAAAAAATATTACATTAACATATATCACAATATTATCAATTGATATAAAAAGTAAATATACAATATAAGAAAATATAAATAATAAGTAAATATACAATATAAGAAATAGAAATATTACATTAAACATCTATCACAATATTATCATTTGACATAAAAAGTAAATATAAAATATAAAAAATAGAAATAATAAGTAAATATACAATATAAGAAATATAAATATTACAATATAAGAAACAAAAATAATTAATAAGTAAATATAAAATATAAGAAAATATAAATAATAAGTAAATATACAATATAGGAAATAGAAATAGAAATATTGCATTAAATATTATCACAATATTATAATTTGATATAAAAGCAAGAAAACTAGAATAAGTAAAGATACAATATAAGAAAAAAATAAACAATAAGTAAATCTACAATTAAGAAATGAAGAAAACTAAATTAAATATTTATCTGAAAAATATATAGTAAAATAAATAATAAGTCTTCAAAAAACGATGAGGTTGAGGTACAACATGAATAACATCATTGAGTATATTTGCACACGTTATTTAGAATGAGTTTTCCATTTAGCGAACTCTAATAATTAGTAGTCAAACTTGAATGATTCATGGTTCCATCATGTGTTATACGTGAACATAATTGCAATAACATTTGCATTGTTTTGAAGATTTTGTTGTAATTTCGAGTATAGCCTTAAAATTGAATCTACATAGAATCTACATCAATTGACATTTTATAATTCCAATGTAAAATTCCAAGGTAACTATAAAACAATCGATCAGTTTAAAATTTTAATCGGGTTATGGTTCGGTTGGCAAGCAAGGACCGATTTATCAACAACCTAAACTTAGTACGCAGAAATAGATCAATATAAACTAAAATAAAGCGAATAAACAAAAATGTAACACACATGATTTTTTGAATAAACATATATAAATCAATTTTAGTTCAAATATATATTTTTCAAAAGAATAAGAAATAAAAAAATATTAATTAATATTATATTTTATGAAGAATAAACTAAATATTTAAAATATATTATTTTTCTATTTATTTGCATACCCCGCCCGTAGGGCGGGTTAATCACTAGTATATAATAAAATTAAACCACTCCAAACTCCCAGTTGAACACATCCTCTAAATGTAATAAGGGAAAATGTTATTTCTTAAAAAAAGGAAGAAAAATATACTGTGATTATTGTTGAACCGTTTAAAATTATTCTTACAAAACATGTTAAATTTAAAGAAAAAAGATGGCGGCTATTGCAAACCGTACGACATGATTGGTCGGGAGAAAGTGCTGGGGACAGAAGATCAGAACGCGTGTGCGAACGGGAGAGGAGGTATACCTGCGAATCTGTGGAACGTAGACACGTGGTCAAACCCATGTGCTTTCCCTTATCTCCCTTTCCCTTTCATTGGCGTGGAGCGATAAAGTACAAAACAAGTCAAAATATTTGTTTTATTATTTTATACAAATATATAAAATATCCAGTAGCAGTTTTAACTCAATTATTAACTATCATTTTTTGTTATTTTAATAAAAGGCAAAATATTATCTATCATTTTGACAAATATTTAATAAATTTATTACAAACGAAATTAACAACTTTTTCTTAAAAAATTTAAAAATAACTAGTAGCATTTTACAAACAAAATATTATTTTCACAAACAAAAAATGATAGTTAATTAATGTGTTTTTAGTTCTTTTAACAAATATTTAATAAATTTATACATATGTAAAAAAATTCAATAGTTGACAAAAACTTTAGATAATTATTAATGTTGTAAACAAAATAAACCATTAAAAACAACAATTGATTAGCTAATATAAATACGCAAAGAGAAGAAATGGCATCTTCAATGTAAAACATAATATTACTCTAAAAGGCGATTTCTGAAAATATATGAAATTTTTACAGTTTATTAATCATGCAGGTGATTTTATGTTACAAGTTTCATATTTAACTTTAAAATATTTTCATTTTCACATGTGTTTTGAACAGTTTTTGCCTTTATAATAGTATTTTGAGTATCTTTAATCTGATTTTGTTTTTTTCTCGTATAATAGTATTTCGAGGTAATTCTACTTCAATTCATTGCTACTTTTTCCAAAAATAGAAATTATTATTTTCTATATTTAAACCATTTTCAATATATTTTTTATTTTTGCTTTCATATAGAAAAATTATATTATAAAAAATAGATTTTCTCTAATGTATTTATCTAAAATACTAATCTCGAAAAATATAGAGCAGAAGATAGATGAATGTTGTTTTTTCTTCTATAAATAGAGAAAAAATAATATTTATTTTAGAAGAAGAAATAAAAGTGAGATGGAGCAATTTTATCTCTAAATACTCCAATAAAAGTAAATATAGAGATGAGTTGAAGATTTTAGAGAAATAAATAATAATCTTTATTTTTACCCTATAATTATGGTAATGTTTTAGAGGAATATATTAGAGTAAACTCTATTTTTATTAGATAGATTTTTTTATTTTAGAAAAATAGCAAAATACAAATCGATATTAGAGAGAAGAAATCCTATTTGTTTTTGTTTCACCTCAATTCTATCAAATTCTATTTCTGTTAGATATATTTTCTATTTTAGAAAAAAAATCTATCAAACCTCATTTATGTTAGAGATATTTTATATTTTATATTTTAGAGAAAAAGTAAAATACATTAGAAATGGTAAAATCAAGTTCTTTTCTACAGGAATATTTCTCCACACCAAAACCCATGTATGATGTACCGTTTGCGTTTTATTAGAGACGTTTCATGATCTTGTTTCTCATTTCTGTAGAATTAAAACACATGAAGTATTAGCACAGTAAAAGACGATTTACTTTTGACAATCTCATTACAAGAAATCTAGAACGATTCATTTTAATGGAGAGTGTAACTTTTATTCACTCAGAAAACCCATTTTGAGTGTATGTATTCCTTCTACCCGATACTGATGTATGGCAATCAAGTAAGAATGAAAATATACACTATTAAAACTTAATACTTTTTTGACATCCATTATTTATGCTAAATATTTTATTTTGGTCAATTGAGTGAAATATAAAAAAAGCGGAACTGGGAGGAAATAAAAAATGAGAGAGATGTGAAAACAGAGGAAAAAATTACTCTGATAAAACGTAGAGTGATGTTTAGTGTATCTTTTTGATTGTTCAAACATTGAATGGAGTAAATAAAATAAAATTTTTTTTTAACTGATTGGTAATGATCCAGAGTTAGAAGTAACAACATTACTAATGTAATCTTTTGCGCTAAAACAACCATACTGTTGTATATAATTTATAACACTCTTTGTTAAACTTGTTTTTTGGCTAAAAATTGTCATTGTTAAAATTGTTGCACTAATTAACAGAAATTGTTACTATTTGTATGCTGAGACCTACAAAATAATACCAACACATTGTTCAAACATGAAAGCTCCCTTACCATATATATATAATTATCTTTTACATACTAAGAGAGAAGTGTTTTTCTCCCTGTTTTTTTTTTGGTCTGAGTTTTCCCCCAGTTTAGGGATCCAAAATTTAACAGAGTCCAAATCTACAATCAATTAGAACAAATACATGACCACTACAGATATTAAATCCTCACAACAACCTTTCGTTTTCTACAATACAATTTCGAATCCCAAGAACTATATAAAAACTCATACTACGTATTCTTAGTGGTTTAAGAAAATATTTTATAACTATTAAATTCTTATATAATGTTTCCCAAATTGTTTCTTAATTATCAAGGTATTATTATGCTGTTGTATATAGCATGGGCAATTAGCATTTTTATTGCATGATTAGGAAAGGTTAGCTTTATTCAATATGTACTTCACACGTAGTTGCTTCAAGTACATTATGTTGAAATTTTAGCAAAAAAATACATCATGCTGAAACTATATAAAAATAAAACATTTCGAAGAAAAATCTTGAATATAAAGGCAGTTGGCTTTATAGTATCAAATATCAATTAGGTCTATCAGAAAAAAATATACTTGAAACTGTTCCAAAAACACTACAAAACAAAAATAATAGTAGAGACGGTCACAGTAAATTAGGCATAGACCTACCGCTAGCTAAGATGTTAAGCAAAGCGATGTGCTTTTCATTTATTTTGTTACACAAGACAATCAGTTGTTTCTATGTTTTCTTCGCAAGAAATAATATAATAACCCTTTACGTTTCTTTTTTTTTTTGGGTCAAAAATAACCCTCTACGTTTTAATTTTCTTTTAAAAAGTCAAAACTAATCGAGTTCGAGTTCTTTTATTTTCACCAAAAGACTAATCGAGTTCTTAGTAAACTAATGTTGTTATACCGATCAAAATCGAAAGTCATTTAAGTGATTATATATACTTAATTTTATGTTATTCGAGTTTGTTTGAACAAGTGTTATTCGAGATTAAAAATCGGATTAAAGGAAACTTTAGAAAGAGTGGGAACGTAACAAGTCCGTTATTGATACACTGAGGATGAGAGTGAAAAAAAAATAAACGGTTGTAAACCGAATGGTTTAATGGCTCGGTTTATGGGATGTCCAAACCATCCTTATCCATTCTCGGATAAGGTCAAATCTTAGCGGCTACAATATTGCCTCTTCTTGGCCGATGGAGAATATTCACTTTGCCATTTATCTTATTTTCATTTTGTAGTTATCTTTAGTATTGGACAAAGTCCCACATCGCCTAACATACTCCCAATGTCGGCCAATGGTTCCATATATAAGGAACCATTGCCTTGCCCATTATGAATAACACATTACATCTTCTTTTACTCAATACAAAGCATTCGATCTCTCTCTCTCTCTCTCTAAGAATCTTGCAAACCTCAAGCTAAGAACATCAAGATTACAACACGTTATCAGCACGATCAAGTCTCTACAATCCACGAGCTAGCCAAGAAGAAAGCATCCCAAAATTCGTGATCACCTCCCTAGCCAGATCATCGGCCGATTGCTCCATAAACCCTAGCCGCCTCAAACTTTTCTTTTTACTCTTCAATCGATTTTGTTCTTCATCTCTAAGTCCTAATTCTTGCTTTGAATTGCTTGTTTAAAGGTCATACAAACAGGAAGATCAAATCCATTCAAAGATTAAGGTAAGTCTTCATCAAAACCTTTTGATTGAATGTTTTGATCAAAATTGATTTTCTAGAAAGATGTTTGAGGTTCATGATTTCAAATTCGACTAAGTTGTTTAGATTGATTGCTTGAATCTATCTTAAGATTAATAAATAGAAATCGACTCCATTCTTGTTCATCTAGGATGATAGATTCATAATTTGCTTGTTCTTGAACTTAGACAACTTGTTAGAAGAAAAATCGGCTAGGTTGCTAAAAATGGAAAACCTAACCCTAATCCGACCTAGTCTCCTAAAAACTAATTAGGATTGCTAAAATTGATTGTATGGCCGATTCATTGATTGATTATTAGATCTAAGTTTAAATTTGCTAAAATTAAGAATTAATAAAACCAATCCCTGGAAATGCTAAGTTGTTAAACTAATTGCTTGAACTCCAAGTTATTTTGCTATTAGGATTTATGAATCATAAGCTGCTAGATTGATTGATCACATAGGTTGATAGATTTCATTGAACCAATTGATTAATAAGTTAGGTTGCTAGAAATAAATCCCTAAACATGAATTCTAAAATCTAAAACTCAAAACCTAATCAACCTAATGATCAGTCCGGATATTCCAATGATCAATCCATAAATGGATAAGACCCATGATCAAATCTGGACATGCAAATGATCATACCAGGGACATCCCTATCCGGGATCAACCCAAACCCAAGACAGCCCAGGACAGTCCGAGACACTCCATGTCCGGGACCATCCGGGACAGCCTGTCCGGGATAAGACCCAAGTCGAGGATACACTGTCCCAAGCCGGGATAGTCCATCCATGACCAAAACCATTATGGGACAACTCGGGGCACCTTGACCCAATTCGGGCCAACCCGAGGCACCCTGTCCAGAACTCGACCCGGGAAAACCCGAGGCACCCTGTCCAGAACTCGACCCGGGAAAACCCGAGGACACCCCATGCGGGACACTCTGTCCGGACATCACCATCCGGATGGACAACTCGGGACAAACCCAAATTCTTGATTCCCTTGATTGTTTGATTGAGACTATATCATTAAAACTAAACTATAAATCTATATGATTTCAGATGTCTAATATCTCAAACTAGGATTTTGTTGCCCTGAAAGTCTCTGGAGAGAACTACTTGCAATGGGCACTTGATGCCAAAATATCCCTAAGAGCCAAAGGCCTTGGTGAATGCATAGTAAAGGGAAACAATGCAAGTGAGAAAGAAAACTCTCGGGCAATTATAATAATCCGTCATCACCTTATGGAAAGCCTAAAGGAACAATAGCTTACCATTGAGAATCCATTAGAATTATGGACAGAACTTAACATGAGGTATGATCACCAAAGAACGGTGATCCTTCCAAAGGCCATATATGATTGGACCCATCTCAGAATTCAGGATTACAAAACCGTGGATGAATACAACTCAGTCTTGTTCAAAAATAGTCTCAGAGATGAAACTATGTGGCGAGATTGTAACTGATAAGCAAATGTTGGAGAAGACCTTCTCCACATTCCATGCCAGCAATGTACTGTTACAACAACAGTACCGTGAGAAAGGCTTTAAGACATATGGAGAATTCATCTCATGTCTACTACTTGCTGAGCAGAATAATGAATTGCTTATGAGGAACAGTGAGATGAGGCCACCAGATTCTAAGCCATTGCCAGAAGCACACAATGCCTCAAAAGAAACTAAGGAGGATAATGAAGCCAACCATGTCCAACATAACAACCATGGACTTAGTGCATCATTTGGAAGGGGACGCGGCCGTGGTAACTATCATGGACGAGGACGTGGACGTGGAGGCTATGAACGTGGGAAATGGAGTCCCTATGACCGTCCTAATCAGTCCACTAATAGACGAGGCAAAGGCAGGGGTCGTGGCAATCCTCCCAAGCCACAAAACCCAGCAAGCTCAGTGTGCCATAGATGTGGAATGAGCAACCATTGGGCAAAAAATTGCCGAACCCCTAAGCATCAGTAGACCTCTATCAAGGAAGTCTAAATGGGAAGAACCCGGAAGCCCATATGGTGTATAATGATGATGAAGGAGACTTTGACCATGAGGGAAATGACCTCATGGATTATGAAACTTCAGATTGTTTGAAAGATTAAAAGACATCCTAAAATGTTTGCTTGTTTTTGTGCTTTTCTATGATTTATGAACTTGTTTTATGTTTTCTTTTGATTTGAATAAAATGAATGATTCAGAACTATGTTTACTGTTTTGAAGAATGAAAGATATGGACATACTTGTGGTTGACAGTGGATCAAACCACACGATTCTAAAGGATAAGAGATTCTTCATGAATCTAATTCTTAAAGATGCCAATGTTAGTACAATTGCTGGTACATCAAGCTTAATAAAAGGCCACGGCCAAGCTTGTGTCCTATTACCCAAAGGGACATATCTAGAAATAGATGATGCCTTGTATTCCCCAGAATCAAAGAGAAGCCTCTTGAGCTTTAAAGACATTCGAATGAATGGTCTACATATTGAAACAATGGGAGAAGGGAATAAAGAGTTCATACACATATATGAACTCGACCAAGGCAAGAAAAAGATCTTAGAATCTATACCAGCAATCTCTACCGGCCTTTACTATGCCAAGGTCAGTATGATAGAGGCCAATGCCACAGAGCATAAAGAGTTCCATGAGAACTTCAACCTATGGCACGACCGGTTAGGGCATTCCGGGTCGTCCATGATGCGTAGGCTGATCTTAAATACTAATGGACATACATTGAAAGGTAAAAGAGTTGTTCCTAAGAATCACACATGTGTCTCTTGCTCACAAGGGAAACTCATAGTCCGACCATCACCACTAAAAGTATCTAAGGAATCCATAAATTTTCTGGAAAGGATACAAGGGGACATCTGTGGACCAATACACCCACCCTGTGGAACATTTAGGTATTTCATGGTACTCATTGATGCATCCACAAGATGGTCCCAAGTATGCTTGTTATCATCTCGAAACCTAGCATTGGCTAGGCTGCTGGCCATATCATAAGACTGCGAGCCCACTTTCCAAACATTCCTTTAAAGACTATACGTCTAGATAATTCTGGTGCGTTCATGTCCCAAGCTTTTGATGATTATTGTATGTCCATGGAGGTAAGTGTTGAATACTCTGTGGCACATGTCCATACACAGAATGGTCTGGCCGAGTCCTTTATCAAAAGGATCCAAATAATTGCCAGACCCTTACTTATGAAGTCTAAGCTTCCAGCCTCAGCTTGGGGACATGCAGAATTACATGCTGCTGACCTGATACGCATCCGACCATCTGCTAAGCATAGATTTCCCCATCCTAATTATTAATGGGTCGAGAGCCAGACGTATCCCATCTTAAAACATTTGGATGTGTTGTTTATGTTCCAATAGCTCCACCACAAAGAACAAAGATGGGACCTCAAAGGAGGATGGAAATATATGTTGGATATGAATCTCCCACAATTATAAAATACCTTGAGCCAACCACGGGTGATTTATTTAAGGCCAGGTATGCGGATTGCCACTTCATGGAATCCGAGTATCCAACATTAGGAAATGATAATCATGGGCTGATAAAAGAAATATCATGGAATCATACATCCCAAACATGGCAAGATCCTCAGACTCAAGCATGTGATCTTGAGGTCCAAAAGATAATACATCTACAAGAGCTAGCTAACAAATTGCCTGATTCCTTTACTGACTCAAATCGTGTGACTAAGTCATACATACCATCAGCCAATGCACCGATAAGAATTGATGTTCAAGTGGGACACAATCAAGTGGCTACAGAGTCTAAGGCACGTCTTAAACGTGGTAGACCAATTGGTTCCAAAGACAAGAACCCTCAGAAAGCAAAGAAAGATGCAAAATAATCTGTGGACGAGGGAACACTTGACTTGGTCAATGTGGCCGGTCCAAAGATGGACGAGCCAGCATCCGAGAATGCTCCTAATGAGCCGGATGGACCAAGGGACAATGACATAGATATCCCAAAGGATGCCGAGATGCCTAATGAGGTTTGGGACGCCAAAACTCAGGGTATTGAAGGTCCTAACAATAATGAGATCTCTATAAACTATGTCATGTCCGGAAAACAATGGAACAGAAAACATGTCGACATAGATGAAACATTTGCATGCAATGTAGCACTTGAAATCATGGATATGAATGAGGATCATGAACCCACGTTTATATATGAGTGCACTCAAAGATCAGATTGGCTCAAATGGAAAGAGGCCATAAACGTGGAGTTAACATCATTAAGGAAAAGAGTGGTCTTTGGTCCTATAGTTCGGACACCTCTTGGAGTAAAGCCAGTTGGACACAAATGGGTCTTTGTGAGAAAAAGAGATGAACATGGAAAGGTTGTAAGACACAAAGGTCGTTTGGTGGCACAAGGATTCTCACAGAGACCAGGAATCGATTATGAGGAAACTTATTCCCCTGTGGTGGATGCAACAACATTTAGATTTCTGACAAGTCTGGCCATAAGAAAAGGATTAGACATGCGGTTAATGGATGTAGTAACCGCCTATCTATATGGTCCACTGGATAATGAAATATACATGAAAGTACCAGAAGGCATAGAGTTGCCCAAGAAAGCCAAAGGTTCTCAAGAACAATATTGTATCAAGTTGAACAAGTCCCTGTATGGATTGAAACAGTCTGGACGGATGTGGTACAATAGGATAAGTGAATACTTAATAAAAGAAGGCTACAAGAATGATCAAGTAAGCCCATGTATATTCATTAAGAGATCCGACCAAGGCTATGTGATTATAGCCGTATATGTGGATGATTTGAATATCATTGGAACCACAAAAGAGATTTCCCAAACGGTCGAGTATCTCAAGAAAGAATTTGAAATGAAAGACTTGGGAAAGACAAAGTTTTATCTGAGACTACAAATAGAACATCTTAAAGATGGTATCCTTGTGCACCAAAAGACTTACACAGAGAAGGTCCTAAAACGGTTTAACATGGACCAATCACATCCCTTAAGTAGCCACATGGTCGTGAGGTCCCTTCGACTGGACACAGATCCATTCAGACCTAAGATGGACGAGGAAGAAGTCCTTGGTCCGGAATTCCCATACCTAAGTGCTATAGGAGCCTTGATGTACTTAACAACCCATACTAGGCCGGACATATGTTTTGCTATGAGCTTATTGTCTAGGTTCAGTTCATGTCCGACCATAAGGCATTGGAATGGGATCAAACATATCTTACGTTACCTACAAGGAACTAAAGATATATGATTGTTTTATACTAACCAAAACAAAGAAGATTTGATTGGTTTTGCAGATGCAAGATACTTATCTGACCCGCATTGTGCTAGGTCTCAAACCGGCTATGTGTTTACTTATGTAGGAACAGCCATTTCATGGAGATCAATGAAACAGACCATAGCAGCTACCTCATCCAACCACTCGGAGATACTGGCTATCCATGAAGCAAGCAGGGAATGTGTATGGCTAAGGCTAATGACACATCATATCCGAGCAGTATGTGGGTTTCAGATGCAAAGGAACCTCCCACGGTTCTGTATGAGGACAATGCAACATGCATAGCACAGCTCAAGGATGGATACATCAAGGGTGATCGGACCAAGCACATCTTGCCCAAGTTCTTCTTCACACACGATCTACAAAAGGATGGAGAGGTCAAAGTACTCCAAGTCAGATCGAGTGACAACTCAGCCGACCTCTTCACTAAAGCTCTACCAACATCTACGCTCAGGAAGCTCATGCACCAGATGGGAATGCGTAGATTGAAGGATTTTCAGTGATGTCCAAATCAGGAGGAGTGATACGGTTGCACTCTTTTTTCTTCACTATGGTTTTGTCCCATTGGGTTTTCCTAGTAAGGTTTTAACGAGGCAATACACCAAACGTATCATGAGCCCTATATGGTTATGGCATCCAGGGGGAGTGTTGTAAACCGAATGGTTTAATGGCTCGGTTTATGGGATGTCCAAACCATCCTTATCCATTCTCGGATAAGGCCAAATCTTGGCGGCCACAATATTGCCTCTTCTTGGCCGATAGAGAATATTGACTTTGCCATTTATCTTATTTCCATTTTGTAGTTATCTTTAGTATTGGACAAAGTCCCACATCGCCTAACATACTCTCAATGTCGGCCAATGGTTCCATATATAAGGAACCATTGCCTTGCCCATTATGAATAACACATTACATCTTCTCTTACTCAATACAAAGCATTCGATCTCTCTCTCTATCTCTCTAAAAATCTCGCAAACCTCAAGCTAAGAACATCAAGATTACAACATAAACAACCTTTTGATGGCAAGTCACTTATGTGTTACCCATTTTAGTTTGTTGGGAAGAGGGCTAGTTTTTTTTTAATTCATTGTTATTGGTTTTGATTTGATCCAAAAAATTTGAATATTCTGTAATTTTTTGAAGAAAATTAAATATTAAAAACTATTATCCATTAAAAATGAAGCAAATCAAAAATACTAAATTTCAGAAATGAATATCTATTTCGCTCCGGCATCTAAGCAAATAGTTGTACATCTAAAATAAATATAAAGTTTTAAATATATAAATTCTATAATTATTATTTTAACGTATAATTTTTATTAAATTTATTTACAAGAATATTTATAAAATAAATAAATTAACAAATGAATATATTTTTATAAAACAACATATTAATTTAAATTTTGTATTTTATAAAAAGAATTATTTTTAAGATTTATATAACACGTAGTTTCATTAATTGTTACTTTTATTTTATATGATTTTAAAATAATAGTTTCTGAAAATAAGCTTGTATAGTTTCTTTTAAAATTACTTGCACTGAATATATTGGATGAGATACTAGTAAATATCGTATATATATATATAAATATATTAAAAACTAAATATCCGTATTTTTTTATCAAATCAAATCTGAGAATCAAATATCTATAAAATATTAAAAAATTACAAATACTTGAAATTATAGTGTTATTCACTCCGGCCATATGATGGTGATAACGACTTCTATTAATCTTCTCATTACACGTAAAATATTAATCGCATTACACATTAGATTATGTATAACAAGGATTACGTGTAAAAAGACTGCATGTAAATGTCCCTTCAAAAAAATACTAAAATTGAAATTTTGGACTAACAAAAATCGAGTATTACTTTATAATGCAATGGTCAAATTTAAAATAATCGAAGTTAATTAGTTTCACATTTTATTTTATTTTATTTTTCTAGGTAGAAGGATATTTAGATCATATATAGTTTTCAATCCAAGTAGTATATTGAATTATATATATGTTTTTTGACTAAAATTTGAATTATATATATATATATATATGTCGATCTACTTATTTATTTATTTTGTACGAAATTAGAAAGAAATTTAAAATGTTCCATTCTTTTTTAATGCTTTCACATGAGTTCGACGAAATGATATTTGTCCACTTAAAAGTCATTTCTTTTCAACATGAAACATTATTAACGATAGTGATATATAACTTAAGGTCATAGTTGTATTAATATGCAAAGGAATATTATGTAATTTGGAAAATATATATTACATAACTAAAAATAATAAACTCTAATCAAACCATCCCTTGACACCTACCCTTCCTTTATAAATGATAAGTCCTCCTCTTCTCCCAACACATCTTCTCCTTACTGCAGAAAAAGTAAGACAGGAAAAAACATCAATCTAAGAGAGATAAGAAGATCTAGAGAGGGAGGGACCAAGAAACATGAATAACCAGAATGTTAATGATCATAATCTTCTATTCATTTCTCAGATGTACCCTAATGTCTATACTTCATCAATACCACAACAAGGTTTGTCCATACTAAAATGTCTTTCTTTTTATTTCTTTTTTATAATTAAAACCCCCCAAAATTGGGTTTACAACTATCTTCAAGTGGGTCTTCTTTATTCTTATTTTTATTTTTTTGTAATGATAAATTTGTCTTATTTTAGTCCTCTATACGTGTATGATGATCAAGACTTATTAAAGACTTAAGATTTGGTGATAAGTTAAATCATTAGTACTGATTGGTTTCTGTTTGATCAGCAGGAGAATCGAAACCAGCGCGGCCGAGGAGGAGGAGGAAGAGCAAGAGTGTTGCGGTGGCGGAGGAAGGTGGAGAAGGAAGCAATGGGTGGTTTAGGAAGAGGAAACTGAGTGATGAGCAAGTAAGAATGCTGGAGATGAGTTTTGGAGATGAACATAAGCTTGAGTCAGAGAGGAAAGATCGTCTTGCTAGAGAGTTAGGGCTTGATCCTCGCCAAGTCGCTGTCTGGTTCCAGAACCGCCGTGCACGGTGGAAGAACAAGAGGCTTGAAGATGAATACACTAGACTCAAGAACGCACACGAAAACGTCGTCGTTGAGAAGTGTCGTCTTGATTCTGAGGTCCGTGATTATCTTCTCTTTCTTAAAAATAATTAATATTTTGCTATAAATTTCTTAAAGATGTATCATGTATGGCAGAGTTATGTAGTATAATAACGATTACTGGTTTTCATTTAATAACAAATATTTCTGTTTATGAACATATACTAGTAAAATGTTATACCTGAAGAAAAAGAAAAGAAAACTAATATGAACTGAAACCAAGACAACATTATAAGCAATTGAGAAAAAAAGATGTAGAAATCAAACGTTGATTGAATCACAATTTTGTTTTATTACCTTTAGTATGTAGCTAAAGTTGTAAAATACATAAATTGATAAATTATATATTATTTTATTGTATTAAAAGTAAAATAATAAGTGACTGCTAATTCCAAAAGAATAAATAAAACAAAGTGTCATTTTATGTAATTATCTTTCCGTACAACTTCCTTCGTTTTCTAGTGGTTACTCACTCACTTGCTTGTCTTAATCACTGGCCCTCTAATCACCAGACCCACAAAATTAACCTAATCAAATCGAAGTCATAACAACATGATTAGCTATAAATAGCAAGGTATTTAGTTAATCAAATCAACTTACTATTTCAGGTTCTTCACCTAAAGGAGCAGCTTGATGACGCTGAAAGAGAGATCCAACGGTTGGCACAAAGAGTCAGTGGAGCCATAAGCAACAGTCCGATCTCATCTTCTGTCTCTGTCGAAGCCAATCAGACTACGCCGTTTTTCGGAGACTACGAAGTCGAAGTCGACTGTGACGGTTACGAGAACTTGTTCTACACGCCGGAATACATTGATGGACTTGAATGGATGAGCCCATTCATGTAAAAACAACTATCTTAAAATATTAATTAATTTTATTAGTATAGAGATGGCTAGGTTATTTATATGATTGGTCGATATCTATAATGAAGCAGAATGTAGATTAAAACTATAGATGTAATTTGGTTGCTCGTCTAATGTTGTGAATATCTTTCTGTAAGCATCAATTGCTTAACTAGGATAACTAAGTCGAAGTTGGCTTTGATTTGTTTGACTTAAAGGTCAAGTTTGGACAAAACAATGTATTTATTTGTCAATTATAAGTAAATTGCGATTTATCTTTCTAATTATAGTTTTTTTACTCAAAATATATGTGGATATGATATGAAATCATATTATACTTGGTATTTTTTTTTTGAAAGAATTTAAAACTTTATATAATAAAAACCTGTTTACATCGATGCGCTTAGTAGTTAATATGCAAATAAATCTTTATGACATACATAATAAACCCTAATTTATTATGCAGAAAGAACTATATTTATCAATGAGTTTTCTACATTCACAAGCGTAGTTTTAAGAGCATGTCTATTAGAACAAGCGTAGTTTTAAGAGCATGTCCATTGAAAAGTTTTTAGGAAGGTCCATTGGACATGTTCTAAGCAACTACTGATACTCAACCTTTTTTTTTAACACTGGAATTTCATTCATATTCTCAATTATACAAAACTATAAATATATTGTCAAAAGAAGCAACGTACTACAACTATTAAAGGAACGTTTGGCCAGCTATTTGACGATGATATACGACCACTTAAAATATATATTGGTAATTTGACGATGGTAAACGACCACTTAATATATATATTGGTATTGTATTTATTAGTATGATAAAAAATAAATCACAAAAATATAGTTGAGTGGTACGGAAGATTTGAAAATGTGAAAAAAAAAAATTTGTAAACTAAAATGTGCTAAACATTTTAGATTGGAAACTTGTCATCTTAAATAAACCTGTTTGTGTGGTTAGGTGATATAAATATTTAATTTTTAACGTAAAAACTCGTATCTACCTGATAGCGGTGAGTATATTTCTAAGAAAATAATCGGTTGGATCTATGTTGGATACTATGGATTATCAAAAATAGTTAAGGTGCAAAAAAGATTGCGTTTTTCTCACTTTTAGTCGCATAATTTTAATTTCTTGGTTCCTTTTGCAGCGAACGACTTGGTTGTCAAATTTATATTTATGAATCATACTCATACATGATAGTGTGATACGTATAAGAAACCGTACGTACATAATCAATGAATTAGATTACCGACACTGGTTGTCAAAAAGAAAAGAATACGGACCACTGGAATCGATAGCCTGATAGATTTAAAAGCATGTCTTCTTGTCAGATTGGTACGTACGTGTTTCTATATGGACTGTGGACTTATATTTTTGTAAAAAAGTAAATATTTTTTAAAAGAAAAACCTTTACAATAAATAAAAGAATTTAGTACGTAATATAATCAAGCTATATATTACGGGTTTTCTTTAAGAACTCTTTATCATCATCGAACACATATAGTGGCATGGTATAGAAAACTAACGGCGAAAGGTATCGCACTCTTTATCAAAAAAAAAAAAAAAAAAGGTATCGCACTCGCACATGATAAACAAACACAAGCAAAACGACGATAAAACTTTAAATGTCGATGGATTACATTTAGCCAAAAAAATTAAAAGAAGTTCGGATAGAATGTAGCTCAATTAGGTAACGAAATAGTGTGGGTTCACCTCATGTGACAACAAAATTGGGTAGCTTGTGCAATAAGATGGTCCAATTTTGACTGTAGAAAATATCTTCTTATGCATATCTTATTGTCATCAGTTTTTATTATTTAAATCACAAAGATTTAGATAATACAAGATGTCTGTCCACGTCTAGAAGTAAAGAGAAATATGACATTGTAAAGCTTATTATACTAGTGAGTTATTGTTTAATACATCAATTGCTAAAACTCAAAGCTAAAATTGTAATAATGTTTGAGAAATTAGAGTGAGAAAGTTGCTCTCCAAGTAATTCCTAGTGGACTTTGAGTATTATCTAGTGGTTTAAAATGGTTAGGAGCTTTCACTGCATTTGTCAACATTTTTCTTTGTGTTTGAGTATACTTTGCTTGATTTATTCAAAAGCTTATCTATTTATTCAAAGTTGTTCTTTAAATTTTGAAGACAAGTTGGTGAGGTGGTTGCGAGATTTATTGAGTTTTGGTTGTTTAAACAGTTTTTAAAATCTGTAGTTGGACAAAGCCTTAATTGCTTTATCCTTGGATGAAGAACACACACCTTTTTCGATGTCGGAGCTCCCTAGTTTCATCTCTGTGGAGGAGAAAGAATTAATTATAATTGAAAAAATCTCCCATCTAGATTGCAAGAGGATGTCAAGCTTGATTATGAATATGCCATAAAAATCATAAAAAGAAGGTAGAATTCGTGGGATAGCATTTTCTCAGGAACGGGGTTAGTTCATCTTCAAAAATGAACATGACCTAGACGTGTCAAAAAGAGGAGTGCATATATTTAACGAGTGGGTTATTGTATTGTAGAGAATCCACATATAGATTATCTAAAATATTTTTTGTGGGTCCAAATCAGCAAAATTTTGGTTAACTTCTATACTATATAAGCTTGGCTGGTCTTGAAGATGTGATTGGGAAATTCATGGTTGTAGCTTTTGACCCGAAGAAACCTATCACTCAAGATTTCGTGAGGGTCAAAGTTTTGTTCAATATCGCACATCCTCTATGGATGTCGAAAGGGCTTAGCTTGTCGGGGGAAAGAACAACAATTATACATTTTAACTATGGAAAAGTTCAGAAGCGTTGCTTCTCCTGTCAAAGGTTCAACCATGAAAATTATATTTCCTCTACTTGTAAGGAAACATCAAGAAGAGGCAAACATGAGAAGATCCAAAATTTCTGAAAATCTGGAAAAAAGTGTGATGTCTGAGGAGGATCATCTCTCTGGAGTGTTGAATGAATTTTAGGCTGGATTAGATCTTTCAACAAGAAAATCTAAAATTTTCAATGAAGTCCTGAAAAAATTACGAAGGTATCTCTTGGCTGATACCAATGCAGACAAAGCAGTTGAAGTGGACATGGTCCAATGGTCGTGAAGCTTGAAAATGAGAATATGTGGTGTATAGATTAAGCTTAAGATTAGAATCATCTCTAGTGGTAACAAATGAGCTTAACAAAGAAAAATGTTTGGTGTTCAATTATGGGGAAAATGTGTTTGACATAAGTGCTTTAAGTGTCCACAACAACCCAAAAAAACTCATGGCTACTTCTTTTAAAGTTCACTTCCCTCTCATAACTCTTTTTGATTTGGATCAAGAAAAACATCATGCTGAAGATGTCAGTGAGACTAGCTTCTCTGTCTTTCGTTCTAACTAATCAATGGTTTTCATAACAGGGAGCATTGCACCTTATTCTTTTGGAATAGTTAAAAAAATACAGTATGCAAGAAAGAGACTTCCTAAATCATTAAAGAAGCCAAGAAATCTAGGTGCCAATGCAGAAATGGAAAACCCAGTGGAGAATAGAAGAAATGATAAACAAGTCATAGAAAGCAAGAAAAAAAGAGTTCATAGTAAGAAGTGAAGGAAAGGTCAAAAAACATGGTTGTGTGCCTAAAAGTGATCCAAAAGAGGGATTTCCCAATTCCTAGCGAGTATATAAGTTATAATTATCAAGGTTAAGGTGGCCTCAAGGTTTGACAATTCAACATCTTCGAATGATGACTCAGCACCATTTTCAGGAGATTTTCTTTTTAACTAAAACCAAAAAATATCAGAATGTATTAGTTGATCTTCAAGTTTGGTTGGGTTACGACCGCCTACATACTGTTAATCATATTGGTTTCAGTGGCGGTTTGGATATTTTGTGGAAGAAAAATATTAAAATTAATATTAAAAGCTCAGATAAGACAAGATTAAATTCATGCATCGAAGACTGGAATAGTTCCAACCCAAGACATATCCATCTTGGTCAATGATCAAAACCATAAAAAGAAACTAATGCAAGATGATAAGGAAGATGGCATGTTTTGGAGACAAAAAGTAGAAAAAAATGGCTTAAGCATGGAGATAAAAACTCTAAATTCTTTCACTCACCAGTGGAGGCAAACAGATCACGGATTCATTTATCAAAGCTCAATGACAAAGATGGTCAAGATAAATGGTTTGATACGCGAAGGCTTAGGTTGCTATTGATTATTTCTTTGAGCTTTTCAAATCCTCAAACACCCACTCATACGGATCTGTTTATTTAGAGCATGAGACCCAAGTATCATCATCCATGAACAATTTTCTAACCCATAGGGTATTAAAATATGAAGTTTCTGACACTATTTTCTCCATTTAGCCAAAGAGTGATTTGAGCTCTGATGAGATGACATGGATAGTTTTTCATAAATTCTAGGAGAACAATTCAGAAAATTTTGGGAACAATTAGTGAGACTGTGACTAGAGATTTAAGAGGTATTTGAGAAATAAATACTACCATATGATTTGAACTTCAGTTACTTGTGCCTGCTCCCCAAGATTTCTAACTTAGAAAACATGACTGACTTAAGACCCATTAGCCTTTGCTTTGTTCTATATAAGGCAATCTTGAAGATTTTGGTCAAGCGTCTCCAGCCATTCTTATGAGATATTGTTTCAGTAAATTAACCTATATTCGTAAGTGAAAGGTTAATCTAGAATAATATCTTAATTGTGCACGAGGTGGTCCATGCTCTCAAAGCTATCCAGTTATAGCTAAAGAATTCATGGGGTCAAAACAGATATGTCTGAAGCATATGACCAGGTTGAATGGAGCCATTTGAGAGCTATTATGAAGGCTTTGGGGTTTTATGATCAACGGGTTACATGGGTGATGATATGTGTGTTCTCAGCCTCATTTTCAGTGCTGATGGTTTGATCTCTTTAAGCCGAGGCATACGGCAAAGAGATCCACTGTCACCATTTCTTTTGGTACTCTCCACAAAAAGTTTATCGCATTGTTGAATATTGCTGAAAGAAACAACTTGCTGAGTGGGATGAGCTTATCGAAATCAGGTACCTCATTCAACCCTTATTCTTTGCTGATGACAATTGTTCCTTTGCAAAGCTTCAACCGCATAGTGTCAAAACCTTCACCGGATTCTACAATTTTTCAAATAAGCAACATAACAAATCATTAACTTTCGGAAATCGTCCATTTATTTCGGAGAGATGATTTCAAAAGATGAGAAGGCTGAATTGCAAGAAACTTTAGATATTTACAATGAAGGGGAGGGGGGAAAGTAAATACCTCAGACTCCCTGAATGCTTCTTTGGATCAAAGGTCAACTTGATGTTGTATTTAAAAGATCGTACTCAAGCCCGCCTGGATGGTTGGTACATGTGCAAGCTTTCTCAGGGGGGTAAGGAAGTACTCTTGTAAACCACAATATCAGCTCTCACAGTCTTAGCAATGTCTTGTTTTCGCTTACCCAAAATGATCATCGCTAAACTCTCAGGCTTGATGGAAATTTTTTTAGCGGAGCTCTAATTCATATAAAAGAAAAAATCATTGGGTTACTTGGGAAATAATGTGCTTACCAAAGAATTTAGGAGGGATGCGTTTCAAGTATCTTGAGAGCTTTAACCAAGATTTATTGGCTAAAAAAGGATGAAAACTCATTAATCAACCTGATTGTCTACTTACTAGATTTTTAAAGAGTATACATTATCCCCAATCTGATTTCTTGACTACTTCACGAGGTGACAGATCGTCTTTCGCGTAGATAAACCTTATTATTGGTCTATAATTGTTATAGAAAGGATTGAAACGTCAAGCAGGGAATGGCATAAATACAAGAGTGTGGACTGATATATGGTTGGAGGATCCGGAGGTGGGAATTCTTGTCTACCATGTGAATTAAGAATTATGTTTTTAATGTCAATCTCATGGCTAGTTTACGCATTGACCATATGACAAAGAAGTGGAGTTTTATGGCGCTTTAGGATGTGTTTGTTCTGGGTGACATTCAAATGATCTTGTCTAATGAGCCGGTGATATCTCGAAAATATTTTTTTCTCTTGAAAACATAATAGAAATGGCAGGTTGATAGTGCAGTGTGCTTATTGGTTGGCATGTGATCTAAATATTAAATCGTCTCAGCCTGAAGTGTTAGCTCTTCCATCCTAAATATTCTCAAGGAGAAAATGTGGAGATTCCTTACTGTCCCCAAGATCAGAATATTCTTATGGAAATCTTTTAGTGATGCGCTTCATGTAACTGACTTGATCAATTCTAGAGGAATGAGAATAGATTAAAGGTGAAAATTGTGTATTCTGAATGGAGAGTCAATCAGTCACATACTTTTTGAGTGTATTGTGGCAAGTATGAGCTCTTTCGAGTATCCCACAACCGGAACATGGGTTTCAGTTAGGTTCTGTGTACATGAACATTAGTTATCTGCTTCAAGATAAAAAGTGTTCGTCTAGGCAATATAGAGGACAAAAAATAGCCTGGATGTGGTTTGTCTGGGTTTTGTGGCAGAGTAGGCATGACTTCATGTTTAATGGTAAGAGATGGTCACAAATGGAGATAGCCCAAAAGGCCAAAAGCGACTTTGAGGAATGGTTCATAGCCCAGTTAGTTGAGCAAGAACTTTTAAAACGAAGCAGAGGCAATCAAGGAATTGGAGAAAATTTGTTGGAGATCACCACAAGATGGATGGTTAATGTGCAATGCAGCGTTTGAATGGAACATGGGAAATATGTTGCTAGGAGTATCATGGGTGGTTCATAACCATAGAGGTGTGATGTTAAGCCAAAGTAGAAGAGTGTTAATTTTGGAAATGTCTTAAATCTTTGTACACTAGTAAAAGAAACAGCATTCGTCTTAAATTGCGGTATGATACCCTTTTTAGGATTTGGAAAATTATTTTTTCTAAGATAAATATGTTTTCCTAAAGGGAAAAGGAAATCGAGTTTTGAGGTTACTATAAATATGAGTTTAAGGGTCTGTAAATTTATTCATTAACATAATAGTATACAAACTCTAAAGGAGTATGTCCTCAATACGTTTTTGATCTTAAGTGTTATTTGCTTTCTTCGAGTTAATTCGCTTTCTTTCATAACAAAGAGCATTCTCAGATGTTCCCAACAAGGATGAGGCAAAGTTGACAACGATACTATGGACGGTGGAGAGTATGGTAAGCATGCGGTTGAGAAAGATCATTTTTGCAAGTGATTTTTCGGAGATGTGCAATAGAAGATCTCATGACTGTCCGGCTATTAGGTTTCATGGAGATTAGTTAAAGTTTAAACTAAGCTCTATGTGGAGTATCAGCTTTTGGTGGTTTATTACAAGACAGATAAAGGGGCATCTTTCATTGATAAAAGTTTAACGAGATAAGGTTTGGTGCAGTCATATGTTGTGAATTGTTTTGACTTTTCGAGTTCTTTGTGAATGAAAGCCGCTTTCTCTAATGGTCCTTTTTTTGCTAAACTGTAAATATCATATTGATGAAAGAACGTTTATGAAATTAGTAACCTACAATTTGAGCCATCTTGGCAAAAAGAAATAAAAACAAGATGATTCAATTACGATAGACCTTGAAGATCATATTATCTTAACCACATCGACATGGTAGATCACATTCTCTAATGGTTTCTTCGGTGTCAAGTATCTATGAATTATGTTTTACTTTGTATTTGGTTTTTACCTTTTTGGGTAGGGTCATTTGGAGGGGGGGGGGTTATTTGTGTTGTGGTTGTATGGAACCTTTTAATCTTATTGAAATTCAGAAGGAAAAAAAAGTTGTAATAACTTTGTTGGGAAGATATGCAGGATAAGTGTCCCATGTGTCTTATCTCTGCACCAAATCAAGGCTTTAACTCTGTTTGTTGTCTCTCAAATGTAAGAGTTAAATGGTCACATAAAGTTTAGATTTTGTCAAATTAACAACGAAGAAACTGACAAATACATGTGCCTGTTTAAAGAGATGTTATATGTGTCAAAGTATTGCAATTTATTCCAAACGAAAAGCAGAATCGAGAAGTGATAAAAAGAACGCAATTGGTGTAATTTTAGGAAATACGGATTGATGTTAAAGTGTAAAGAAGCAACAGTGTCTGGGTACTTTTCAAAGTTGAAGTCAGATTCATTGGAGTATAGTATGATATGTGTCAAAAAATCATGGATTGATGGGTTGAAAAGTCGGTCATCTTTTCTGGTACATCAAATATTGTTTTGATAATTTCATTTTGTACATTTCTTAGATAGAATAATTTGAAATGATAACAAATGGAATTGAATACCATAATATTCCATTTATTTGATTATAATTAGTGAAAACATATAATATAATGTTGTAGAAACAAAAGGAACGCTGCTCCAATTACTTGCTTCGATCGTTTCTTACGTAGCGTTGTGTTCATACTACTCCTTTTCTTTATTACTATATTTTGTCGAAGGGTTTTCATAAATCTAAAATAAAGTTTACACAGTAGCACGTAAGAACCCATTTTAAACAAACAAATTAGACGAAAGGTTCATCAAACTAATAGAAATAAAGCAAGTGGAGGTGGGAACGGACATTGATGAAGAGCTAAACTAGAGCTATTGTTGTTCTTTATTATGTGTAGGATATATACTAATTATTCGTAACACAGACCTATTTTTGTGCAACCATTACATTCGTTATACGAACCATTTACACTTAGGCCATGAAAACTAGTCGGGGTCGCCCCATGCAAAATGCAGTTGATCAGTCAAGTGTGGAAAGGTCACTTTCACTTTGAATAACCAGTCTGATACTGGTTTCAACGTCGGTCTACTAATCGTTTTGTTGTGTTGATAGCTCACTGCAGACAGAGCTGGCCCTAAACATGCGGTGGCTCTATTCAAAATTTTATTATCTATCTATACTATTAAAACAGAAATATTGATATTTTTACATGTGATTTTTTATTTGAATTATCTATTGAAATTTTATTAAATGTATCTATTTATTTATACTAGTAAAACATAAATATTCTTATTTTTAACCTTAATCTATCATAGATATTGCTACTTTTGCCTCTAATTTTCAAATATTCTTTTATCTTTTAGTTAAATCGTCCATCTATTTAAGTTCAGTTATATAAATATATTTTCATTCTAACAATTAATCTACGAATATTAATACATATACCTATATTATATTTTGTTTAATAATATATCAGAATATCGTGGTTTTACCTTAGAAAAATCCAAATCAACCCATACAGCTAAATACACTATTTTCAATTTAATATAAGACGTCCAACAGTAATCATTAATTATAAAGTACATTTTTTGCAATTTATTATATTGACGACCTTTGCTTGTGTAATCGACTACATATAGTCTTATCAATATTACATATTGTCATCAAAAATAAAATTTATATAATACACAATTATATAATAATTTTTTTCTTTTCAAAAATCTAACAATCTTGAGTATATAACCTCAATATTCTCATTATTTACTTAATATTTTTGTCTAAAACTTACAATCAAATCTAAATAATTTTAAAATCCAACAATATTGAAAATATAGACGTATATTCTAGGTAATAACTTAATTTTATCTAAAGTTAGTTAATGAAAGATTTAGAGATCTCCTTAGTTATATATTGGAACCCCAATAATTGAAATCTATATATTTTGGAGAAGGTGTAATATTGAATATAAATGTATAATATTCATAACAGTTTTATTTCAAACCAAAATATGTTTAGATTATGAATATTTCAATCCACAATAAATGGTAACAAATTATATATTTTTCATCTCAAATTCATGATAATGATACAATTTATTTTAATATGTTTTACAATTTGCTAATAAGATATTGATGTTTTAACGTTGACAATAAATTGTGCTATATTCAAACTGATTGCTATTTTCATAATGACATAAAATAATTTGAAGGGTTTGCGACTAATTGTTGTTGTTGTTTTGCAGACAATGTTCTTAAAACCAGACCAAATAATGAACCAATAAAATATATAAGTCACGGTTTAATCCGGTTCAACCGAGTTTTAATAATAGTATTTTATATGTTTATATGTATATATAATAATATCGCCAAATAAATATGTATACAAATATACTGTAATTCATATATCTTTCTCTTTTCAAGATATCTGTAATTTTTATATAAAATCTTAGGGATTCTAACAATTTGAATAAATCGTAATTCATATATCTTTCTATTTTCTAGATATACTTCTTAAAAAATATTAAACAAATCCTTTTCTGAAATAACTAACTTAATTACAATATATTATATCATGTCTCAGTTTTCAATAAATTTTAATATAAATGTTTATTATTTTTAATAAAAATAAATAATTAAAATAATAGAATAATTTTGTGAAAATCATATATAACTATTATAGGATTTTGTAGGTTGTTCCATCAAATTTACTAAACTAATAGGTAAGCCTTCTTTATTTTCACAAATATGAAACTATTCATTTAAACTAATACAATTTTTTGGTATAAAATTTTTTATATATAAAAAAAATACAATATATAATATATTGAAACAGTATATATTTATATATATATATATATTAAAATCGATAGACATATTATATAATCATATTATAATTACAAACCTAATACACATTTTATAATTTCATCTACACCAAAAGAAACTATCAACTCATCTCAAATTTTGATTTTGGCAAATATACTTTCATACAAAGTAGAAAAAAAAGAAAAAAAAAATTAAATTATCATGTATTAATAACATGTTTTTTACACGAAAAGCTAATTTATTACTCAAACGTATTAATAACATGTTACAATTATGTAAACTACATAAAACATTTATACCAAACATAAATCTGATAACACATCTCAAGCTTTTATATCTATAAAAATTTTTTTTAATAGAATTAAATTTAATAAAAATTAAAAAATTATGCATTTGAAAGCAAGGGTCGAAAATAAAAAGCTTGGATTTAAATTTAATTGTAAACACACACAAATACCACATCAATGAAATAAAGTATTTGTCAAGAAAATTAATCATTTTTATTGGCTTAACATCCAAACGCTAAAAGATTTCAATCATTTATGAATATTACTACATCAAAAATTACACATGTGAATGTACATGTCAAGATCTAGTTATCAATTAAAATAATATATGTATATATATATATTCGGCTCTGACTGCTGACAGGTGAATCTCTTTTTCAATACCATTAAGCTTCACCAAAACCGGGCCTTAGCTCATTCCTATAAAACATTTTAATGGATTTCATCCTATACAAGACTTTTTTTTATCTTAGTTTGAAAAATTACATATATACTTTGAAAAATTATTTTCTTTAGATTATAAAAAAAAAATAGATAATTTCGAAAATCTTAAATCCCACTCTAGCTTCACTCTCATTCTACTCCGAATGAGAAGACAAAGTTGACTTGTGCTACATCATGTAGAACTGACAATACAACAGACATGGAGCATTGGAATGAAACAAGAACGACATATATATACCTCATCTGCTGTGTAGTCAGTTTTTGTGAACCTTACCAGTGAAAGAACTGACAATAATCAATTGTTGTATAGTCAAATATGTATTTAACCATACACTTTGAACCTTTATTTTTTGGAGATGAATTAAATATTTCGGACAAGACCCACTGAATAAACATAATTCGGCCCAATTGAGCTCAAGTCAACCCATGCGAAGATAAAGTTGGCAAAATTTAAGACCAACTTGAAGGAAAAAGGAAAGAACATTTGTATATAAGGAGGAGTCCGAAAAACGAAGAAGGACATTCACAAACACATACAATTTGGTACAAGAGCTAGGGTTTACATCGTTCTCCTTGTTCTTGCCAACTTGTCATTCTACAAAGTCTTATTATTCTCTTGTATTATCTCTTTCGATCATCAATAAGCATATTTCAAATATCCATTATGAAATTCAAAAGAAAGAGACACAGATCAAGAGTAAAACGGATCAAAGAACAAAAGGCTTTAGACATAATATTTCGACGCGACGAAACAAAGGGATCCTGGACACGATTGGCAGAATCACAAAGACCTTTGGAAGAAACCTAATAGAGACACAATTCTCACTGAGAATTACGGCCCTCATTATGGCGTCAAAGCAAAAGGTTTCCAAGGGTTATGGTGGGGAAAAATACATAAAGGCTTATGGAGTATGTTATTTTGATGCACATAATTTTGGCTTTATTGGACATCACTTGAGTTGTGTTACGAGGATGCATCATAAGCCAGTGTCAACAGGCATTCACGTTTTGATGGAGTCAAATATCGAATCACAACAATATGAAACATCAACAAAGAAAAGTAGGAAAACTACTGAAGTATGGTTTCTCAAGGGTGTTCTTATACTTGATTACATTGCTCGTATGAGCACATTCCATTGTTAGTTTTTAATGAAATTTTTAAGTTTAAATTTTAGAGGATTCAGAAGTAAATGAGCAATAAGTTATGTCAGGGAGATATGGTATAAATACAAGCTAGAAAAATTATTTTTATTGGAAACAATACATGATTTTTCTTTTGTTCAAAGTTATGAATTGCATTTTAGATATGATAAACTGGTTACGGTGGATCCAGACGGCACGAGTGGAGGATTAACACTTTACTACAACAATAATTATAAAATCATCTTATATACAAGCAACCGAATGAATGATGTGGATGCAAATATTTTGGGTAGACAAGTATTCTTAACCTTTGTATATGGGGATCCAGTACCAAAATTTTGGGAGAATTTTTGGAAAGACTAACGAGATACGGTTTATTGAGAGTGGATTTGTGGTTTACTATTGGAGATTTAAATGAAATTACTGAAAACCATGAGAATTAAAGAGGCACAATAAGACACGCATGAACTTTCATGGCTTTTAACAATATGATAAGGAATTGTGGAATGGTGCAATTCCCAGTATTAGGGAATACAAGGTCATGACAAGAAAGAAGAGGAAAATATATGATAAGATGTCAAGTAGATATGTCGTTGGCAAATGAAGATTGACATACTCTATTTTCATATTTTATACATAATATTTAGGAATGGTGGATTTTGATAATATACCAATAATGTTCATTCTGAAGGATAAGATACCTAGAAGAAAAGGGCAATTTAGGATTGATAAAAGATAGATTGATCAAGATGGATTACTGGACTCCATTGGGAGAGGATGAGACGACTTAGTAGAAGAAAATAACATGGATTTTGTCACTAAAATTAGCAGTTGTCGTCATAAAATTGGTGGGTGGAGGAAAAATAATCCATCATATGGAAAGGATAGAATAAATGCACTACAAAGGCTGTTGAAGGAAGTTCAATCAAATGACACTAGAACTCATGAGGCAATTATGAATGTTTTGAAAAAGCTACAAGAAGCGTACAAAGATGACAAAAAATATTGGCATCAGAAGAGTCAGAACATGTGGTACACATCATGAGACCTAAACACAAAATTAGTTCAACCAATGACAATGTTGACTGGGAAAGATGTGAAGTTCGCATGGTCCAATGAATGTGAGAAGTGTTTGTCAGCAATGAAGGATATGTTGACGAGCACACCTGTCTTAGTCTTACCCGAAGACAACAAACCGTATGTGGTTTACACGGATGCGTCCATAACTGGATTGGGTTGCATGTTGACACATCACAAGAAGGTCACTGTTTATGCATCTAGACAACTGAAGAAACATGAGGGAAACTACCCCACCCACAATCTGGAGATGGCTGCAGTAGTGTTCACCTTGAAGATTTGGCGATCATACTTGTATGGTGCCAATGTGGAAATGCTTACGGACCACAAGAGTCTGAAGTATATATTCATCTAGCCTGAGTTGAACTTAAGACGGAGGTGGTGGATGTAGTTTGTAGTTGACTACAATCTAGGCATTCCCTATCATCCATGCAAGGCTAACCTGGTGTCCAACGTTTTGAGCCAGAGACAGGTAGACATATCGGCTGGACGTGAGGCGGACGACCTGGAAGGTATGGTTCATACTTTACATTTAAATACATTGACTAGGTTGAATGAACCATTGGTTTTGGAGGCGGTAAACAAGGCCGACCTTCTTAATTGAATCAGATAGCTCAAGGTCAGGATAAGAACCTGAAAAAGGTTGCCTATAATGATAACACAGAGTACCAAACCACGAAAGACGGTACCATTCTGGTCAATGACGGATCAATGTACCTAATGATAGAAACTTGAAGGAGGAGATTATGAGGGAAGCTCATAAATCTAAATTATCGGTTCACCATGGTGATACCAAGATGTATCACAACGTCAAAAGAAACTATCATTGGATCGGTATGAAGGCTGGTGTAGTAGAATGAGTGGCTAAGTGTCTGACTTTCCAACTCATTAAGGTCGAACACCAGGTGGGCTGGAAGGTATGGTTCCAAGTGGGCTGATGTAGAACTTGCCTATTCCAGAATGGAAGTGGGATCACATCACAATAGACTTTGTGACCGGGTTTCCACGACCATGAATAAAAAGGATGCGGTTTGGGTCGTGGTGGATCACCTAACAAAATTAGCTCACTTCCTCGCAATCAAGAAGTCATATGGGGTTGACTAGATTGTGCGCAAGTACCTAGATGAGATTGTGCGTCTATATGTGGTTCCGGCTATCATTATCTCAGATAGGGACCCAAAGTTTACCTCTTATTTATAGAAATCTTTTCAAAAGGTTTTGAGAACAAGGGTGAACATGAGTACATGCTATCACCCACAAATAGATGGGTAGTCGGAACAACCATGAAAGTCCTTGGCCGTGTTAAGGCTCATGCGCTAATCAATTGCCCCAACAACATGAAACTTCTTGGCCGTGTTAAGGCTTTTGACATGGACTGCAACATGGTCCTGAAAAGTGTCCGAGAATATGGACTTAGGTAATTTTTTGTTGATATATGTTTTTTGTATACATTCATATATATAGAGTTTATCCTTTCTTACATGGGGTTATATAGTTTCTTTAGGTACCTAAAACTGGAAAGAGAAAGAAAAGAATAAAGCTCTTCCCGTCAATAGAGATCGCTTCAGCAATAAGATGTTATTATGTGGTGACTTTGTCATTATCATTCTCATGAATCCCAAGTAAAATAGAGAGAGACAGAGATTGGGATGTTTGCTTGTAGTTATTTTTTTCATCAAATCTTTGTGTTGTGCTGAAGGAGATATATTTTTGAGTATGAATCTTAAATCTAGTCATGCTTTAAATTTTTGCACTTGTAATTACATTTATGATTTGTTTTTGACATGGAATGAAAACTCCAAGAACATGAAAACTGGAATGTAACCAATTTTTATATATAAAAAATTTAAAATAATTTTATTTATACATATATATATATATATAATAATATTATAATAGTAATTATTATTTGTTATTATAAGTTATATAATTGCACAACTGATAAAATGCTATTGAAAGAATTAATTAATATAGTACTCATAAAAACATTATATAAAGTGCCAGAGAAAAATAATATGGCAGGCATAGGTGTGACGAAAACGCTATGTTATATTGTGATAGCGTTTTTTGACGCTATCTATGTAACATTTTATTATAGTGTTATCGAGGTGGTGAACTTGATGGAAAAAAAAGTTTTGTATTGAGCTGGCCATCTTCATTTGGGTTTTCAAAATTAAATGAAATGGGTTGAAAGAAAAATGTTTGATTTGGGCTTAAGTGTCTTTTCCATACGAGGCCTAATGCAACTTGTAAGCTTATATAAATTCAGCTGGTATCATGAAGTAATCCCAAAAAAAGAGCCAAGTGTTTTGGTAAATATGAACATTTACACTAATACCCTCAAAGTCTAGTTTATCTCTCGATTCTGCCCTAAATTTATTTAGCTTTCTGCTACATCACGCTCATCACCCCCACCCTTTCTCAAAAACCTCAACAGAGATTCCTGGAATATTGAAACTGTTAAGACGGGGCGAGAGATGTCTGATAACGAAGAAAACGGCGCCGCCGGTGACGGATTTCACTCCGAAGATGGCAGTGGACGCGGCGGCGAGATCGACGACCACCGGGACTCGGAATCCAAGGTAGGGCCTTTCAGTTTCTGGAGCTATTACTGTGTTTCTTTGCGTAATTGGATTTGGCTCCGATGTGATACATTAAAGATCAATCTCCATGCACCCCCAAATCTCACCAAAGATCTTAACTTTAGGGAAATTGGTTGAATGTTTAGAGCAAACAGTGTTAATGTCCACTAGAGTTAGTTTAGATGTTATCATAGTGTCATTGTTGTAGAGGCCTTAGCTTTTTTTTTTGGTTTGAAAGGTATTAAGTTCCCTTGATAATCGAGAGTATTAGTGCAATGAAAAGAGTGTTTTTGTGTAGAAGGAAATGCTTGACAATGAGAGGGATCCCAGAGGTAAAGAAGAAGATAGAGTGAAAGGGCGAGATAGGGACCATGAACGGAGGAGGGACAGAGATGGAGAGAGAATCAAGCGACATGATGACAGGGAGGAGGATAGAAGCAAGGATCGAGAGCGACATCACAGAAGTCGTCACAGGGATCGTAGTGGGGAACGAGGCGAAAGAAGAGAACGTGGTAGAGGTGATGATGATGACTACCGTCGAAGAAGCCGTGAAAGGTTGTGAACTCTTTGCATTCACCTTTATATTTTTACAAGACATTGAATATCGGCATTTTTTTCTGTTTTAGGCGTAGAGATCATGACAAAGATAGAGGAGATAGACGCCGTCGCCGGTCTGGTTCAAGAGGTAGATCTGAGCGTAGATCACGATCTCCATCAAAGAGGTAGCTTATTTTTCTCGTTTGATACTGTTTCTGAGAAATTCTCTTTGACACTCTCATGATTAACAACAATACAGTAACATATTTTACAAAATCCAACTGTGATTAACAAAGAGTACTGAGAGTAGATTGTTATCTCTCAAGTTTTTGGTTCTTTGAATATCAATCTACTTAATTGTAGTAAGCGGGTCAGTGGATTCGACATGGCACCTCCAGCTTCTGGAATGTTAGATGCTAGTGCTGCTTTTGCAGGTATACCCACCTCATATTATCCCTCCATTCTAACACACGGTAGTTTTCTCCTATAATTATTACTTTGAAAGAGATAACTCGGAACGGGTTGTTATGGTATACAATGCTAGAATTGAAACCTTTGGTTGTATGGTGTGTTTTTTTTGTTCCCTGTCTATCTTTTGAGAAGAAAAAGTGGGTTTTTGTTTCCCTCTCTTCCATGATTTTGGTATTGCGTTCTTATACTGACTTTATTCGTAAAAAAGTTTGACAATCTCTCTCTTACGAGCTCCTTATAGTCTCACTTGTCTCACCACTCTATATTCTAAAACCTATAGGATGGATCTAGGTCTTCTCATACTCTAGGAGCAAGTAGTAGTAATAGGCTCCGCTCAGCTGCTTACCTTTTTTTCCTTTTCTAGGTCAAGTTCCTGCTCCAAGCCAAACTCTTCTTCCTGGGAATGGAATGTTTCCTTTACAACCTGGACAGGTATGTGCCCTTGTCCCTGCCAAGTTGATCCATGTTCCTGCAATTGATCTTCCTCTTGTTCTATGTCATGCAGCCATTCGGGGGAGTCCCTATGATGCCTATTCAGGCAATGACACAGCAGGTCTGTTATATTTCCCATAGATATATGGAAGATACTGTGAGTTTTCTCTGTCCTAACATGCATTCGTATGTGTCTTCAGGCTACTAGACATGCTCGCAGGGTCTATGTTGGTGGCCTTTCTCCCTCAGCAAATGAACAGGTTAAATATTGTCCACTGCATATTTTGGTCCCTATGATCTCGTCCTGCGTTTGATACGTCTATAAATTCTTGTATTGCAGTCTGTTGCGACATTTTTTAGCCAGGCTATGGCTGCTATTGGCGGAAACAGTGCTGGTCCAGGTAATTTTTCTGCTGTATGCATTGGTGGAAACAGTGTTGGTACTAGGTTGAATACTGTTCCAATCGTTTCTTATGATTATTTCCAGGTGATGCTGTTGTTAATGTGTACATAAACTACGAGAAGAAATTTGCATTTGTGGAGATGCGATCCGTTCAAGAGGCCAGTAATGCAATGACTTTGGATGGAATTATATTTGAGGTTGGTCTTGTTTATCATGGCGCCAACGTTTCTTCTGTACGGACGCTATATGTAATGATGACTAAACCATATCATTCTTCTATCCCAGGGGGCTCCAGTGAAGGTGAGAAGACCGAGTGACTATAACCCAGCGCTTGCTGCAACACTTGGTCCAAGCCAGCCCATTCCAAATTTAAACTTGGCAGCTGTTGGTCTGACTCCAGGGGGTTCTGGTGCGCTTGAAGGCCCAGACCGTCTTTTTGTTGGTGGACTTCCTTATTATATCCCTGAGTCACAAATCAGGGAGTTGTTAGAGTCTTTAGGAGCCCTGAAAGGTTTTGATCTTGTTAGAGACAGAGAAACTGGAAACTCAAAAGGATATGCATTCTGCGCGTATCAAGATCCCTCAGTTACAGACATTGCATGCGCTGCCCTCAATGGAATTACCATGGGAGATAAAACTCTATGTGTAAGGCGAGCTAACCAAGGAACTGCTCAAACGAAACCTGAACAGGAGAGTGTATTGTTGCACGCACAACAGCAAGTTGCTTTCCAGGTTAAATAAAGAATTACATTAGATTCTGCCTAGAGGTTGCCTCTTTGTCAACTATGAATTAAGTTGATCTTTTTTTTCTCTCTTTTACAGAAGATTATGTTACAACAGGGAACAGCAGCAGCAGCAGCAACCAAAGTCGTGTGCCTGACTCAAGTAGTTACAGAGGACGAGCTTAGAAATGATGAGGAGTACGAAGACATTGTAGTAGACATGAGAGATGAAGGCGGAAAGTTTGGTAAGAACTCTTCATCGCCAAAAGCTAAGTTCACTTTGTTTTTGATTTGGTGTACATAAGTTCTTGTTTCTGTGTTTGAGATTAGATTGAGAGAGTATTGATTTATCTCCGTTTTCTGTTGGTATATGTCTGTTTTACAGCCTTTTGTTGTCCCACATTCTACTATAAAGAATCAGGCCTTAGCAGGAGACTGCATAGCTTCCTTATCTATATATCATCCGAGACACAACCTTCTTAGAAGAAACACCTTATTGTTTTTTTGTGTTTTTGTTTGCTCTTGGATTCGAATATGTTTGCTATTAACATGCAGGTGCGTTAACTAAAGTCGTGATCCCTCGCCCCAGCTCCAATGGTGAGCCCATTCAGGGTGTTGGGAAGGTTTGTAGCCATTATTGTCCTCTATATGTCTTACGTTTTCTGTTCTATGCAAGTGGAATGTCTCTGGCTAAAAAGGATGTTTGGTTTTGTCACAGGTGTTTCTTGAGTATGCGGAAACAGAGAGCTCGACCAGGGCAAGAAACGGGATGAATGGTAGGAAGTTTGGAGGGAACGAAGTGTTGGCTGTGTTTTACCCTGAAGATAAATTTGAACAAGCCGATTATTCTCTCTAAGATAGTACATTTTAATTCTTCAAATAACTTTTTATAAACCATCTACTTGTTTATGTTGTATCAAGACAATGAAAGATCCATATCACAATGCTTGTTACCTTTATTTATCAGACAAAGACATTCTTTTGGTTTTCACATATCTATTTTTTGTGTTTCGCTTTTAAAGTTAATTTGTCAAATAATCAAAATCTCAATAACATTATAACACAATATCAAATGTGAATGATTACCTTTAGTTAAATATTTTATTTTATTTCATTTTACAAAAATATGGTTATATACCTTTTTACCTATATAAAAAGTTGTAGTGCAGATGAGTAAGAGGAATTACTTGATAAATTTTTTTTTTTTTCTCTTTAATTTTCTCTCTTAGCCAAAGTGTATATATAAATATATAATATATATAACATGTTATCAGCTTTTTTATCTCGTACAAACGAAAAGAAGTTTAATTTATTTTAATATATTTTATTATTGTTTTGGATGATGGATTATGCATTTTCCATTTATTATTTTAGAATGATAAGTGTTTTTTTCTGATTAATTGTTATGGTAAGATAAACTTCTGTGAATATGAAATGATCAATAGTCATGAATTATTAAGTAATATATATAGTAGACTACATTTTTCAGATTATGTGGAAAACTTTGCCTCCATAAATTATTAAATGATCAATATGTTAAATTATGTCTTCTAAGATTATGTAGTATGCTAAGCTTCTAATATTTTAATTTATGTTCTTTAAATTATGTCTTTAGTTTTTACCTTCAAATGTTTTTGTTTAAATTTTGCATTTAAATTATTTTTATTTACTATTATTTAGTATTTTATGAATATAATTATTACGTCAAATTTTACAAAACTCGAATTAACTATCCTTAATATTACTAAAAGTAATTACAGTAGGTGCATGTAAAGAGAAAATGAACATTTGGAAATTATTTATAAATTGAAAATTGTATTAGATAAGAAAAAGAGAAATACTCTCAAATAGCTCTAAAAAGTTTTTGTCACAAAAATAGTTTTTAAAGAAGAAAATGACTAAAATATTTCATTAACGAGGTAAATATACATTTATACTCCTAGGGCTAATTAATATAGACTTAGGGTTTATAATTAAAGGGTAGAGTTTGGGTTAGGGTTTCAATTTTTTTTTATTTAAAAAAAAAATCGAAATCAAAAATATTATTTTAGTCATTTTTTTCTTTGAAAGCTATTTTTGTGACAAAAACTTTTTAGAGCTATTTGAGAGAATTGCCCTAAGAAAAATATAAAATCATGATATACTTACACCACAATCATCTTACGTCAAATTATCTCAAATAACTTTTTTTTATGTTTTTGTTACAAAAATAATTCTAAAAAAATAAAATGACCAAGATGGCCTCTTTTTATTTTATTTTTTTAATATTTATTTTTATTTTTTGAAATTTGAAATCACATCCCTAAAACCCACTACTTAACTTTAAACCCTAAATCTAGATTAATTAACCCTAGGGGTATAAGTGCGTATTTTACCCTTTAATAAAACTTATTTTGATCAATTTTCTCATTAAAAACTATTTAAAAAAAACAAACTAAAAATGGCTATCCAATTTTTTTTTCTAGTTTTATAAGATGAGATGTATCATTAAAAAAGATCTCGAAGATCTTTGAGTAATTAAATCATTGGAAAAGAGGATTCACCAAATAGTGAGAGTTGATTATAAATCATCCATGCAAATTGAACGTAAAGACTGAACTCATGATAATAAACTATGATGCTCATCCTACTAGATCTGTTGTATTCCATGAAGTAAATGTTGTATCATCCAGTTATAATAATTGGGAAGAACAAAAATGTGGACACAATATAGATCACAACCGTGGTCGTAGAAGAGGATGAGGAAGAGGATATCCTTATGATGAAATAATTAATAAAAATTTCAACATAAATGAAAGTGGTTAGGATATTAGAAACTAAACTGAAAATGTATGTTATACTTATATATGGAGCATAAAAGAATATAGGATACATGTTTTACAACAAATTAACTAAAAACAAAAGAAACCTAAATTACTGTCAAACCATTTCGGAAACTCAAATAAATGGAAACTCAAATTGGAGTTGAAGTGCCAACATAATACATAGCTGAAGGAGAACTCTAAACACCTCGTGCAAGTTTATCCGCCATCATATTTTTTGCTATGAGAATATGTTGGAGTGAGAAATCAGGAAAGAGTGTCTTACATTGTTGTATTTCTTCTAAAAGCGTTGCGAATGATGGCCATTTCGTATGTTTAGATACTATCTTCACCAATTGAGAACAATTTGTTGTAAATTTCACCTTCATGTACTGTAGGATCTTCATGTATTTCATTATCCAAATGAATGTTTCACATTCAACATGTAAAGGTGATATGCTATGTCAGATAGTCATTTAAGTAACACCAATGTCCTATATTCAGCATATTCTGAAATTCTTATGTTCTTAAATTTGCGACTAAGCCATTAAAGTCGCATCTCTTTTTGCAACACACAAAATCTCTTATGGATCCCCATTTGTATTCACCGGATTCTAAACTCTACATAATACATAATTTGTCATAAATTCTGTTATAACAATTTAATAATGAAATACAACAAAATATTTCAAAATTTTAATAACACTTTCTAATAAAATGTATGAAATTTTGATTTGATAACACAGATTTATGATTTACAAATATATTAAAATTTAATAATATAAAATGTTTGAAGATAATTTAAAATAGTTCATTAACAAAAATATGTCATAATTATATTTAGTTTTTAAAATCCCTTACTTAATTACACTTTAGTCACCATTAATATTTTTTTAAAAAATGTTACACAATTATTCTTTAATTTAAAATTCCAGATATTAAAGTCAATGCTGAAGTCTTAAACCCAAAGACCAAAACCCATTTATTTCAGTGTCTTAAACCCTAAAGGCATTTCATTCAACTAACAGTCGACCACTACTACCTTCGTTGACGACGCTTGCAATGACGCCGTCTCGTCTCTATCTCCATTTCCTTCGCCGTTTCTCCTCCTCCGTTACCGATTCCATAACCACCGCATCTCCCAGCGCAATCACCGTCTCCAAAGCAAAGTCCAAACTCCGTAAAGTCCACGATCCCGACAAAGCCTTGGCAATCTACAACTCCGTCTCCAACAACGCCTCATCTCCACTCTCCTCTCGCTACGCCATGGAGCTCACCGTCCGCCGCCTCGCCAAATCTCATCGCTTCTCCGACATCGAAGCCTTAATTGAGTCTCACAAGAAAGACCCACAAATCAAAAAAGAGACTTTTCTTTCCACACTCATCAGATCTTACGGACGAGCCTCCATGTTTGACCATGCTTTCAAGACTTTCGAGGAGATGGAACAGCTTGGAACACCCAGATCTGTTGTCTCCTTCAACGCCTTACTCGCTGCTTGTCTTCACTCCGACATGTTCGAAAGAGTTCCCCAACTGTTCGACGAAATTCCTCAAAGGTATAATAATATCACTCCTGATAAAGTCTCTTACGGTATGTTGATTAAGTCGTATTGCGACTCTGGCTCGGTGGATAAGGCTATGGAGACTATGAGAGTTATGGAGGAGAAAGGTGTTGAAGTTACCATCATTGCTTTCACAACCATATTAGGATCTTTGTATAAGAATGGGCAAACCGATTTAGCTGAAAGCTTGTGGAACGAGATGGTGAGTAAAGGCTGTGAATTGGATAACACGGTTTATAACGTTAGACTCATGAATGCTGCGAAGGAGAGCCCTGAAAGAGTGAAGGAGTTGATGGAGGAAATGAGCAGTGTAGGTTTGAAACCGGATACGATTAGTTATAACTATCTTATGACTGCCTACTGCGTGAAAGGGATGATGGGTGAGGCCAAGAAGGTGTATGAAGGGCTTGATGAGAAAGAGGGTTGTTGTGCAAACGCAGCTACGTTTAGGACATTGATATTTCATCTGTGTATAAACGGGTTATATGATCAAGGTTTAGTCGTGTTCAAGAAGAGCGCATTGGTGCACAAGATCCCTGATTTCAAGACGTGTAAGCATTTGACTGAAGGATTGGTGAGGAATAATAGAATGGAAGATGCAAGAGGAGTGGCTAGGATCGTGAAGAAGAAATACCCTCCGCGTTTAGTAACTGAGTGGAAGAAACTAGAAGAGAATCTTGGATTGTATACAAAGGCCAATCCTGCTGGTTCTTCCCGAACAAGACAGGTGTTAGATCAAGAAAGTGATGCTGCTGCACAAAGCTAAAGAAGAACTGTGTTTTGTTTGTGCTGTCTTTGCTAGGACTTGTTGGAACTGTGATCCAGGATGCATTTATATTCTCATAAATTAGCTGTAAAAGCTACAAAAATTCTTGTGGTTTGAATTTATATAAAGAGGAGAACAATTATAGCTTGATAGAGATAGAGATAGAAATAGCAAAGGTTTTGTCTCTGCATGTCCGTTAAGTCCATGTAATGTAGATCTATGTTCAACACACAATGCGATTAAAATTTAGTTATAGATTTATAGTCAAACCAATCTAATCAAAAACCGAACTATAATAAGAAGTCCCAAATCAAATATTTTGAAACAAAACTAAAATGGGCTTAAAAGGAAAGCCCATTAGAAATTAGAAACCCAATTAGTCGGCGAAAACCTCATTCTTTCTTTCTCCAGAGCAAGAAGTAAAATAGGAGACTGAAAACAAAATCCAAAACCTCAGATTTAGCAAATCGGTTACTCGCTCCGGCGAACGAAGGAGTCGAAGTAGATGACGACTCGAATAGCTCCAGGAGTGGGAGCTAATCTCCTGGGCCAACACTCAGCTGAGAGGAACCAAGAAGCTACTGTTTACGTCGGCAATCTCGACCCCCAGGTTCTCTAGGTTTCGGATTTTGATTATTATGTGTGTGTTTACTCACTTTCTCTTCTCTGTAGCTTTCTGAAGAATTGCTTTGGGAACTGTTCGTACAAGCAGGCCCTGTTGGTTAGTTTAGTTTCTTTATGGTCTTTGTTTAGTGGAACAGTTATCATCATAGGGTTTGGTTCTAATTGGAACTTGTCTTTATCTGATTTTGTTTTTCTGGGTTTCATCAGTTAACGTCTACGTCCCTAAAGACAGGGTGACAGGTCTTCACCTAGGATATGGATTCATTGAGTTCCGTAGTGAGGAAGATGCTGACTACGTAAGTCTCTTTCTCTTTTTTGAAGAGTTTTTAAAACTTACACAATTGCTTAACGTTTCTTTCCTTGTGTGCAGGCAATTAAGGTTCTTAACATGATTAAACTCCATGGGAAGCCTATTCGTGTTAACAAGGTCATCTTTTTTTGCAATTTTTCAGGGTTCTTGAATTGCCCCTTCTTAGGAGTTTGCTAACATTTTGTTTTTTTATTGTATTTAGGCGTCTCAAGATAAGAAGAGCTTGGATGTTGGTGCTAACCTTTTCATTGGCAACCTTGACCCTGTAAGCATATATCTTGTTGGTGCTCATCAGTCTTTTAACTATCTATTAAAAGCTGACCAGGTTTTACGTTACAGGATGTGGATGAAAAGATCTTGTATGATACTTTCAGCGCTTTTGGTGGCATTGCTTCTAATCCTAAGGTACAATCTTTATCTTGTTAAAGAATGGCTGTTCGCTTAAGACTCTGATGCTCTTAACTTTTCATTTCAGATAATGCGAGATCCTGATACTGGCAACTCACGAGGTTTCGGTTTCATCAGCTATGACTCCTTTGACGCTTCTGATGCTGCTATTGAGGTCATTCTTTTAACACTTTTTTTTGAAACTTGGCTACGAGTATGAGATCCAACATATTTCACATAAATAGCTTCTCTAGTCACCTGATCCAATGAATGTGTATATTGCAGGCAATGACCGGACAATATCTTTGTAATCGTCAAATAACAGTCTCTTACGCATACAAGAAAGACACCAAAGGAGAGCGCCATGGTACTCCAGCAGGTTAGTCTCTCTTTACTCTTCACTTGTTTCAGTTATTCAATACTAGTTCTTATGCATCTTTCTCTCTATTAATGGAACAACAACAACACATTGCTTTTGTGAATGCAGAGAGGCTTTTGGCTGCCACAAATCCAATTACCCAAAAGAGCAGACCCCATACTCTGTTCGCAAGCGGCCCGCCAACGCATCCCAATGCTCCTCAAGCTAATGGTATTCCACGTCCGTTTGTCAATGGCGGCATGCAACCTGTTTCGATCCCAGGCCCCCGTCCAACACCACCACCACCACCTCCACAAGTCTACCAAACTCAGCCACCATCTTGGCAACCTCAGCCGCATCAACAACAACACGGCTCAGCGGTTCCACCGCCCATGCAATTCCGTCCTACTCAGGGGATGCCGCCACCACCACCTCCACAGTTTCTTCATCACCAACAAGGTTTCGGCGGTCCAAGACCACCACCACCACCACAAGCCATGGGAATGCACCAACATGGGTGGCCGCCGCAACACATGCAGCAAGGTGGACCACCGCCGCCGCAACACATGCAGCACCATCATCACATGTCTATGCCTCCACCACCACCACCACACCAAGGCTGAGTGTTGGGCCATTTGTAAACGCTGTCTTTCATGACAAGGAATCACAAGGATTCTACGAAACCTTCCCTTATCCAAGAAACGAGCCAGGAGATAGAAAACCTTCCCTCATCAATATGCTATATTTTTTGATGTCTAGTCTTTGATTCTCTGCAAGAGAGAGAGCGTGGAAATTAGTGCGCATGTCTGGTTTCTGTTCATGTTCTGTTGCAGAATACCTGATGCCGTGTGCTTTGATTTTTACCAAAACACTTTGCTGTTAAAATCTCAACTATTACATTCTGAATTTTGACTCTAGAGGTTCTCTTTTTACACAAAAAAAAAACAACAAAAAAGCAGGAGTGACTAAACAGAGGACGCTTGTTTAAGTTTATGGATCTAGAGGAGAAATTGACATATTCTTACGTCAACAGAGTCCAACGGTCCTGATCAGTACATAAACATATAAACTGTGCGAATACATATATATATAAGCACACAATTAATATAAAATTCATACACAAATTGGCAAACTCTAACTTTTACATAGATTGACCAATTTTCTGTCAGTCAATAAAAATAGAATATGAATTTGCAATTAACGGGTCGCTTACATCTCCTTTAAAGAATCCTACGTGACTTTTTATGTATAAAATAATAAATAATTATTAAAAAAATATTTTAAGCTTTTTGAGGGGGAATGATCGAACATATTAATCATTGTGCCAAGTCCGACTCATTGTTTATGGTTTCTATAATGTTTTATTTATACTATTATATAGTTATGTGTTTTAGAAAAAAACTAATGTGTAAATATTTTTTTTATAAATTGCATATAATAATTTCCAATATATAATACAAACCTAATGTGTAAATATTTATGTTTTGTAGACGAAACCTAATGTATAAATATTTCTGTGTGTTTAGAAAAAATTAATGTATAAATATATTTTCACAATTCTTTTTATTTCTATCTAAAGAAACTTAGAAATATGGAAAGAGATCAAATTCAATGTGATTTGATCCAGCCTATTAATATTTACTTTATCCCCCACTTTCATAATTCACATTGATCTGATTTTTTCACATTTTTCTAAGTTTTTTCGATTGAAATAAGAAAGTTTATGAAAATATATTTATATATTAGTTTTTTACTAAAACACGGAAATATTTATACATTAGTTTTTTAAACACATAAATATTTACAATTAGGTATGTATTATATATTAGAAATTATATCCAATTTGTGAAAAAATATTTATACATTAGGTTTTTTACTAAAACACAAAACTATTCAATATTATAAATAGAACATCATAGATGATATAAAAAATGAGTTGTGCGTGACATAGTGGTTGATATGGTGGTGGGTTATTACTCCAACCTGAGATTGATTTTCTTCCCTCAACAAGTTTAAAATATTTTTTAAGTAATTATTTATTATTTTATATGTAAAAATCACATAGAATTTTTTAAAAGATATGTATGCGACCATTAATTGTCAGCTCGGATTCTGTTTTTATTGACTAACATAAAATTAGTTAATATAAAAGCCAAATTTTGCTAATTCATGTATAAGTTTTATATTAATTGAATGTTTATGTATGTATTTGCACATCTTTTATGTGTATGTATTGATCGAGACCTACGAATGTGCAGATTCCCATCCAGAGAGACATCTGCATTGTCTGAGAAAGCCAAAGGAGACCATTATTCCGATTTAATTAATCGTTTGTGATTTGATTTCAATCATTTGTCACTTCGTTGCTGAGTCAAAATGGTCCACATGTCATTTGCTAAACATTTGGAATCGAAATCAACCAAATTGAACATATGTTCTTTCCTTTTTTTTTTCTCAGTTGTTGTATTGGTAGACCAATAAGAAAACTTGAACATAAAAATAAAATTAAAAAGATAAGAGTATATGTAACCTTAAAAAAGGAAATTGAAAAATGTACTAAAGTTTAGAAGTATTTCTACATTGAGGAATCTCCTATTATATTTCCTATTGTATTTGAAAATCATAAAAAAATGTAACTTTCTATCTATACATTTGAGAAGTGATTTTTCGCAATAGAGTTGTCACGTTAAAAATTAGAGCGGTTAGTTTAAATTATCTTAACATGCACAATTACGACTGCATTATTAACAATTAAAATTTAAGAAAGAAAATAACATATTTCCTGCCCTAATAACTACATTTAGTCATATTGACAACAAAAGTGATTGAAAGACTTAATAAAGTAAGCTAGAAAGTTATTAAGCAAATGAATTCTTCATCATTCTTTTTCTTACCCATCACAAGATGTTGGAATTTGGAAAGCTCCATCCTTACTTACTTCGCCGTTAACTTCATCATCCAGTTTGATCTTTTTAGATCTACCATGAATTTCATCATTTTTTTAACGATGTTAAATTTATTCAATCAAAAAAGACATTTTTACAAACTAATGCAGCTTTAATCTATGTTTTTTTGTGTAAAAACAATAAATAAAGCTCAGCTCTATGCCCGTTAGTCAAACCAATTGGACATTGCTTGGGACAGATGCTTTCCTCCTTTTCCATGAAGCAAACTTATTATGTTTCTAACTTGCTTATCCATAAACTTGATGATTGTCCCTGGACCCTAATGAGGTGATCCATGTCTTCTTCCGTTTCTTTCGAGCCAAATTGTGTGAATAATAGCTTGAAAGACATATCTCAACAAAAATTGGTTTGTAGTCGACATGCCACTCGTAGACACTAGTTCAAGCACCTTACTTCACTCATATGTGTATCTCTGACCCAATAGTTTCCTCATCAGATTCCTCCATATCTTTTCAGAGTAAAGACAACTGAAAAAGAGGTGATCTCGTATTTCCACATCAGGGTTGCAGAAGACGCATAATGCGTTTGCCTGAGCGTTCCATTGTAGTAGTCTGTCTCCTATAGCCAAACGGTTATGTGCTGCAATCTAACTAAGAACAGAGTACTTGGGAGTTTCCCCTGAGAGCCAAACTCCTTTGTACCACAGAATAGTTGGTTGATGAATACGTGTGAGATGCCAAGTCTGGTTCATATGAAACTCTGGTTTATAGATGTCATCACTGCTTCTCCATAGATACTATTGGAGAGAAGATCCCACATCGGAAATATATAAGGGACAAGAGTAATATATAAGGGACTTGGGCCAATCCACTTACTGCCAATTGGTTTTAAGTTGGAAGCCTAAGAAACTTATCATGGTATCAGAAACTTATCATGGTATTGGAGAAAAGATCCCACATCGGAAATATGTAAGGGACAAGAGTAATATATAAGGGACTTGGGCCACTCCACTTATCACCAATTGGTTTTTAAGTTGGAAGCCCATAACAAACCCAAATCTAACATGGTATCAGAGCGGACCCAATACCCTGACCTATTAATTCGGCCCAAAAAGTGGTCCGATCATCCCACGAATTGATGGCCCAAAGAAGGCTCAATTCTTCGAGATTGCTAGAAAAATAAAGCATTGTCTCGGAGGGGTATGATGGATTCTGCGAGATTAATGGTTATACGCACCATTATCTCGAGGGAGGGTATTGGAGAAAAGATCCCACATCGGAAATATGTAAGGGACAAGAGTAATATATAAGGGACTTGGGCCACTCCACTTATCACCAATTGGTTTTTAAGTTGGAAGCCCATAACAAACCCAAATCTAACATGGTATCAGAGCGGGCCCAATACCCTGACCCATTAATCCGGCCCGAAAAGTGGCCCGATCATCCCACGAATTGATGGCCCAAAGAAGGCTCAATTTCTTCGAGATTGCTAGAAAAATAAAGCATTGTCTCGGAGGGGTATGATGGATTCTGCGAGATTAATGGTTATACGCACCATTATCTCGAGGGAGGGTATTGGAGAAAAGATCCCACATCGGAAATATGTAAGGGACAAGAGTAATATATAAGGGACTTGGGCCACTCCACTTATCACCAATTGGTTTTTAAGTTGGAAGCCCATAACAAACCCAAATCTAACATGGTATCAGAGCGGGCCCAATACCCTGACCTATTAATCCGGCCCAAAAAGTGGCCCGATCATCCCATGAATTGATGGCCTAAAGAAGGCTCAATTTCTTCGAGATTGCTAGAAAAATAAAGCATTGTCTCAGAAGGGTATGATGGATTCTGCGAGATTAATGGTTATACGCACCATTATCTCGAGGGAGGGTATTGGAGAGAAGATCCCACATCAGAAATATATAAGGGACAAAAGTAATATATAAGGGACTTGGGCCAATCCACTTACTGCCAATTGATTTTAAGTTGGAAGCCCAAGAAACTTATCAGATACACATCATCTTCATTAATAAGACCATGTGTTCTCAGTTTCATAATCTATGTGTCAATAGAGATCAGTTGTTCTGAGCGGTGACGACGGCTACGATGGTGCTGGCCAGCGTACTCCACTGTTGTGGTGATACTTATACCGAGAGATACACATCCTCCTGCTCCGGTAATATCTATAATTTTCCCAAGTGGAAACCATTCATCAAACCAAAAAGAAGTAGAAATACCACTTCAAATTGCCACCTTTGTGAAGGATCAAGCTAGATCACGATATTTCAACAATTTTTTCCACATTCAAGAGCCTTACGAGCTCGTTTCCTTCACACTCCAAAAAGATCCTTTGCATATCAAGTACCTTTTAATCCACATAATCCACAACGTTGACTGAGATAATATGCGCCATATGAGCTTAAGACAACATACATTGTTCGTTTCAGTGAGCGATCTCAACCCTAAACCTCCCTCCTTAGGTTTGCAGACATTTTCTCATGAATTTTTTTTTTTTTTGAGCTCATAACTGGCCCCGACCATAAGAAAGCTGATCAGAGTTATATTTGGTAATTATATTTTTAAGAATAAATCTTAATTGGTGTGTTATATAGGCATGGAACAGATCGGGTATTCGACATATTTCAAGGTATCCAGATCCTTATTTAGCGGATCCATGTTTTTACTATCCTTATCCGGATTCGGGGTTCTTGGATATTCGGGTGTCGGATATCCTCTTAAAATTGTAATATTCAGCGGATATCTGGATCCGGATTAGGATCTTTAAAATAAATAAAATTAATAATTAAATATATATAAATATTAACAATAGTTTAAAAATAAAAGTAATATAACGTTTTATTTATTTCTAAGTATATTATTACAAAATTTATATTTATATAATATTATAAAAATAAAAATAAAAATAAAACAAAGAAAATTAGTTTATATATATTACTATTTTAAAAAAATTATCAATAAAAATTACGGATCCGGATATCCGGACAAAAAAATAAGATATCCGGATCCGGATTTGGTTTGGACTGATCCAACATTTTACTATTCGGATCCGGATTCAGTCCCTCCGGATATCCAGATTTTCATAACATATCCGGATCGGATCTCGGATCGAATCCGGGTTTCGGATAATAAGTCTCAGGCCTAGTGCTATATATAAATGGTTTGCATATTAAGGTAATTTAATCATTTCGGTTCTTTAGTTGAATCACACAATTAGAACGAAATGACTTGTTTGATGTGCCCTTTCAGAAAAAGAACTCGTTTCACCATGCCACATATAATCGTACCAACAAATAGTTCGGCCAATCTTGTTGGCCTTGGTTTCATTCCAGATGTGCGTCCATCATTTTGCTTTCCACTCAAGATGCTTTTTCCCACTAATTTTATATATCACCCGGAAATATATTTCAATACTTTTCTAATAGCCATATCAATTTTGAACCACATTTCACACTGATCTCAAAATCAATACAATTTTGCGGTTTGTTGCTACTAAAGATGTATACAGTGGCCAGTATAAAATATATATAATATATTTTTAATATAAAATGTAGTTTTATTTGATAATTAATATAGTAAGAGAATATGGATAAGATTGGAAAAAATGATAGTCATCTGAAATATAAAATAACACTTAAAATATATTTTATAAGATATTCAGTTATTAAAGTAAATAAATGTTTAAACAACGTGTGACTGAATTTGCCTTTACGCTTGTCTTTGTCTTAAGTTTATCTCGTACTTTATAAAGTTTTGAAACTATTTATTATTTTCCGAGATTATAACACAAAACTATACAAAAATCAAATAAGTAATAAAGATCACAAAACCCGAAGAAAGACCAAAATGCATATTTTAGAACGGTAAGTAGTTCGAATGGAGATTGTTATAGACTTTTTAAAAGTGATTCCTATAGATAAACTTAAGAAATGATGTTAATTATTTTTCTTTTTGGAATTTTTTTTAAATATAGAAGAAATTTTAAATAGGATAGAGGAAAACAAGATCTGCACATATGAATTAACCTACCCAAGTTATCAATTGAACCGGAAAGTCCCCAAAACTTATCTTTCCGATATGCTTTTTTCTCAAAAAAAAATATCTTTCCACTATTTAGAAAAAAAGAAACTGATCTTTCCGGCTAGTCAAGAAAATATATCCCAAATAATTTTACGGACCGCAAGCCAACCTGATCAAGGAAACACCGATGGTACAAAAATATACCAGCTTTTGATGATGCTGTCGTTTGTTAGAAATAACCAAAGATACGCCTCTAGTTCCGACTATTATGGCTGTGTACACTTGTTTAACCAGAAAACTCATATAAGGAAAATATACTGAAAATAGACAAATCTTCTGTTAAAACATAATACCGAACTAAAAATAAGACAATTACCTAATTAACCAGCCATCAAATCACCATTGAATCGGCTCCTAAACCAAACAAGCAATAACTGGAGCTACTACTAAAAAAAGAGGAGAGTCACAGAAGACCACACCGCCATGCTGCACCTACTTACAAGCAGAGTACCAGTGAGTGAAGAAACTGTCGAATGTGCTGCCACCAGAGAGGTAAAAGAACAAAGATGTAGTTCAACCACCATAAACTCTATTCGCCGTTACTTAAAAGTGTTGAAATAAAGAAAGGAATGACCATAAGTAAGTTGGTTGATGATCCAAGGAGAGTTCATCAAGAGAAGCCAATTTGGTCCAGTTTGCACATACTTAATCCATAAGCTACCACTTGACATAACCTGACTTGTAAGGCAAGAAAGGAGTTGGAGAGACTTAGTATGGACGTGGGAACCTCCAGAAGTAAAAGGAATCAAGTTTGAATGGTAAGTATTCAGTTTTGGTTTGAATTAGACAAGAAGAAGTCACATGGGTGCTTTGGACAAGCAGCTGAACCTGTCACTATCAATTTAAGGAGACTGTGCCTCTCTCTCTTGTCACTCTCACCATTCTAGAAAAGCCACAACCTGCTCTACACCAGTCAGTCCAGCCAGTTCTGAATCATCTTCCTACAATATTAGTAGAGAAATTCCCTTAGATAGTCTCTTTTAGTTTGTTTGTCACAAAAATAGTTTTTAAAGAAGAAAATGACCAAAATGTTTTTTTTTTAAGCTAAAAATGCATATAAATGCATTTATACCCCTAGGGTTAACTAATTTGGACTTTAGGGTTTAGAGTAAAGGGGTGGGTTTGGGGTTAGGGTTTCAAATTTCAAAAAAAAAAAAATATAAAAAAATCAAAATTTCAAAAAAAAAAAAGTCTATTTTGGTCATTTTATTTTTTAAGGCTATTTTTGTGACAAAAACTTAAAAAGAGCCATTTAAGAGAATTGCCCATATTAGTATTTTAATTTCCCTATTTTAGTAATTGTCTAATCATGTGTATTGTCTATTTAAAGGCTTGTCCATCAATTGTAACACCTAACGAGAATCAATATACAAGTTTCTCTCATCTAATTTCGTGGCTTCTCTCCCTCTCTTGTGTCTAAACAATAGTCACAATGTAAGGGTTAAGTGAATCATGATTTAGAGGTTGCCTTAGCTCTCTCACTCTTAAGGCAGCCTAATACTTGTAAAACTCACTTTAAACTCTTATTTATGTCTTCTCAAACTCTAGCTTACTGATTCTAAATCTCATTCATCTTATGTGCACAAACTCTAAAGTGTTGTATCATTTCTTAAGGATTAGATTCAAACTAGAGATTCTCTGCCTTATATAATCAGTTCACTGTCTAGGATTCTTGGTTATATATGTATGCTTTGTCTGAGGATTCAATCACAAGTTGGTTGTCTCTGATCTTGAATGGTGAGTTCTTGTTGTGTGGTTGAAGGGGATTCAGTCACAAGTTGATTGAATACTCTCTTGATATGAGACAAACACTCATGAATTCCAACATGGTATCAGAGCTTTGTTGCTCTTCTTTGGGATCAAACTCACCTATTTTCTCTCTGTTTTTTGAATAAATCATTTCTCTCCCACTCTAATATAGTGTTAGCTTGGTCAGTACTTGTTAGTATCTTGAATCAAGCTTGAGGAAGAGAAATATTTCGAAAATGCTTCACCATTATGCTTTATCCATTGGATAATAGCTTTCTCTTAATGGAGCATCTCTTTGACCAGTGGACAAACTGTTTTGATCCATTGGTTTCATTGTTGTCTAAACCACAGAAAACACTTGTTCATGTGTTATTCTGATGGTTCTCTTGTTGTAAGCCCTGGAAAACATCAGTTCATGAGTTATTTCAGTGCACATGTCTAAGATCAGTGGATAAATTGATTGTCCAATGGTCCATTGTGTTTCAGCTACTAAAGCACCAAACTCTTGATGAAGTATATTGGTTGCTTCTGGCTGATAATGCTTCCGCAAAATTCAAGAAAACATAGCAAAACTCGGTCCATTAGAACTCTTGAGCAATTAATTCTCTATTCTCTCATTCTCTGATTCTCAGGTTCCTTATTCTCCATTATTCTCCCATAATCTGGCTACTAATACTCTGATTACATTATTCTCTACTCTCTACTTATTTTTTGGTTACTTAATCTTCATTCTCACAGTCTTGTTTCGAATCTAGCTAAGGTTGTTAAATGTCTTGAAGTTAAACTGTCTTAAAAGATTGTCTTGCTTCTGACCTTAGGAAAATTGATTGTGTTGCGCCTGAATGCTTAGTCTTGATGATCAGGATTCAGAGAGTGTTGCTAGGATAGAATCATGAAGATATTTGTCCATTGCTTGTTTGAAATGTGTTTTAAAGATCAGACTTGGTGAAAACCCATGTTCTGATCTCTTGTTGTCTACTGATGCTTGTCTTAGTGTTGGTTTGACATGTTGCCCATGTTGATCAGACCTTCACAAGATGCATATTCCTGACCATGGAGATTGTGCACTTCCCATCAACACTTTGGACACTGATTGTGTTCATTAACTCCCAAGATGGTTGAGAGGATGAATGGAGCAGTGGAGAGATTGCTCAGAAGTGACTTACCTGATACCAAGAGGGTGGACAGGAAGTACACTCAAGAGAAAATGCCACAATTCAAGCCAAGAGGGCTGTTGTCTCAAGGCATTGGTGATCATCATTGGCTCTCATCTTCCAAGCTTGACCACATACTTTCATTCTCAGGTCAAGCTTGAGGAGGACTGTTAAAATGAGAAGCCAATGTCCATTCTTCAGAAAATTAAGCAAAAGAAGTACCTAAATCTATACTCATTTTTATGATTGAATAGGTTTGCCCCTTGAGAATTGATGCATGTGTTTGTGCATTGTTTGAATCAAGTACCTATTGAGCTCATGAACAAGGCATGATTGGACTCAACCCATGATGAAGGCAAGAAGCCAGAATAAAGGGGGAGACAATCTCTGTCCATAAGAAGAAGCTCAAAGATGTGATGAGTGTGAAGCAAGGAAAGCAATGATGCCTGCTTGCCATTGAAGAAAGGCCATGATCCATGGTTTATGAGTCTCTAAACTTGATAATAAGACTCATTAATCCACTGGCCAATCCCTAGGCTGAGGGTAGTTGCACTCTTTTTCCCTAAGTGATGGTTTTATCCCATAAAGTTTACCACACTTAGGTTTTTAATGAGGCAAATACTTTCAGTTCCAAGCTTGCCCAAGGATCTCCTATGGCCAAGCTTAAGGGGGAGTGTTGAAATAAAGAAAGGAATGAACATAAGAAGAAGCTGGTTGATGATCCAAGGAGAGTTCATCAAGAGAAGCCAATTTGGTCCAGTTTGCACATACTTAATCCACAAGCTACCACTTGACCTAACCTGACTTGTAAGGCAAGAAAGGAGTTCGAGAGACTTAGTATGGATGTGGGAACCTCCAGAAGTAAATGGAATCAAGTTTGAATGGTAAGTATTCAGTTCTGGTTTGAATTAGACAAGAAGAAGTCACATGGGTGCTTTGGACAAGCAGCTGAACCTGTCACTATCAACCTAAGGAGACTGTGCCTCTCTCTCTCCTGTCACTCTCACCATTCTAGACAAGCCACAACCTGCTCTACACCAGTCTGTCCAACCAGTTCTGAATCATCTCCCTACAATATTAGTATTTTAATTTCCCTGTTTTAGTAATTGTTTAATCATGTGTATTGCCTATTTAAAGGCTTGTCCATCACTTGTAACACCTAACCAGAATCAATATACAAGTTTCTCTCATCTAATTTCGTGGCTTCTCTCTCTTTTTTGTGTCTAAACAATAGTCACAATGTAAGGGTTAAGTGAATCATGATTTAGAGGATGCCTTAGCTCTCTCACTCTTAAGGCAGCCTAATACTTGTAAAACTCACTCTAAACTCTTATTTATGTCTTCTCAAACTCTAGCTTACTGATTCTAAATCTCATTCATCTTATGTGCACAAACTCTAAAGTGTTGTATCACTTCTTAAGGATTAGATTCAAACTAGAGATTCTATGCCTTATATAATCAGTTTACTGTCTAGGATTCTTGGTTATATTTGTATGCTTTGTGTGAGGATTCAATCACAAGTTGGTTGTCTCTGATCTTGAATGGTGAGTTCTTGTTGTGTGGTTGAAGGGGATTCAGTCACAAGTTGATTGAATACTCTCTTGACATGAGACAAACACTCATGAATTCCAACAAAAAGGACTAGAAACAACCAAAAAAAGCAACACAATCTAGAGATCCTTCATGAAAATGGACCCTGAAGCCTAGCACGCCGAGAACAGCACCACGCCTCCAGCCACAGCCACGTCGGAAACAGAAATGGGGCCGGAGTAGCTAGACGATGCCACACGTGCTTCCACACTTGGCGCTCAGTCAAGGAAAACTGCAGGAGGTCTATGAGAGCTGACGACGTAACTGGAAAAGAAGGTAGATGTCTTCACACGCTGCTTTACCACCAAGAAGCCGAAAGATCTAACAAGGACAACTAGACTAAAAGAACCAGCGCCGCTTCATCCACTGAGATAAACAAAGACCATCAAAAAGAAAAAAAAAAGATGTAGGCTGAGTCTCCAGCAATCCTAGAGAAGCGACAGCCATCGGAGCACAAAGGAAATGATAGAAAAAAATTCTAGAAATTAAGAGAAAAAAAAAAAAGTAGAGAAATCTCCAAAATAAAATTTTACCTAATTTTCACAAGTTCACTTTGAATTTCTCTTTCTCATCTTCGAAAAGATTCTCTTTATATCATTGATGAAAATAATTTATCTGTCACACTGGTTGGGCTCGAAATTTAGATACATGTAACTGATTATGTCTAACAGATTGACCACCTTAAAACAACATATATTTGGATTGAAAGAAAAAACTAATTCAAAAAACTAGTTGTACATGAATTACGACTATTAAATTGTTAACGTGTGGTTGTGAGTCCGTCGATTCTCAATTGGCTTTTCATAATTAAGAGTTTCTTTCCGAATGCGTGGTTAAATTTATCATTTTTTACCCAACAAAAATAAAAACGAAAACGTGGTCAACTTCATCATTTCTTACTAGATATGTCAATTAGTACCGAACTATTCCATACCTGAGTCCGCCCAATTCTAAAATTTATCAGTCTTGGTTTTAGTTTTATAAAAAAAAAATAGAATTTTCGGGCTAAATTCATTAATTAGGTTTTGAATATTTTGGGCATAAACCATTTGGGCTATGACTGATCCCAAAACCCAAAATCTTATATTTTAATTTAAATATTATCATTTTTATAATCAAAACTATTATTAATATTAACATCTTATTTTAATATTTTGACTCAGACTCAAATAAAACAAATATGAAAGTTGTTAAAAAAAATTTACTTTATATTTAAAAACAAAAAGTTGAAATGAATTTTATAAAAATTTACATGTATTAAAATGATAGAAATGACAACGATAAATTATTTTTCAAAAAGTCAGAAAAACCGTATATATATATATATATATATATATATTATATGCATATGTAATTGTGGGATCCATAATTTTATAGAAAACTCAACACAATTTTTTTTAGAAACTTTGGGTTGAGTTTTCCACAAAATTATGGACCCTACAATTACATACGTATATACAATATATATATATATATATATATATATATATATATATATATATATATATATATATATATATATATATATATATATATATATATATATATATATATATATATATATATATAAAATAAAA